>CM031375.1:19873965-20403416 GCA_018208015.1 Medicago ruthenica
TATCTGTAACACCTTGTCAATGGTTCGCCAATCATAGCGCACAAATTTTCCTCTGACTAGAGAAGTAAACTCTCTCTTCTCTTCTCTCCAGCTTGAAGATAAGCGTTGGCATAAAAGATAAAACTCACCCACAATGTCCAAGTGAACCGGTTTGATAACATCAGAGAAGTGAACTAAGAGTCTTTGAGATCAAAGACTGACTCTGGAACAAATTTCCTCCCCAAAATATTAGAATTATGTCTTGCTTGATGGAACGAGGATCTAAAGCGGTTAGAAGAAGCAGCAGCAACATGAGGATCGAGGAGAGTGAAGCACTCGTTTCGTTGGAAATCTTCTGTCTCTTTCCTCCCATTTTCTCACAACAAAGGATGAAGAAGAGAACACTCTAGTCTAAAATGTGAGGTAAACCCTAAAAAAATGGTATTTATAGAAGGCGAGCGAGCTACATTTCGCGCGGGTGTCACCCGTTTAAAAAATATTTACCAAAATGACCCACTTTCATTTTTGGTGAGTTTTTTTTGTCGTTTAATGTCATTACCGTCATTTCAATTGGCGGTAATGACCATTTTTTCAAAGGGGGGCGCAGGCCTAGCTGCAGGTGTGCAGGCTAGGCTTTTTTTTTTTATAATTTTTTCAGCCCATTACCGCCAATTGGGCCGGCGGTAATGGCTTTTCCCTTTTTTTTTTCGTTTTATTATTCCCCCACCCCTATAAATACCCCACACCACCCCTTTCATCCAAATTAACTCAATTTTTTCATACATTTTTCTCGCTTCAATTCCACATTATGTCTGACTCTGGTTCAGATACAATTTATCCTGCTTCTCCTCCTCCTTCTCCTCCTCCTTCCCCTTTAAGATTGGTCACTGTTAAATTTGATCAATATATACTGTCGTAGTTTGGTAATAAAATAAAAAATCCAAAAAAATTAAAAAAAAATATATTGATTTAAAAAAAATAATTACATCATTTAGACGATGCTATTTTTTTCTTCTAAATCAGTTACCCCCAATGTAAATTATGACTTCCTGTAGCACAAAATTTATTTTTTTGAGTTCGTACGGGTCGTTGGGGTTGCTGTTGGTCTTCCTCTTCCTCTTCCACTTCCTCGTCGTTTATTTTAACTTCATTTGTTTCCAAATTCGCCTCATTTTGCACTTGTGGTGGGACAGAGTTTGTCCAAATATCATTTACAAAATCGTCGTCGTTAAACCCCGCAGCCAGTGTTTCTATGGGATTGGTTTGTGTTTGTGGCCATTGTGGGGTGTAGTTTGTTTCTGGATAATTTACAATGGTTGGAGGGGTTGGTAGGTTGAAAGAGGGGTATTCAGGGTAACTGTTGTGGGGTGTGTTTTGGGTTGGAATAAAGTCATCGATGGAATAGTTTGATGTTCGGGAGCTTTCTCCATGATGACTCTGTTGGGAGTAGCTAGGATATGGTATTGGGGAGTGTTGCGGGAACTGGTTTGTGGATTGTGGTGGGGATTGGTAGGTCTGGCTGTAGTTGTAGTCGGTGGATGGGTTGAAGCTTGGGTCAAAGTAAGTGGGTGTAGGTGTAATGAATTGGTTAAAGGGTGGAGGGGTATCTGACCAGATGTTTGCATCTGGCACAAAGGAGGGGTCTGGTGGTGTTTGATAGGTTGCTGGTGCTGCGGGATATTCCGAATACAGCTGTTGTAAAATTCTGGAACATTCTTCCATTGGGTTTCGCAACAGCGCTTCTCTAGAAATCCACAGATTATCTCTAAAAAAGGTCCAATACCATTCAAAATATTGACGGTTTGGATAAACCAAATGGTTATATTTAACTCCGTCAAGTGCTAATTGAAGACGATTGTTCCAATTTTGTATTTGAAACTGAAATTGATCTCCCCACGAGCCTTTTATTTTTTTATACGCCAAAGATATAATGTGGAAATGTGTTATATCTTCTGGCACGGCGGGTGGAAGTTGAGGTGAGCCAAATTGTAGTCTGACTCTATCTGTATGATGCCTTTCGACTATCTCGAAACGGATGAGATACGTGTTTGCAGACCATATCTGGCTTTCCTCTTCGTTGCTGTAATGGAAGTGGAGATAGGCCCGACAGCAAAACTGTTTAAAAAGAGGAATGTTAGTATTCTAATGTTGCTTAAAAAGTAATCCCGACAATAAAAAGTTAAGTTTCATACCTGATCGTATGTCATATTGTCGATTTTTGAACGTGTTGAAATGAGATTATGCCGAGGATTTTCCATAAATTTACTCCCATGTTCTAGCCATCTAGTTAATATTATTAAAATTAGATAATTAATATACCTGATAAATGAATTTAAAAATTAATAAGAAATAATATATTTATTTAACTTACATAGTTGCCAAAGGAGGTTGTCTTTCAACTTGTGGTGGGTTCTTTGGCACGGGAGATATGCATGACATTCTTGACCAAGCCCATGCCTGTAGGAGTATTGTGCACCCAGTTGTGTCACTAACGCCATTTATTGCGGCGTCACACATAGCTCTGTAAAGCGTGGCCAAACAAGCAGAACCCCAACTGTACTGTCCAATCTCCTGTGGTGATTTATTCAACAATGACAACCATTTTATATGTACAAGGTTGCCAGAAAAATTAGGCATTAAACGAGTGCCTATCAAGTATAAAACATATGCTCTAAACAGGTGCTGAACAGTGGGGGGACCTACTTTCCCATTACCTACAATATAAGATTCTAACCAACTTAATCTTATTTGCAGACCGTCACGCCTTTTTTTATTAGGCATTGCTCCTAAAATTTCTTCAACTAATTCCTATTTTACGGTCGTAGGTCCGGTAACCGGTGCACCGTTAACCTTTAAACCAAGGAGCATATGAACGTCTTCTAACGTTATTGTACACTCGCCTGAAGGAAAAAGGAATGTGTGTGTCTCTGGCCTCCATCGTTCTAATAAAGCGGTTATTAGACGATTATCGACCCTGTATTTATTAATCTTAGTAACCTCCCATAAATCAGCTACCTTTAACATATCGACAATGGACGACGGCACGGCGAATTCCACTATATGACAGCGATTCCGAATATAATGTTTTTCCTCGTCCTACAATAAAAAATTAACGAACGATTAATCATCCACATTTGAGAGTTTTAATCGATTTTGTGAACTATATACTGTGTGAAATAAATAAATTAACGAACTTAATGGAAAAAATTAACATATAAAATTAATAAAATAAACTTACATTTAGTGTTTCTGAAATATGACGGGGTCTATGTTGGTTGCCTAGATGAAGGAATTGTTCCATCTTGAATTGGTTTTAAAACAATGACAACTTAGAAAAAATTATAGTGAACGAAAAATATGAAGTTGGAATGTTTTGTGTAAAGATAGAACGTAGAATCGTTCAATTTATACTGAAAAAATAAATGAAAGAAGATGCATTCACCTATGTATTGTTCACTCACGGATTAAAGCATGCCTTTCATTTCTGCACCGTCCAAGTCCCATCATGCATCATTCTAATGCACTGTAGCACGTGGAATGAAGATTCATTACCGCCAAATGGACTAGCGTAATGAATGGGCCAATTAAATGTTGCCACGTGGCATTGGTCTTGCATGGCTTTTGTTTTTTCAATTTTACACCGTCCGCGTGTACATTTCCATTTGTTTTTTGCCTGCTTTGTAACTGTAGCACCTGACCAAAAGTAACTCATTACCGACAAATTATTTGGCTGTAATGAACTAGCCAATTGTAACACTCCACGTCTCATATTTGCTTGCCTATAAGTATATTGAATCGTAACAATTTATAACATGCAAATTGTGTTAACACACATAGAAAACAACTACGGCACACACACCAGAAAATGTATTTTTCATTGTTCATTACAACGGAAAAGTTTTAAGAAACCAGTTTGGTTCATTTTTTGAAAGTGAACAAAGAAAATGTTTTAACATGAGTATCAAAAGCATGTTTGATCACTTGAAAAAAAGAATAGAGCAAAAGTTACACCTAAGTGATTCTCAGGTGATATCTAAAATTATTTACCGAGCACCACAATCCTTTGCTGCAGGTCATGTCCAGTACAACGACGTAGAAATTTTTGATAACGATGATGTTGCAGATATGTTTGTCAGTTATAAATCTTTTCAGGTACTCGGTGCAGTTGAGTTATCAGTTACGGCAGTAAATCACGAGATTCCACAACCTCGTCAAACACCACAACCCCGTCAAGTACCACAGCACACTCAAACACCACCGTATGAATATGAACCAGCACAAAATCAATATGATTTTCAACCGTCGTCTTCACAAAATTTACCGTACACCCAACCTTTCTCACACACACAATACGAATATCAACCATTTTCGGCACAACCTTTCTCACAACCACATGACGAATATGAACCATTTTCATCACAACCATTCTCACAGACACAGTGTGAATTTGAACCGTCGTCTTCACAACCACCACCTCAAACGCAACCGCAACCACAAACACCACTACCAGAAATCTTCCGTCAACAATTCCAAGACATTCCAGATAACATTCAAGAAGAAGTATGTAGTAGTGAAGGTGACGAAGACGAATCACTTCAGCATGAGGATGACGAAGAAGACGATGGGCATGAAGACATCTTCAACAACATTTTTCCTGGCGCACAAGCACAACCAGCACAACCACCACAAGAGGCAGTACCGATCAGAGCCGCTTATTGTCCACCGCTACATATGCGTAACGTTGATGTTGCTGCATATGATGTTATACCCACCGACGATCACTGGAATACGAATGTTGCCTTCGATGGGGCTATTGCGGAAGGAATGACGTTTCACACCAAAGAAGATTGTTTGCATGCCATCAAGTCATACCACATCAGACGTTCACTGGATTACGTTGTTATACACTCCGATCCAGGAAGATATGTTATTCAATGTACACATGAGACATGTCAATTTAAGTTGAGAGCATCCTACAGGAAAAGGAGTGGCAAATGGAAAATTGGGACCATGATCGGTCCACACAACTGCACATCGTCTTCAATGTCACAAGATCACCGCAAGCTCAACTACAAAATTGTAAGTGACAGCATCAAAACCCTTGTGCATGCAGATGCCTCCACAAAGCCGAAGTTGATCATTGCACATATAAGAGAAAAATTTAACTACACAACCACGTATAGAAAGGTGTGGAAGGCGAAGAATGCGGCAATCGAATCGATTTACGGGAATTGGGAGGAATCTTATAATGTTCTTCCGCAATGGCTGAACGTGATAAAGGAGACAATGCCAGGAACAGTCTTCGATTTGAAGACGCGAATTGCCGCGAACGGAGAGACACAATTTCATCGTCTATTCTGGGCCTTCTATCCATGCATCAATGGGTTTAAGTATTGTAAACCAGTTGTCCATGTCGACGGAACATGGTTGTATGGCAAGTACAAGGGAACGTTGTTGCTTGCGGTTGCGCAAGATGGTAACAACAAAACAATTCCAATCGCCTTTGCGCTTGTCGAAGGTGAGACAAAGGAGGGATGGAGTTTTTTTCCTTAAAAATCTTAAAAGGCATGTCACACGAGAACTAGCCGTCTGCATGATCTCCGACAGACATGAATCGATTAAAAGCGCATTCAACGACCCACAGAATGGTTGACAAGAAACTAGTTCAACTCATGCGTACTGCATCAGACACATCAAGCAAAACTTCATGAGGACAATCAAGGATGGAGATTTAAAGGATGTAGTAAATAATATGGGTATAAATCTTTTCTTACAAATTTTTTAATTAATGTTTTTATTAAAAAATTTATCTGACTAAATTTTTTCCATCATATACAGGATATGCCCTAAACATACCCATGTTTGATTACTACCGCGGTATAATCCAGGAGGCAAATCAGCGTGCGTTGGATTGGGTGGACAATATCCCAAAAGAAAAATGGACTCAAGCATATGACGGGGGTCGACGATGGGGCCACATGACAAGCAACATCGTTGAGTCATGGAACTCTGTGTTTAAGGGAACTCGCAACCTACCTATTACACCTATAGTCCAATCAACATACTATAGGTTGGCATGTCTTTTTGCCGAAAGGGCTCAAAGTGCGTTTGCAAGGGTAGGTTCTGGAGATGTGTTCAGTGAATATTGCCAGAATGTGATTAAGGATGACATTGGTAAGTCCAACACCCATCAAGTCGAACAGTTTGACCGAGAGAGGTATACCTTCTCTGTCCGTGAGACAGTCAACTACAGGGAGGGAAGGCCAATGGGAACTTTCAAGGTGGACCTCCAAGCAGGGTGGTGTGATTGTGGGAAATATCAAGCTTTGCATTTGCCTTGTTCCCATGTCATAGCCGCGTGTTCTTCATTTCACTATGACTACACAACCCTTATTCCGGATGTGTTCAAAAACAAGAGTGTTTATGCCATTTACAACACATCATTTAAGGTTGTCCACGACAAGAGTTATTGGTCCCCCCTACAACGGTCCCAAGCTTTGCCATAATCCAGACATGCGAAGACTAAAGAAAGGTCGACCCAATAGTACTCGCATTAGGACTGAAATGGACGAGGAGGTGGAAGAAAGAAGACCGACACCGAGACTGTGTGGGTTGTGTCGGCATTCGGGACATATTTGGAGAAATTGTCCGATCCTAAATAACCAGTAGTTAATTTCATTATCAATTATGTGTTTAACAAAGCTTGTATTATTATTTGTTACTTTTTTTTAATCTTTAATCAAATTTCGTCGTTGGTAACACGTAAAATGCACTAATAATTTTACTCGATTTACACGTAAAATGCACTAATAAAACGGTGAAAAAAGGAAGAAAAGTCAAAGTCATCGGAAAGTCACCAACCATGACGGGCTGCCCGTCACCACCTATCAGTCGTTTACACAAAATTCACGTTCACGTATTATGATTTTAATGTTTATTTTAATTACGTTAATTAAATAATATAATAGACGAGATAAGACAAACGCGAAAATATAATAATTAATCAAAACACTACTCAAACCAAATTACATGAACTTAAAAAAGAAAACAAACAACATTAAAACAATTGATTCTCCACTTATCGACTATTTTGACTTAATGTCAAGATACCAAGGACCTTGTGCATTTTCTTCAGACGAAAACATATCTTGAACATCAGCATCATTCTTCAGAAGTTTGTATTCGTAATAATAATCAAAGTCTTTATGCGATCCCAAATCGATAAACCGCTCTCCGTAATAAATCTCACTGACTTTTCGTAAATGCTCATTAGCTAGACGAAAAATATGATTGAGATAATTTTTCAACTCCACTAAAGTCATACATGAAGTTACTACCATTTCAAAAGGTCGTATATATTGATCAAATTTAACAGTGACCAATCTTAAAGGGGAAGGAGGAGGAGGAGGAGGAGGAGAAGCAGGAGAAATTGTATCTGAGCCAGAGTCAGACATAATGTGGAATTGAAGCGAGAAAAATGTATGAAAAAATTTGAGTTAATTTGGATGAAAGGGGTGGTGTGGGGTATTTATAGGGGTGGGGGAATAATAAAACGAAAAAAAAAGGGAAAAGCCATTACCGCCGGCCCAATTGGCGGTAATGGGCTGAAAAAATTAAAAAAGAAAAGCCTAGCCTGCACACCTGCAGCTAGGCTTGCGCCCTCCCTTTGAAAAAATGGTCATTACCGCCATTTCAATGGCGGTAATGGCACTAAACGACAAAAAAAAAACCCACAAAAAATGAAAGTGGGTCATTTTGATAAATATTTTTCAAAGGGGGTCAAAAAAATCATTTTTTTGGCCAACAGGGTCAGAAAAAAAAATTCCAGCTTTTGCTTTTTACAATCGATTGAGTCTCTAAACATAACAATGCAAAAGGGTAAAATTGTATTTTCATCCCAAAGCAGAAACAAGGGTAAACTGGCACTTTTGATGGATAGCTTTTGTTAGCAGTGTTAAATTACGATCTCTCTATTTTTTTATCCATTGTGTTTATCCGTCTCTATATATAATTTTTTTAGGGATATTAATGTAAAAACTATGTTCACTAAATTTTTTTTGTCAAAATAAAGTAATTTAAATCCCTTGTGCGAGGGTCCTGATCTTAAAAGGTTGCTGTTTGTCAAATTTTGCTTTGTTGTTTGGTAACGCTTGTCAACACTTCTTAGAAAAAGCGATCATATTTTTTTAAACATGTCTCATTGATGATCATATGATGTGTTGAAAACCACGGAACGAATTGTTTTTTTGAAGGGTGTAACCAATTGCTGTAAACAAGATTGAGAATACAATTTGCATTTTAATTTACTTTAGATAGCACAAAAACTGGTTAATGGTACTCACTTTCAACACAAATTCCAAGATAAAATTTTTATCTTTGCTTTCTTAACTTGTGTTTTTAAGTCACTTGTTACAGAGGCCCTAGTAAAAAATATGGAACATGTCGCACGTTAATTAGTTTCTGCCTGCGTATTCATTCATGCAAATAACTTGGTTGTGCTAAAACAAATTTTTTTTATTTTTTTTTGGTATTGGCCTAATGGCCAGCACATACTCAAACACACATACACACGGAGGAGAAATGTGATGATCCTAATTCAAATCCGAGATTCCATATAAAACCTCCTTACATCCAAACCACTAGGCTGTAACACCGAGGACTTGATATTAATTACAATTTGTGTGTCAAAATTTAAACTTATGTAATATCGAATATATGTGGTACGTTGTAGTCTTAAACAACTTCTAACAATTCTCAAACAAAAAAATATTAAACAACATATAGTAAGAGACTGCATTATACTGCTAAGTCTTTCTTTAAGAAGGGGATATAGAATACAAAAAATACGACAAAATCAGATGGATAACGTTGTTACACAAAATGGCATGAAAACTTATGTAACGGGAAGAACTCATAACCGACCTTAATCACAAGACAACCAGCCACTCTCGACAAAAAGTGCCTTCTTATTTCCCTATTCTATCAAACTTCAATAATACATAATTGAAATAACACAAGATTGCCATGACTGTATACAGTCATTTCATTCTAAACTCATTAGTTTCTTCACAGGTCCTCTGGGCCATTAATTTCCTGCGCATACAATTCAACCATTAGGTCCAACAATCAGAAAGACAACCTCCCTACAACAAACAAGCCTGATTCCAATTATGAAAATGGTTCCTTAACGTTTATGGCAGGAAAGTAACAGTGACTTTAGTGTTTTTTAGGAGGGAGAGAGAGAGAGAGAGAGAGAGAGAGGGGGAGGGAGGGAGGGAGAGGAGAGGGATAGAGAGAAAGTCATTGTGACTTTCCCGCCCTAAAGGTAGAGGATCGGTGCCTGAGAGAGAAACAATTGCAGGAATTTTCAGCTAAGGCACAGTGACTTTATGGCGTGACATAAAATTCTGTGTACTGTTAAATACCTTGTTTGCAATTACGGCTCCGTCAGGAATTTCCAGCTTTACATCAGATTTCGCTACGATGCTGACTTTCCCCTGTTAAGGCACCAGAAAAACAACATATGTCAAAAAATAAAAATTTCATGGCAGAATGGTTACTGGCAGTCATAAAATAAACTGAGAACTTCATCAAAATAGTTTTGGACCAGTTAGTACATCAATGAAATAAGGTTCAAAGTAGATTCTGGACTATATAGTTGTCCTTCATTCGGGTTTTGGTCCCTAAAACTTTATTTCTTGGATATAGGGACCAAACTTATTAAGTTCGATTATGGGTACCAATCCAATCAATCACCAAGGGTAAATACTCAATTTGATCCTAAGAATTGTATGACTGTATCAATCTAGTCCTACATGCTATCAATATTCTAAAATGTTAATCAGATTAGTCCCTCTATCTGTATTTGTAGGTACTATTAATGATGGAGATGAATTTAAAACTAAATGATGTTAAAGATGCAATTGATAAAATATCAAACCTGATTAACATTTAGCGATTACAGTGATCATTTCAAAATAATGATAATGTGAGGACTAGGTCAACTTGATACAATCCTAAAATTTTAGAGACCAAATTGAATATTTACTTCAATCTTAAAATATGTGGATCATTTCCCGTCTCATTAAGTCATACTCAAATAGGGACCGAGAATATCGATTAAGGAAAAATATGAGGACAAAAACAAAACAAAAAATAGAAATCAAAACCCAGCTCTGTGGAAACTATATGGACTAAAGTTCACTTTAAACCATAAAATGATAACCTGGTTTTCTAGCTTACTTAGATAGTTATCTCAACCAAGACATTATAAAATTCCCGACATTAACAAAGATTATTTTGATGAATCTTTCAACTGTCTATGGTTACTAACTCAAACAGCCAAACATTAGAAAAACAATTCTGAGTTTCCTATAAATAACGTAACTTTGACATTTTTTGGTAGTGAAATCTTCAAAAGTTAGTTATAAAAACACTACAGTTTCTTGCATGTGTGTGTAGGTCAAAGAACTTACGAAAAAAGAAAAACTCAAGTATAATCTATGACTTCTAATGATCGTGATGAATAATTTTTGAAGAAACATAAATCATTTCTTGCATCCAAAAACAACCACCAAAAGTTATTCCCGCTAGGTGGGATCGGCTACATGGATCTGTCAACGCTGTAAAGCCTTAGATAACCGTCAACCCTAAACTAATCACATTATGTTAGGGGCAGAAGTTTAAGATAATAATTTGAGAAATACAGTTCTAAAACTCTAATAGCTTGACTTATTAAAATTTAAAGTAAATCTCTCTCACTTCAAATAAAACAAATTAGTGATTAAATCCAATACCTTGAGGATGACACTAGCTCCAAACCATACATCGCCAGCCACTTTTAGACTGTCAAGATCAACAATACTAGGAATTGACTTGAAGCGGCTCAAGAAGTTGCTAACCTGTGAAGGAGGCCAAGACAATTAGTATCATAGTTATCATATAACACAGTAATCCATAATATAGATTTATAGCAAAAATAATCCCGTAATATAGATCTTAACCTTCTTAAATTCTGGCCCCAGTTCAATGGAAGGGTTTTCAGGATTAGTCCTAGCTGTGTTTCGGATGACAGATCCATCTTCCAAGGTGTAGAGGTCTGACTGAAAAAAGAGACAACAAATCATGTCAAATAAGAGAATGTAGTCAGATTCCAAGCAAGTAGCCTTGAGTCAGAAAAGCTTACCTGGACAAGAAGCAAATCTGAAGTTGCCTTCACAGGAAGGAACCGGGATCGAGGAACATTAATCCCAATAGCCTTGTCAAAGAACTGTTAAAAAAATGTGAAATTAAAAGCACTAGAAGAGAGTTATAGCAATGAGAACTTATAAATAAGTTAATAAGCAGTGAGTACCCTTATTGCTGCACCAGCTGCAGTTTCCAGCTGAAGAACTTTTACTCCATCAACTTCCTAGAAATCCATAAATTATGTGAGCAATTACACAACTAAATATATTTGTCAAACAACTAACTCACAGTACAGCATACTGCCCCCTCTAAGAGAAAATAAGGAAATACAGGCTGCTATCACTTGAAAAATAACCAATTTGTACCTTTGGATTGGGAATAATCTCCATCTTAAGAGCATCAGCTTCGACAAGTCTTTTGATTGCTTTCAAGTTCACCCACCTATAGATTACTGTCAATACCTACTTGTGCATGTGTAATCTAAAACAATCAGGCAATAATCAGTGCAACTTACAAATTATTTGTGTTGAAAATTTTGAACTTCTCTATTGACTTGAATTCGCCAACCTGCATGGAGAATACCATTTCATGTGAATGGAATAATTAGCAAATCTTTTCTCCGCTCTCCCCAAAAGTTAAGGCTTAAAAACAAACACGTCCCTGCCACCATAAATTGTGTTGAAATAATTGCAAAAGTATGTTCTGCCCCTTAACTATATAGCATTATATCATCAGTGTGAATATTCTATAAATTTCGATTAAAATAAATGTTAAAAGTTCATAATTATTGTTCAAACTATCAAAAATTATAACTGATTATAAATAAAAATATGCCATGCAATTGCTTTGACGTAAGATTAAGAACTCCTTATCAATATTGATTTAACAGAACTTTGCTCAACATTAGGGACCAAAGTAACAGCTGACATTGTACATTGCTACGTAGCAAATTATAAATGCACCAGAATAACTTGTACATTATTTCCAACCTTTAAAAGTTTAATGAAAGGAAAGCTAGCGTGACTTCAATGAAAATGAAAAAAAATCAAGATTTACATGGTTTTTCTTTCACTTTTTTGTTAGAAAGGTTTAGTCATACACACGACTACTCTGGTAAAACAAGTAACATGTCAGTCCAACTTAGAGTTTTTCACCACAAAAGAAAATGAACTCAAACAAGTCAACACCATCTCACTCTATATATTAATGCTTAATCACTACAATTATTTTCAAACAATTATAATTAACATTACATAACTAAGTAATTTATCTAAAAAGGTTGGCTACACTTGGAAGAGAGAGATGATTCATGAAAAAGACACAGATTAGTAGCTTACGTGTTCATCTGGGACTTGGGCAATTTCCAGGAGCTGCATTAAAGAATCGGTCAGATGAAATATTTCTATAACTAGAGTACTAGATTAGTCAGATGAAATATCGATCAGAAGAAATTAAATCAGCAAAATGACATGCCTGAACCCTTCCTTCATAAGAAATCAAAGTGCCGCCCTTAACATCAGCCAATGTTTTGGGAGTAACCTACTTGATAAGAACATAAAATTTTTAAAACTACTGTAAGCCTAAAAAGTAAAAGGGAACTACTTGATAACAATCATATTTCCTTACCTCCATACAATATTCATTTTTGTGCTCGATCAGATGGTTTAAAATTTCTAGATCAATGAGTCAAGCACACAAATAGAACTAAAGGAATACTTTTCATGTGAAAGTAACAGTTAAAACAATTAAAAAAGAAAGAACCAATGGACTTAGTTAAGGATACTCAAGTCAACTATAGCTCCCAAGTTATCTGAATTGGCAACAAACACATACTCTTTACCCTGTAAGAACAAAAGGGAAAAGAAAACAATAGTGATGATAATGGTCATAAAATTAAATAAAAGAAAGTTCAACCAAAAACAATTTGAGCTCTGGGGTCAACCTGTGATAATAGTGCATCAAGTTTTCCACTATTCGATAATGATGGGAAGACATCTCCATGGCCAGGAGGGTACCTATGCACAGAATTACTCATGAGCCAAACTTGGAATTCTAATTGCAGATAGGCTCAAGGCTAGTTTCAACTAGCTTTAACACTTTCCAAGGTAAAAACAAGCATAAAGCATATGCACCACATACATTATAACCAAGGCTGTTAGTCTATGTGAACTTGTGGAATCACCATACACTAGATTCATAGAATTAATACAGAAATATGTTTAAAAGTAAAATGCTTATTATAGAATATAAACGTAATGTTAGGAACCAATCTAAGCCTATGTGGGTTTACTACAGAAAAGAAGGTAGGAATACAAATGAATAGTTACCTGGGGTAGTTGGTACTTAGTTGTTTCTGTTAAATAAATATGTTGCTCCTAACACATAATCTAATAATATGTTTGTGGTAAATATTCAACATTCTAATTTATTAATAAAGCATACCAACATAAAAAGAATGTAAGTATTCTATAAGTAGCAAGTAAATTAAGATGGGATGATAGAATAGACCAGAATACACAAACACAACATCACAATTAAATATTTCTTTGCAGATCACAATATAGGTTGCACTTGCACATAAATGACTCTGCAAACGAGTTAACCCAATTGTAATACCCAAAGTTGTAAATACACACAATTCCAAGTTAAGAGTTTGACATCTATGAACATAACCATAATATGATATTACTTAGGTCTGGGACATCATTAACACAATATCAAATTTGAACAATGACACTAGCAAGCCTCTCACAATCACAATTATGTCATGCATGTAACTTATGGCCCCAAAAGTTCAGGGAATGCTAAAACAAGCCTTTAAAAAGTGCAGATGTTTCCCAAAGCAAATTTTTTTTATTATATCCAGACCACTTATCTCCAAGATAGCAAACGCATGGTGTTAAAGTACCCAAACAAGTGATATACATACAAAAATCAACAAACCACAGTTTGATGAATCGAAAAGGACATAATTGCTACTGTCGGGAGTTAAAGGCCAATGATGTGTTATTTATCAGAAAGTTAGACGAATTAAAAGGATTTGACTACATGTTAATTGATGAGAAGAAGCTATATCTCTCTTTAAAAGTTAACCAACAATAAAAAATAAAGGAAATATATAAGTTGTTGCTAAAACCTTCAATTTATGGGCAGAAACATCGTATCACGCCATGTGGCTTTGAGAGCGAAATTTTTTACATAGACAAATATTAAATCCTTTTCTTCAACAAGTACCAAATATATTTTAATCCATCCCAAGATTTCTGTTATCTGCTATGTATATTTTCACAAAGATCATTTTTATAAAAAAAAAATTGTTATTTCCATAATAAATGAATTCATTTGACATTTTAAGATAATATCATACAGTGGAAACAAAAATGACAGGGTGAGTGCTCAAAACTAATTAGGAGCTTTACACAAAAAAGCATCCCCTTGAATAATTTTCAGATAGATTAACATGGATCCCTTTAGATGTATACCTATATTAATCATTTACTAATTTATACGCGGGATAAAAGAAACACAAGAAAGACATAAATCTAGTGAAAGTTGTGAAATCAATAAAACAAAATAGTAGAGTGAAAACACTGAACAAATGAAGACATACCACCCATCCTTGCCGGTGTTCCCTTTGGAAGGCAATGGCAAAAAGTCATCAACAACCAATCGAGGATACTGGCTCTGAATAAATTCAAATAATGCAACAAAACATCAAAACAAGAAGTTAAAAGTTCAAACTCCAGAAAATTCATAACATAGTAAAACAAGAAATTAAAGTAACAAACCTGGTTAAATGTATGAATCTCAATATTATGGTTTTGGTACTTTTCGATAATCTACAAACAGTCACACAGTCAGTATACATGCCGATTCGGATTATATTTATATTCAGCAGACTGGATTAAAGGTAAACTGCAAGTACCTTTTGAGTGTCGTCATGGGTGTTGAATGAGTTCATCAAAAGCAAAGGAACGTTGCTTCCATATTTGGAATTGAGATTCTACAGCAGTTGAAGTTATCATTAGAAAGTCCACATGGAAGGGGGGAAACAAAATTAAAAATCAAGCAATAAGAATGACCAGAAAATAACCTCGATTTGGACGACAATCAAATCTAAAAATGTCAACCCATCACGAACTTCAATGACGGATCTGCATTTCATTTACATACAAATTAACACTTACAAATACATATCAACAAAAAATAATGATCTAGGACAAAAAACAATAGTTCAAGAAAAAATTTATCACACTACATACATGTCATCAAATTAATTCTCTACTTTACATAGATTCTACATTCAATATATTGGAAAAATAGTTCACATTTTTTCCTTAAATAAAAGGAGGCAATCTTTTGATCATCATCACGTTCTAAAAACAGGATATTAACAATTAATCAAATTCATATTGATCTAAGGGATTTTTTAATTGACTTATTTAAGCTTATCTAATATCATAAGCACTTGTGAGCTTGTTTGGGAGAACTTATGACATACATAAGTAGTTTTCAGCTTTTTCCATAAGTTCTCCAGGATAACTTAAGAAAACAACATATAGCTTATACGAAAAATAGTTTAATTTTATTTCATCTTTTATTATTAAAATAGCATATACATAAGCGCTTATGTTGTAAGCTGCAAAATAAGATGCTTATCCAAACAAGGCCTAAATATCAAATCTCAAACAGAATTTCACGCAAAGGCAGCATATACATACTTTGGACCAGTGCAACCCATAGTTGTCCCCAAGCCTCCATTAAGCTTCAACACCACAAGCTTATCCAAAAGATTCTTTATATCCGACGAACCTGAAATCAAAACCGATTGTTTCACGTAAATATAACAAAATCAATCCATCATAACACATCACATTTTACAAAATCAAATCAACGAATACAAAACAGAACACAGTTATTCGTTAATATTTAATTACCAGCAGGAGTTGGCGCCAAAGTATCATAAGGCACAACAACTTCATCAGTTGGCGTCTGGATCTTACTCCATTCTACATGCTGCGCTTCTCCACTACAACACATTCAAATCAACCAAAAATTACAAATAAATCAACGATTAACACAAAAAATAATAATAAACTATGAAACACAGACTCAGACACGGACACGTCGAAACCGATAATGATTTGAGAAAATAACATAAGTCAATGTAATTATACGTATCAGTGTCGTATCCTAGTACACATACGTATCGACACTGGTACACGCCGAATCTGAGGAGCATATGTGCTTCATAGATAATAAATCAATAAATAAAGAAACGATTTACAGAAATTTATTCGGTTACATCACAGATCAAAATGTAAAGCTCAAATCGGTGATTTAAATTTTAATTACCTGAGATAACGAGAAACGAGGTTGATGAATCCGTTTTTCTCATTCTCACTACAAAAAACAACACATATCAGATTTGAAATCATAGATCGTGAAAACATTCAACAATTTAGATAATCATCAACGAAATTGAGAAATGCGAACCTGATTTGATCCAATCCAGTAACAGCGGATTTGAGATTGGAGAGATTGGTTTCGGTAGCGGTAGCCATTGGCGATGGAAGATGCGAATGTGTGTGTGTGGAGAGAAGAGAGCGAGAAGAAGGTGAAGAATGTGTGAATGAAGAATGAAGAGAAGGTGTGGTGTTTAAGGGTGGTATCTTGCTGTAAGAAATTGACACGAAAACAAAACGCTAGTGTCACTGAAGTTTATTTTTAGACATAAACCGAATATGCTTTTCTATTGCACCAGAAAAATAGTTAATAATATTTATTGGTATTGGTAGTAGTACTATGCTTTGATGCTATTGTCCAACCGTGAAAAAGAGTGGCGCGTCTTTCACGCAAAGCTAAATAAGAAAAAAGAGATTTAAGTAAATTTCACTTTAATTTGATCTGAGATGATTAAATTTGAGATTTTTAAAAATAAATTCAATATTTTTCAAATGACAAACCATTTGTTTTTTGTATCATTCTTAGCTTAAAATATGTTTTTTATGGCTATAATAAAACTTTGTTAACTTTATGGTTTTGATAAAATCATGGATAGTTTAGTTAAAAATAGTACGAAATGCATCTAAACTTTTTTCTTTTTCAAAATATACAGCAATATATCATATTTTTTTCTCCCAATACAATGCATCATAGAGATGCGATATACCACCTTACCAATATATTTTTGTTTTTCTTTAGTTATAGGTGGATTTTTGCATCCTACCAAGCTATTTTTTTTTAAAGAAGCTATTTTTTTTGTTGGTTAGTTATTTTTTATTAAAATATACTACCTTTGTCTCTAATTATAAGACTCTTTTGAGATTTTTTTTGTCTCTTTTTATAAAACATCTTTGTTATTTTCAGCTACATTAATTATTTCTTTGCATACATGTCCTTGTTTATTATACATCTTTTTATTCAATCAGCAATAAATAACATGTTGAAAACATAAACTAACTCTCTCTCTTAAAGGATAAAATTGTAAAAACAATAGTGATTACAAACAACTTTAATACAAATATCCACTTTCTTAATTCACGTAATTTTGGCAAAAGGGTCTTATATATAGGGACAGATGTAATATTTAAAACAAAAAAACAATTAAAAATATTAATTAATATATGAAAAAATACAATTAAAATGTAAAATTTGTCATTGTGGGCTTAGTTCAGTTGGTAGAGACATTATATAATATATGCAAGGGCGCATAATATATGTAGAGGTCGTAGTTCGAACTCGGAATATCTCACTTATTCACCGTAAAAAAATAGGTGAATTTCTAGTAACTATGCTACTCGACCAAAAAAAATAATTTATGTAGAGGAATCGGCAACATTCGGAGAATGTTTTTTATTCTGACCATGTATCCGAAATAGTACGCATTTTTATGGTCCTCTTTCAGTGATGTCCATTTTCAGTTCTTATGTGAGTACAATTTGGGCGACCTTTTAAGTCTCTTCATCTCAAAATTGTCGCATGTTTTGTCACCTTTACGTGGGGGGTAGTATCTTCGTCGTGCACCACAATGATATGTACCATAGCCATTGGAGACGTTAGCAATCTCATAAACCTCATGCAAAATTATCAAAGGACATTGGTGTATGCTAGAACATGCATTTGTGACATGTGAACAAGGCAATATTTTCTGCATTCACGACATTTTCTATGAAGATCGGCCTCGAACTGACCAACTGACTTTTCTTCTATTGGATTTATATTTCCGTGCTCCATGAAACTACAATTATGTCGGTCGAAGTTCGTTACATTGTGAGTATTGAACTTATCTCTTGCATCTTAAATTGCCCTCATGCAAATTTCCATGTATACCCATCCAAAATTCAACATTGCTTTCAATCGTGGAACCCTCTTTGCAAATAGTTGCGCCAACCCTATTTGCAAATAGTCCCAATATATAATTCCTATATAGGAGCATATTTAGCGAAAAGCAGGTCGGTTAGAGCATACACATCTATAACACCCAACTTGGTAATTTAAATGGAGTTTAACTTTAGCTACTTGAATCTTTTAACATGAACGACAGATTTTGATTCTAATGTGCAACACCAAACTAGCATCCAGGTTTGGATTCGCATCTTTGGGTCGGTCCAAGAATATTGGCATCCAAAAAGTATATATGTTATAGTAGGTATTGTGGGATCTCTTATTTTTTAGTATAATAACACTAATATAAATCATTATTTGATCGTCGCTTTGATCATTATGATCGTATACTGGTCGATGTTTGTTTATCTAGTAGTTGTACGAAAAAGTACTGGTTGAAAGAATTGTTCACTCTTACTACGTTGATATTGATTATAAGAAGCTCCCAAATTTTTGCAACTATTGTCAAAACATTGGTCATGCCATTAGGGATAGCAAAAAAGCTAAGGCAACTTAGATATTACAGAGAAAAAGAAAGTTAAGCAAGTTTCTAGGAAAATAAGAAAGGGACAACTTTTGCTCCTGATCTGAATCCTAAAAAAATATCAAATCCCCGTTGAAACTATTCCTGAAGATCTGAATGGTAATCCGTGGGAGAATTAAAATGCTATTCTTGAAAATACCGGTGAGTCAACAAGTCCGTTTGAAAACGAGGATCAGGGGAACAACAATAGTGTTGCCTCTTCAAGCTCATGTTTAAAGTTTGTGGAGGATACTCAAATTGAGAATGAGGATGAACAAGATGATGAATTCATTTAAGTTATTGAGAATGTTGCAGTGGTTCATGATTATAATGCAATAATTCCTAATGTGGTTTAGAATAATTTGGAGACTATCAAGAATACAAATTTGGCTGATATGGTAGAGAATAAAGAGGATTCTGTAGGGTTTTTGTAGATTGGCTACACTTTGCAAAAACATCTACTAGCCAGATGCTGGGACAGATGTGGTAGCATATGGAACAGCATTACGTGAGTTGTGTTTTCGCGCCAGCTAGCGCTTTATATTTGTATACGCAATCTTTTAAAGATTTGCTTGAAGATTTATTTTCCTATAGCTTGCTGATCAAGGCGCGTGTATCTGATTGAAGATTTGTTTGAAGTTTTATTTGCCTTGCTATTTGTTCCACAAGATATTGTTCTATATTTGGAAGCTTTTTATTATTTCTAGAAGATCGTTTTTCAGCTGGACCGGTCAATGTCCATGCTCTATTTTGAAGCCCAGACCCGTGGTATCTGAGTACTATATATTCATGAAGGCAAACCCTAGTTGGGTAACTAAAAACCGTGTGTGTCATCAAAGCGTGTGTTTTAAGGTTTTTAGGGTTTTGTTTGTTAATTGTGAGCCTTGCTTGTATCTTCCTGATTCAAGCTAAGGACTGAGTTTGTTTTGAGTTGTAATTTGTAAGCTACTCCTAAGCTTTTAAGTACGGAGTGAGTATGTGTTATTAGCGTGTGTTTCTATTGGTTGTGTTTTATGTTTTGTGTGTTTGATAACAATACCGTGTGTGTTGTTCGTAGGAATTGAGACGGGGTCTCATATCTAGGAGTTCCTAGATAGAGTTGCCACTGGTAGGGTCTAGGTGCAAAGTCAAGTAGTGTGTCTGCGTTGGTCTTTTCACTAGAACTATAATAGTGGAATCATTCCTGGATTGGTATCCCCCAGAGTAGGAGAGTTGCTCCGAACTGGGTTAACAAACTCTCTGTGTACTTTTTATTTCCGCTGTGTTCCTTTTAATTTGCGCTTTGTTACGTTGTGCTATTTTAATTGTAGTTCTGAGTAGACACGCGCTCGGACAGTTGTGCCAACATTGTGCACAGCATATTTCAGTCAGGTTGCCAGGAATTTCAATTGGCATCAGAGCAGGCACCCTGTTCTGTGTGGGTGAGCTCCAGGGAAAGAAGTTTCTGGCTCAATGGATAAAGAAGGAGGACTGGTGAACAGACCACCCTTGTTGGATGGGTCAAACTATGACATTTGGAAATCACGCATGACAGCTTTCTTGAAATCTCTAGACAGCAGAGCTTGGAAGGCTGTGATCAAGGCATGGGTCCCTCCTAAAATAAAAGATGCGAATAATGTTGATACTGATGAGTTGAAACCAGAAGAGGAGTGGTCTACAGAAGAAGACACTGCAGCTATTGGAAACTCTAAAGCCCTGAATGCTTTGTTTAATGGTGTTGACAAGAACATGTTCAGGTTGATTAAACAATGTACTATTGCCAAGGAAGCTTGGGATATCCTAAGAACAGCTCATGAAGGTACTCAAAAGGTCAAGAAGTCAAGGCTACAACTGCTAACAACACAGTTTGAGAATTTGAGAATGAAAGAAGGAGAGAGTGTTCATGACTTTCACATGAATGTGCTAGAATATGCTAACACTTTTGAATCCTTGGGGGAAAAGATATCCGATGAAAAACTGGTAAGCAAAATTCTCAGGTCCCTGCCTAAGAAATTTGATATGAAAGTATGTGCTATCGAGGAGGCCCAAGATATTGGAGATATGAAAGTTGATGAGTTGATTGGATCTCTCCAAACTTTTGAATTAAAGGTTAATGAAAGATCTGAAAAGAAAGACAAGAACATTGCTTTCATCTCCAACACTGATGAAGATGATGTGGAGAGTAATTTAGATACTGATGAGAGCATCTCTGAAGATATTGTGTTGTTGGGCAAACAATTTAATAAAGTTGTGAAGAGGATGGACAGACGCCCTAGGACAAATGCTCCGGACAACAGTCGCAGCATCTATAAAAATGTCAACAATTAGAGGAAACCTAGAACTGATGACAAAATCAATCAAAGCAAAGGGGTGCAATGCCATGAATGCGAAGGTTTTGGTCACATCAGAACTGAGTGTGCAACGTATCTGAAGAAACAAAAGAAGGTGATGACTGTGTCTTGGACTGATGAGGATGAATCAGAAGAAGAACCTGAAACTGCAAAACATGTGAATGCCTTGACTGGAGTGTGCACATCTGACAATGAATCTAGTGATGAAGAGCTAACATATGATGAACTGGCTGATTCTTACAAGGAGCTATATCTCAAAAGTGAGGAAGTTTGTAAAACTCTAGAAAAACAAAAAGGGACCATCGCTCTCCTGCAAGCTGAGAAAGACAAACTTCTGAAAATAAACTCAGACCTCAATGATGAGGTTATCTTACTTACTTCCAAGATTGGCAATATGAACAAGCAACTGCGGATGATGAACAAAGGTACTGATGCTTTAGACGAAATTCTGGAAATAGGACAGAAACCTGGAGATTCTAAAGGTATTGGGTTTGACTACAGTTCTATGCCTCAGCAGAAACTATTACCAGTGAGACAGTTTGTGGCACCTGTTAGTACTCATGATCATACTATGCCAAGACAGATGCCCCAGCATCAGGTGAGACAACAGGCATCAGGATATAGGACCAGATCAAAAGGAAGGAATTATGCTTGGGTATGTCATTACTGTGGAAGAAAAGGACATATCAGACCTTTCTGTTTTAAATTACATGGTTACCCAGACAGGACCTATTCACCAAGACCTGATCCCATAGTAAAGATCACCAAGAAGCAGTGGAAGCAGAAAAATGATAATTTCACAAGCAACACTATGAATCCTAGAAAAATAGAACCAGAAGCTGATGAGATTGCTCAAATTGCGCATACTTCTCTGAGAGTGTCATCCAGAAATGATTGGTACTTTGACAGTGGATGCTCCAGGCATATGACTGGTGATAAAAATTACTTGACTGATGTTAAGCCTTATGCTACAAGCTTTGTGACTTTTGGGGATGGAGCCAAAGGAGAAATAAAGGGTGTAGGAAATCTTGTGGAAGAGGGTCTACCCAAACTTGATAAGGTGCTTCTTGTGAAAGGATTAACTGCAAACTTAATTAGTATTAGTCAACTGTGCGATCAAGGAATGAAGGTCAACTTTACTAAGAGTGAATGCTTAGTGGCTAACAGTGAAGGGGACATCCTGATGAAAGGTGTTAGATCAAAGGACAATTGCTACTTGTGGGTCTCTCAAGATAAAGCAAAGTTATCTAATTGTCTAATAACCAAAGAAGATGAAGTTAAGCTATGGCACCAAAAGCTTGGACATCTGAATCTCAGAAGCATGAAGAAAGCTATTGCTGAAGGAGCCATCAGAGGTTTACCAAAACTCCAAATTCAGGAAGGAAGTATATGTGGAGAATGCCAGATAGGAAAACAGACCAAGATGCCTCACCAGAAGCTGCAACATCTGTCCACATCCAGAGTTCTTGAGCTATTGCACATGGACTTAATGGGACCCATGCAAGTCGAAAGCTTAGGTGGTAAGAAGTATGCTTTTGTTGTTGTTGATGATTTTTCTAGATATACTTGGATAAATTTCATTAAGGAGAAATCAGACACTTTTGAAAAATTCAAGGATCTTTGCTTACAACTTCAGAGAGAAAAGGATTGTGGAATTGTTAGAATCAGAAGTGACCATGGGAAGGAGTTTGAGAATGGTAAGTTCTCTGATTTCTGTATTTCTGAAGGAATATTTCATGAGTTCTCTGCACCCATTACTCCTCAACAAAATGGGATAGTAGAGAGGAAGAACAGGACCTTGCAAGAATCTGCCAGGGTTATGCTACATGCAAAGAAGCTGCCATTTTTCTTTTGGGCTGAAGCCATGAACACAGCCTGCTATATTCATAATAGAGTGACTTTGAGAAAAGGTACATCTACAACCTTGTACGAGCTATGGAAGGACAGGAAGCCAACAGTGAAGCACTTTCATGTGTTTGGTAGTAAATGTTATATTCTAGCTGACAGGGAACCAAGAAGAAAGATGGATGCTAAAAGTGAAGAGGGAATCTTTCTAGGCTATTCTACAAACAGCAGAGCCTATAGAGTATACAACTCCAGAACCAAGACAGTGATGGAATCCATAAATGTTGTTGTAGATGATGAAGGAAATAATGCTATGCCAGATGATGCTACATTTGACGCAGCTTCTGACCTACAGGAAGCAAAGAAAGCAGATGAAGCAAGTGATAAGCAAGATTCTGAAGTAACTGGCCCAGAGAAGACTGCTCCCAACAAAGGACCATCTATCAGAGTTCAGAAAAATCATCTCATAGATCAAGTCATTGGCGATCCTAACCAAGGGATCACAACTAGAAGGAACTATGATGAGGTATCAAATTCTTGCTTTATATCTAAACTTGAACCAAAGAATGTTAAGGAAGCTCTAACTGATGAGTTCTGGATAAATGCTATGCAAGAAGAGTTAACTCAGTTCAAGAGAAGTAATGTGTGGGACCTAGTTCCTAGACCAGATAATGTGAATGTTATAGGTACCAAGTGGGTTTATAAAAACAAGTCTGATGAAAATGGTACTATCACTAGAAACAAAGCTAGACTGGTTGCACAAGGATATTCTCAAATTGAAGGTGTAGACTTTGATGAGACTTTTGCTCCTGTAGCTAGGTTGGAATCTATTAGATTGTTACTTGGGATTGCATGCATACTAAAATTCAAGTTGTATCAGATGGATGTCAAGAGTGCCTTTCTCAATGGGTACTTAAATGAAGAGGTTTATGTGGAACAGCCTAAAGGCTTCATTGATCCTAGTTTTCCAAACCATGTGTACAAATTGAAGAAAGCTCTATATGGCCTGAAGCAAGCTCCTAGAGCTTGGTATGAGAGACTTGCTGAGTTTCTAATCAACCATGGCTATAGGAAGGGGGAAATGACAAGACCCTGTTTGTGAAAGATGAAAATGGACAGTTGATGATTGCTCAAATATATGTAGATGACATAGTCTTTGGAGGAATGTCTGACCAGATGATAGAGCATTTTGTTCAGCAAATGCAATCTGAATTTGAGATGAGTCTTGTAGGTGAGCTAAAGTTCTTTCTTGGTCTTCAAGTGAAACAAATGGAAGATACTATATTTATCTCTCAAAGTAAGTATGCTAAAAATATAGTCAAGAAATTTGGGATGGAAAATGCTGCTCATAAAAGAACTCCTGCTCCCACACATGTAAAATTATCAAAGGATGAGAAAGGTGTGGATGTTGACCAAAGCATGTATAGGAGTATGATAGGAAGTCTTCTATATCTTACAGCAAGTAGGCCAGATATTACATTTGCAGTTGGAGTGTGTGCCAGGTACCAAGCTGAACCAAAAATAAGTCACCTGACTCAGGTAAAGAGAATTCTGAAGTATGTGAATGGTACTAGTGATTATGGTATGTTGTATTCTCATGGGGAAAGCACTGTGTTGTTTGGATATTGTGATGCTGACTGGGCTGGAAGTGCAGATGATAGAAAGAGTACCTCTGGTGGATGTTTCTTTCTAGGCAACAACCTTATATCCTGGTTCAGTAAGAAGCAAAATTGCATTTCTTTGTCTACAGCTGAAGCTGAGTACATAGCAGCTGGTAGTAGTTGTTCTCAATTGTTGTGGATGAGACAGATGCTGAGTGAATACAATGTCAAGACAGATGCTATGACATTATATTGTGACAATCTGAGTGCAATTAATATCTCCAAGAATCCTATTCAACATAGCAGGACCAAACACATTGACATTAGACATCATTTTATAAGGGATCTTGTTGAAGACAAAATTGTTACTCTTGAACATGTTTCAACTGAAGAGCAATTAGCAGATATTTTTACCAAAGCCCTTGATGCTAATCAATTTGAAAAATTAAGACGGAAGTTGGGGATATGCTTAGTTGAAGAATTGTAGCAATTAATGTGCAAGGGGCGTGCAGCTATTATTTTTTCCCTCGTCAACCGCTTATTGCACGTCACTCAAGGAGGTTATTGCACACTTGCCTTTTTCAAAACTCTTGCACGTTATCATCATTATCTTTGTCTTAACTTCTCTCAACCTCTCATTGCCTCTCTTATCGCGCACATCTTCATTCAAAAATCGTCCACTTCTCATACCTTCACATTCAAAATCATCACCATGGCTGATTCGTCTTCTCATCCAACTACACAAGATCAAGCTGCTGAAGCCGTCATCACTGATGCGCAACCCCTCACCACTATCCCTAGCGCTCCTACAAAGAAGCGTCGAACTAGGGCATCTGCACCACGAAGGAAGACACCTGCCAAATCTAGCAAAGCTGCCTCCTCCACCGCTGTGAACACCAGATCAAAATCAAAAGGTAAATCTTCTACCACTCCTGCTGCTCCAAGAGTAGGACTTAGTATGGATGATCTGTACCTTAAGGACAACCCTTTTGTATCAACTGTTGTTGAACCACATGCTGAACCTTCTGTCACTGAATCTGAAAATGTCGCTGTTGAGAGTACTGTAGCCATGCCCGAAACCCTAGGTTCTGATAATCCTAAGGTAGATGAAAAATTAGTTGGTGATTCTTCGAATTCTCCTATCGAAAAAGATGTTACTACTGATTCTGGTGCAAAGAATGATGTTGATACGGCCGTGTCTGAGACACCTGCTGATTCCCCTGCCACAACAAAGAATGCTGTGACAGATGCTCCCGCATCTTTGTCACAAGCTCGAGAGGAGCCTGATGTGGTAGTTCCTAATATTTCTGGTTCTGTGAGTGTCCCTGAGAGTGAGTCCTCAGAGTCTGAAGATGAAGGGACTGAGACTCAAGATGTTGTAGATGATACTGAGACTGATATTTTAGACTGTGCTGACACTATTGTTGTTGAGGAAGCTGTGCCTGAAGAAAGACCTCAGGAAGAAACTGGTACTATTGGTGTTGCTCGCAGGACAAGGAGCAAAGCTGACAAAACTGCTGCAGTTGTCAGTGAAGGACAAAAGGATAAGAAGAAGAAAGCTGTTAATGCTGGGAAAAGGCCTGTGTATGGTCCCCCCAAGGCTGGAAGCAAGAAGGTGGCTCAAAGTGGTCACAAGAAGAAGAGCTTAAAAAGAAAAGACCCTCCCTCTAGTGACTCTGAGTTTGAGGTTGCTGAGCTTGAAGCTGCCACATCTGGTGGGGCTTCCAGAAAAACAATGAAGGGTATGAAGATACCTCTGACTATTCCTCCTTCCCCTCTTGATAATGTTTCCTTTCATTTGGAAAATGGTTCCTCTAGGTGGAAGTTCATATACCACAGAAGACTGGGTCTTGAAAGAAATCTTAAAGAAGATGTGTTCAAGTGTCAAAAGCTGGTTGATTTGTTGGAGTTTGCTGGTCTGATGAAGACTGTGAGAAATCTGGGTCCATGCTATGATAAGCTGGTCAGGGAGTTTTTGGTGAATGTTTCTGATGAGTGTGATGACACAAGAAACCCTGAGTATAGGAAGGTTTTTGTTCGTGGTAAGTGTGTCAATTTTTCTCCTATGGTGATCAATGCATACCTTGAGAGGTCTACTGAGGAGACCCCTGAGCTTGAGGTCACTGAGGACATTATCTGCAAGACAATCACTGATAACAAGCTTAGACATTGGCCAAAGCATTTGTCTTCTGCTCAACTGTCTCCTTTGTATGCTGCTTTGAATAGGATCTGTGCTCAAAATTGGACTCCAACCACTCACTCAAATTCTGTTGCATCTGGGTTGGCCAAGTTCATTTATGCTGTGGGAACCAAGTCTTCCTTTGATTATGGAGCCTACATTTATTATCAAGTTTTGGAGCATGCTAAATCTTTTGCTATTAAGTTTCCAATTGCTTTTCCTACCCTCCTGTGTGGAATTATTCTTCAGCAGCACCCTGATATTTTGATCAGTAGTGATGAGCCCTGCAAGAGGCCTGGTCCTATGGCTTTGGATTGCAGTTTGCTGTCTGAGACACATGATGCTGATGTAGCTGGTACTTCTGTCCGGACATCTGGTGTGCTCTCCAGAAAGCAAATGATTGCTGATCTTACTGAGACAAGTGTGGCCCTTGGAGCTAGGAAGGTGAAGATTGACAAGATAATTGCAGCTTTGAAGGCTGAAGCTGATGCTGAGGGTGAGCAGGATGAGGAAGAAGGAGGAGATAAGGCTGTTGCTTCTGCTGGTGACTCTGAAGATGCCTCTGAAGATTCTGAGGATTTCTGATTTTCTTGTTTTGTTCTGATCTTTTGATGTTTTTTTTTGGTGACTGGGCTATGCCCTGAATTCTTATGCACCTTTGTGTGCTTCTGGTCTGTAATATGCACTCTATGTGGTTTCTCTGCACTCTTTATGGCTATGCCCTTTCTATGAGTTTGCCCTATCTGTTGGTTGTCAGAATTTTTGGCTAAAAAGGGGGAGTAGAATTTGATTTATTATCTGTTGCTTGTGTGCTGATTTGAAGCCTCTATTATGTATGGCTACATGTGTTGAGGGGGAGTGTAGTATGTGTTGAGGGGGAGTGTAGTATATGTTGAGGGGGAGTTCTGGTACATGCATGTTTTGAGGGGGAGCTATCTTAAGTTTTTTTTTTCTTGGTGTGTGGAAATTTATTTTTTCCCTTATCTTTGTGATTCCACTATATGAGAGTTTATTTCTCTCTGGTTGTTCCTATGAGGCTAGATGTTTGTGTTATCTGGTGCATGCCTCTGATTCTACTTGCAAGCCATCTTTGACTATTTCTCGCTTTGAAGTAATCTCACTCTATGCTACGATTTTTTCTTTCCTTGTTGTGTGCCTGTGTTGACGTGAAGGAATCTTATCTGTGTGTTTCCCAAAGTACTGGCTCTAGAGTGTTTTAGCCAAAATTTGCCAAAGGGGGAGATTGTAGGGTTTTTGTAGATTGGCTACACTTTGCAAAAACATCTACTAGCCAGATGCTGGGACAGATGTGGTAGCATATGGAACAGCATTACGTGAGTTGTGTTTTCGCGCCAGCTAGCGCTTTATATTTGTATACGCAATCTTTCAAAGATTTGCTTGAAGATTTATTTTCCTATAGCTTGCTGATCAAGGCGCGTGTATCTGATTGAAGATTTGTTTGAAGTTTTATTTGCCTTGCTATTTGTTCCACAAGATATTGTTCTATATTTGGAAGCTTTTTATTATTTCTAGAAGATCGTTTTTCAGCTGGACCGGTCAATGTCCATGCTCTATTTTGAAGCCCAGACCCGTGGTATCTGAGTACTATATATTCATGAAGGCAAACCCTAGTTGGGTAACTAAAAACCGTGTGTGTCATCAAAGCGTGTGTTTTAAGGTTTTTAGGGTTTTGTTTGTTAATTGTGAGCCTTGCTTGTATCTTCCTGATTCAAGCTAAGGACTGAGTTTGTTTTGAGTTGTAATTTGTAAGCTACTCCTAAGCTTTTAAGTACGGAGTGAGTATGTGTTATTAGCGTGTGTTTCTATTGGTTGTGTTTTATGTTTTGTGTGTTTGATAACAATACTGTGTGTGTTGTTCGTAGGAATTGAGACGGGGTCTCATATCTAGGAGTTCCTAGATAGAGTTGCCACTGGTAGGGTCTAGGTGCAAAGTCAAGTAGTGTGTCTGCGTTGGTCTTTTCACTAGAACTATAATAGTGGAATCATTCCTGGATTGGTATCCCCCAGAGTAGGAGAGTTGCTCCGAACTGGGTTAACAAACTCTCTGTGTACTTTTTATTTCCGCTGTGTTCCTTTTAATTTGCGCTTTGTTACGTTGTGCTATTTTAATTGTAGTTCTGAGTAGACACGTGTAACACCCTAACCCTTAACCGCCGATTATTAACTTTAATAAAAGAAAACGTTAAGGCCATAGGAAGTTACAACATTAAGAAACTCATTTTCATAAAACATCACCTGAAATCAAAAACATATTTGATTTGCAAACACAGCAGCGGAAACAACAAAACAAATGCTTATAAATAAGCTTGCATATATTACACAAAAATATATACATAATATTTTCAAAAGAGGCAATTCTACAACAAGCCATTGCCAAATTCATACATACGAGTTCAGATACCCCCAAAATAGTGTTACAAATATCAGAGCACTAGACTCTAACTAGGATACAACACCTAGTACCAAAAGAATGTAAGGATAGCTAAGCTATGCCCTTACCACTACAAAAGCTCCTAACAGCAAAGGGCTATTCCTCAACGATAGCCTCGCCAACCTGATAATCTGGATCCCCAATGATCCAGCACATAACACAAAACAGAGAGTGTTAGTATCACAAAACAATAAACATATAATAATAACGCATTATTATACATATCAAACACAAAGCACAAAGGCTCATCAATAACTAAAATACAACAATGTAATTGTCAATACACAAACTCATCAATAACAATTACCACATAACAACCATTATGCACACATAATGTCACAAAAGATGCATGCCTCAAAATGCATTCACTAATGCATGTGGTACCAATTCATTTTGGATAAACTTATATCCTTATCAAGCTCTCTTGATAACCAAGCTCTCTTGGATTTCATATCCGCTCCGGATATCATCAAATAATGAAATGCATGATGTTTTCACTTAGCAAATAGATGATACTCTTATCACTATACTTACTAACACAACTAATCATCAGCTCTCTGATAATTATCACAACAATAACAAACTCAACAACACAACTAGTTATCAGCTCTCTGATAATTATCACATCATCAACAACAACAACAAATATCACTACTAGGCCCTCATGGCCAAATCATAAGACAACTATGTATATACTCAACCATATTCACAATCTCAAATAAACCCAATCAAATCACATCAAAATCTCACACAAAAGGGTTTCAAAGAAAGACCCACACACTTCGATAACCCACACACACATTAGGGTTTTACTCAAAACTTTCTTGAAACAAATAATCTTTAGAAAAACATTAGGAATGGATTAAAATGGTGGGCAAGGTTTCCAAAAATGTATTATTAAAGTACAGTATCAAAAAGACATCTCCGCGCGTACCAGGACCTCCAGAACAACTCAACAAAAAAAGGCCTGTTCAGGGTTGGTCGCTACAAGCGAGCTCTTGGTCGCTACAAGCGAGCATAGGCAGGGAATCATCCTGCTTGGTCGCTACAAGCGAACCTTCGGTCGCTACAAGCGAGCCTGGTCGCTACAAGCGTCCATGCGGTCGCTACAAGCGCGGTTAGGCAGGGAATAATCCTGCCTGGTCGCTACAAGCGAGGCTCCGTCGCTACAAGCGACCGTATCAGTACAGTCATGTAAAAATGTGATTTTTCCACCATTTTAGCCCATCTATGGTTACCCAAGTTCCAGAACTTGTTAAAAACAACTTTCCATTATAAAACATCATTTATAAACCATCACAAACAAAGATTGCATCAAGCATAGAAATTAGGGTTCAAAACACCATTTTTCCAAAACTTTCTCATGAACTCACAACACAATAACTCCAACAAATCATGCTAACAACATCAATCAGCATTCAATCAAGCAAAACATAATCATTTACAACTTTAAGCCATAAAAACTTTCTAACAAAACCTAGACAAAGTGAGGAGAAGTTTGGGATGGAGAAATAGACATTCTCCCCTTCTCAATCACTTGTAATAATGTAATACTAACTCTCTTACCTTGAAATCCAAGTTCTCTAGCAATCTTCAAGCTTCAATCCAAACCCTAGCTCTCCTCTTGTTCTCCTCCTCTTCTTCTCTCACGTTTTTCCCTCACAAAGAAAAAGGAATGGCACTATTCATGTTTACAAAATATCTTATAATCCCAACAAATGAATCTTGGCCCTCTATCTTTACTAACTCACAAGGACTAATCCTAGCCCTTCAATCTAATCCAAGCTTACTACATCCATCCACATAGGATTATTACTAGTACTCATAAACTAAAGCCCAACACTATTCACCCTCTAGGCCCAAAACCTTAAAAACTCGATTACGAACTTACTCTCGCGCTAAATAATTATTCCTCGATTACTAGAAAATATATTTAAACGCAAATCCATAAAATAAAATATATAAAAATATAATATACGAAAATAGGGTCGTTACAACACGCGCTCGGACAGTTGTGCCAACATTGTGCACAGCATATTTCAGTCAGGTTGCCAGGAATTTCAGATTCTAATTTGCATACTAAAAATGTTTATTTGGAAGGATTTTTCCTTGTGTTCTCCATGATTTAAAATAAGAAAGAAAAACTCAATAAAAAAATATTAGCAAGTGAAGCTCACCACCCTCAATAGGGAATGATATATGAATCTTGTTAAATTAAGTGCATACATTGGAATGCTAGGGGAATAGCCAACCTATGTTCTAAATTGGCTTTCAAAAGGCTTTGTGCTCAACACAAACCTAATTTATTTATGATTTTGAAATCTTGGGTAAAGCATGAATCTCTCTCCATGTAACTTTACTATCTCTAATATATGAATATACCAACTAGCTTAGTTGAACTGTAAATGAGTTTGACTGGTATAAAGTGTGCTGATTCGGTTAATATATCAACGATCACCCAAATTGAATCATGTCTCATCTGAGTAGTAGGAAAACCCACTACAAAACCCAAAGCAATCCATTCCCACTTCGACGCTAATATTTCTAGTGGTTGAAGCATACATGTTAGATGATGATGCCCTATCTTTCCTTGTTAAAACAATAGACATTGAGCTACGGATTCCACAATATATGTTTTCATTTATGACAACCAATAATCTTTCTTCAACATAATACATCTTGGTAGAACAAAACTACTCTTATATGTCTTTTCCAAAATCAACTTCTTTAGGTTTGTATCATTCAGTACATAAATTCTTCCTTTAAATAACACAACCCCGTTAGCTGCATGAGTAAATCTAGACATGTTTAACTTGGTTTGAAAATCAACATCTAGCGCATAGGCTTTACCAAGCTACATTCTCTAGTCACAGGAAACTGTCTCACTTAAGTACCTTAAAAAAAATTCACAATTTTTAAGTGGGGCTCCTTGGGACATGCTTGAAATATTTTTATCTGGCACACAAGTTTACACTGAATATAATATCCGGTCTACTTGCTATTAAATAAAGAAATGAGCCTATCATACCTCGGTACCTTTTACTATCAACATTGATGCCATGTACGTCCTACTCGATGAAAAGAGTTGAGACCATTGGTGTAGAGATGGACTTGTAATCTTGCACGTCAAACTTTAAAAGTTAAATCAAAGGAGGTGTTAGAAGCTTAAACATTTTTTCCAAAAAAATCATTTTTTATTTACTCATTTTTGTTTAATTTACTTTAAATCAAAAGAGGTGTTAAAAGCCTTTTTTTTTATTTTTGTGGCATGAATTTTGGCTTTCTTAGCTAAATAGATTTATTTTTTTTTCAAAACAATAAACTTAGCCTTGTCTATTTTTGGAAGAAAATAAATTGCTTTTGTTTGGATCTCAAGTAGGCTCAGGTGTATGTCACTCTTATCGGATCTGATCTAGTAACGACGCCAAAAACTTTGTTTTGCATAACAAAAGCAACAATAACAACATTGATATACGCATTGAAGAAAATAAATTGCTTTTGGCGTCGTTACGACTAATTGTTTTGCATTTCTCCAAAAACTTTAATGTAACATCTTATCACTTTTAGTTATTTTTTATTTCTCTTATTTTTTAAGATATTTCAAAAAATTAAATTGAATCCCTCAAAAAAAATATTAAATTGAAATATAAGATTTTTTAGAGCAAAAGTATGTTTAAACTAAATGAGTTTTTTTTTAAAAAAAAAACAAATAAATAGGTTTGAGTTGACTTGAAATTTATGAGTTTTCAAAGCATAAAATATGTTTTAAAAAAACTAAAATTGAGTTATATAGATCTAAGAATCAAACGGCGAGGTTCACACAATAAGAACATAAATGGAATATTGTGAGTTCACAATCGAACATCAATTCAATCTCTTAAGCTTATAGTTTTACACCTATTCTATATTCTAACAACGATATCTATAACAAACTTGTGTGATCACATGGGTATTTGCCTAGTTATATGAGAATTTCTTTTGCATTTACAAACTCTTGAATGGTAAAACTTCATTAAGAAACTAAGTAAGCACAATGTAAGATATATCTAATTACTGACACCTTAAAAAAAGTGTGGTATCTCTATCTTCTAATTGTCTATATCTAAAGTCTTAACCTATACATTTGAAATTTAAACATTAAAGGATTTAAGTAAAAGCAAAAAAAAAAGATCTTGAATGATAAAAGGTACGCTTCAAGCCTCTTGAGCACGAGCAAGTGAAGAGGAACCAATTACTGGTTTAACAAAACCACAATTACTACACGGTGTAGGTATTGTCAATTTCATCTCGTTGTAATTTGTACAACTCCTTGTGTAATTGTGCCCTCCCCTTATAACATGTTCGGGCAATCTCAATGTATATTTCTCATCATCTTTTTCTTCACCTCTAATAATTACTATAGAATGTCCCGTTGAATGTGACCTTAAAAATCTATGCTCTTCTTGCTGTTGCATGCTCGTACCCACATGATGATTATGTTGTTCACCTTCATGTATTTGAGCTCTAGTGATTTCACCAACATTGTCATTTTCCTCTCTTCTAACATCAATGCGTATATCATCCCATGGTAACGACGCCATACCCTCTTGTACATTAATGTTGTTATTGTTGTTGTTGTGGTTGCATTCCCCGTGTTTGGACATTTGGGAGGGAGGTGAATCAAGGTCGGTTCGACAAACGGGGCATGTCTTATGAGATTCAAGCCATAGGTCAATACATTCTTGGTGGAAAACATGACAACAAATGGTTAGGAGACGAAGCATGTTATCATCATCAAACTCTAGCAAGCAAATGGCACATTCTAAGCTATAACTCTTTTCCTTGCGGAGGTCTTTCACGGAGGAGTAGAGGAAAGTGGGGAATTTGTCTAGAAGGGTATTATCGAGACCTCTAGGGGGTGACCTCTCAGGTGAGAGACGAACGAGGGAACCTGAGGCCGTGCGTTGTAAGGCCCAAGTGTGGAAAATGCCTGCAAAACAATACTTGCAAAGATACACAACGCTGAAAGCCACAAAGCACAAGATGAGGACGGTGAGGGTGAAGGCTACTAATGCTGGTGGGGTCTTGTATGTTGGGGCCGGAGGGACGTCGTATTTAGGCTCCGATGAAGACATTGCCGGGATGTGAAACTATCAACAATGGACTATTATTGGTTTTCAAGGTGACCGGAGAATGATTTATTCCGGACCTTCCACCCTCTCTTCTTTGCATGGATGAGAGGAGTTTGTGAACAAAGTAGTGGGTGAATGAAAGTTAGTAAAGTGGTGATTGCATTTCTCCCTTCACTTTACTATTTTTTTAGAGAGAATTTTAAGGGACATAATATGGAGAGAGAATCGATAAGATATGTTATGCATGGTGTTATTTGAGTACTAGATGATGGGTTAATATGAGACAGTAATATGGAGAGTGATTTTTAACCCTTGGTTAGAAGGGTTGGTTTTGAACGAGTCCTTGTGAGAAGGACAAGGACTTATCTCCGAACATTATTCAAGGTGTATCTAATGCATGAATAAGCCATTAAGATTATATTTGATGATAACTACATTTCGTATAGAAATTAGTATGTATGAAAATCTTGTGACTCAATTATTCCTCATCATTTCTACCTTGTTCTTAACCCCATCCAAGCCCATGAAAGAAAAAGAATATGTTGACCATAAAAAAAATTGGAATCTTGATTTGGATCCAATATGTTGTAACAAAAGAACAATCATGGATGGCACAATCTAGAGCACATACAAGGAAGTCGTTGTTGCATTTAAAACTCAGAAACAAAAACTTAAAAAGAAAGATAAATCCTTCACCAAACATAAATGCACAAAAAAAATGAAGTTTCTTTTCCTTTAATATGGCCTCTACTATGAACATGAGAATTACCAAAAGTTGCCTTAGTACAAGCTTTAATTTCTAATTTGTATCTGCATTAGATCCAGTGTTGTCGATTGTGGATCGCAAAAAAATAAATAGTGATTTGTTCGAATTCCACTGCGCTACTGTGCTATCTTATAGACGATATTTGACAACACTGTGCATAATCACATATCGCAAAGCAATAGCGATTTGTTGAATTCTACCACACGATAGCACTGTAGCACCACATCTTCAGATTAGATATTTAGATCTAAGCTGCCATTTATTCATTTTGAAGTCAACATTCATGAAACCATTCTTTTCTCATCTCTTGCAGACAGGGTTGTTTTTAATCAGAAGATGAAACCTTAGACATTTGAATTTGAAACATACAGGGCATATGAAAAGTAATCACAAAAAAGGAAGCTTTGTAAACTGAACAACACTTGAAAATTTGCAAAGTTTTCTTTTCAAAGATCTTCTATGTTGTAAATTTAGTTGTGTTATGCATTTATTATGCAAAACACAAGGAACAAAACATTTCCACTATCATGAGTATCTTCTCTAGAATGCAATTGCTTTTTTTATAAAAATTGCAAAGATTACTCAAGTCAACAACTTGTAAACAAAATGTGAGATGAGAGGAAAATGTTACGCTCAACAAAGCACCACATTCACACACAACTACATTAATTCAATTGCCCTTTAGGAAAACTACACTATTCAATTATATGCTCAATGAAACACCACATTTGCATACATATAAAAATGTTAAGTATTGTCATAGATCAACCAAAACAAAATCGACACTCGTGGAAATGCAGAGTACTCATTGAAACAAAAACAGGAGAAATAATAGCGTTATATCAGACCATATAAAATGAAGACAAAAAATCTTGGTAAATGCAATCTAACATCAATACCCAAAATTGTATTCAAATAAAAAGAAAACAATGCCACAACTCCAAACACAAACTATTTGTAAATTCCCAAAATAGTTATGTTTAGTGTTAAAATATTTATGGAATAAATAATATATTTGATTAATTAAAGAAACGTAACATAAGTTGTAAGTGATACAATTGAAACTAAACAACATAAGTAGTAGAAGATATGATTTTCATCGAACGACTTGACACTTTCATGTATTGAAGTAAATGATTATGGTCATTATGGTTTAGTTTTGAATATCTCTATCAAATTGTAAGGAATAACTTTTACAAATTTGAAGCATATAATTTGATTTTGTGGTTTAAATATTTGTCTCATGTTTTTTATGCATTAGTGACCAATATTGGTCATGTGTTTTGTTTTTCAATATATTTATCAAATTCAAATATTTTTATGTGCTTTTTTAATATTTATCGATGACAAATTATCCCTTGTGTTTTTATATTGATCAATGACAAATATTTGTTACGTATTTTTTTATGTATCAATGACAAATACATGTTCCGTTATTTTTATATTAATCTGCGATAAATATTTGTCACCCGCATTTTTTATTTATCACTGATAAATATTTGTTTCGTGTTTTTTATACTTAACTCATTAACTTTTTTAACCCTTAGCTTAAATAAGTTGAGTTATCCACCCCCCTATTTTTAATTATATATTGATTAGTGAAAACTATTTGTCTCGTATTTTTTTTATAAGGGTTAAGATTCCGAAATGCTTGTTTTTTTCGGATGATAAGATCCGAACACCCCTATACACCCTCTTGTGCCAAAAAATCATATTAAAACAGGGATGTCCAGTTTAAAAATCATACTAATTATTCTAACCCGGTGGGAGGTGCACATTTCTAGTTAGAAAAATAAACAGTTTTAAGGCATCTGTGTCGGTTTTCTTCAAAACTTGCTCAGTCTATCAGAAGAAGAAAAAAACAATGAACGAGACTCTAATAGAAAAGACTTCTTATGAGACTTCGCCCCTCACAATCCAAAACTTCATCATTTAGACCTATTTTTATTTTTAATTTTAATTTTTCATATTCTCAGAAAAATCCAAAAAAAGTTGCATTACCCTTATTTGATTTTTAGAGTTTTTTAGTGGAGTTTTTTTATATATATATCTTTATTTTATTTGATATGTTTTGTCATTTTTCACTTTGTTTTTTGGTGGTTTTTTAGGGCATAAGTCATAACTGCCAACATGAAAGGAGATTCTAATTGTTTTTCTTATGTATAGGTATGTTTCAGATTTTATAATCCAACCCATGTTTTTTTGGAGTATATAATATAAACAGGACAAAATGTGAATTGAAATTTCTGGCAGGTCCTGATCTTGTTCGTAAAACAGAGTAGAACGGAGTACAACACGCAAAACAGAGTACAGTAGTTCAGAAGCAAAATAACAGACAGAAAGTAAAAAAGGCACATGTGATTTGTTAACCCAGTTCGGTGACAAACACACCTACATCTGGAGGCTACCAAGCCAGGAAGGAAATCCACTAGCGTAGTCCTAGTTCTAAGTTTCTCAGCAAACTCACAGTTTACAACTTATCACCTAGCTACTACCCGTATTGATTTCAACCTAGGAACTCCTAGACCTGAGATCCCATCTCACTTCCCTCAGTCAATCACTGCCCCAGTGATTATCAGACTCTAATAACAATCAACGTAGGAGACACACTCCAAATACATAAACAGTCATTCTTGCTTAAAAGCTTCAAGTGAACTACAATTACAACTCAATCTAAACACAAACCAACTATGTGATTTAGATAAACAAAGACTGCACGCAGAGAGGTATACAAAACAGAGCACACAGCTCACAACTAACAGACTCAAAACCTAATAAAACTCTATCAATACTTGCTTTGGTTTTGGTTAAGTTTCTTCAATAGCAGCGTCCTCTATTTATAGTCTTCAGCAGCAACAAATAACTGAACCAAATAATCTTCAAAAATATATTTCCAAAATTCTTTAGAAACATATAGAAGCAAATATTCTTCAGAAATATATTTTCCAAAGATTACTTTGAAAATATATTCACAAATAAAAGAAACCAATCTTCAGAAAATATCTCACGCAAATATTCTTCCTTCTAGAAACACCAGCTTGGAGAATTCTTCAATCAAATCTACAAAAGATCATGTGAGAAAAATAAACAACTCCAAGTGCGCAAACAGAACGCAGAAAACCAGCTTCTGAAGGTACTTCTGAAGAAGTGTTTCTGAAGGTCTGCGTCTGAAGGTTGCTTCTGCGTCTGAACATTCAGCTTCTGAAGGTTGCTTCTGCGTCTGAAGTACTGTTCAGCTTCTGAAGACCCAGCTTCTGAAGTACTGTTCAGCTTCTGAAGACCCAGCTTCTGAGGTACTGTTCAGCTTCTGAAGACGCACATCTTGCTTGTATATTTGATTTTAGCAAACATGAAGCCAACAACCAAATATCCAACAATCTCCCCCTTTGGCAAATTTTTGGCTAAAATCAATTTGAGAACAGAGAGATAACACAAAGCAAATTCTTCACTTAACAAAATTGTGCAACCATGAAGAACATAACATAAACGTAGTAACCAAAAGCAACAGAGTCAACAGCGGCACAAACAGAATCTATCAAGACAAATACTATGTTTCACACATACAACAGCAGCTTCTGAAACATACATTACTCCCCCTGAAACAAAGACTCCCTCTGAAACAGATCAGCAGCAGCTTCTGGCACACTTATTTCTCCCCCTTTTTAGCCAAACAATTTTGACAAAAATAACCATGCAATCACCAGGAGTAGAAACACAGAGAAACATCAGAGGTTACAAAGGGAACACACCCAGAAACCTAATCAGAGGATATAAACATCCATCACAGCACCACACACAGAACCCACATCAGAACCATCATCAAAACCATCAGCAGGATCAGAATCACACAAACAGAGTACCCACACACAATCTTCACAGAAGAACAAAAAAAACAAGAGACCATAACTACAGCGAATAGTACAAAATGCAGACCAGAGGCACAAAATGAAATCCAGAACACAACCCAAAAAAATTGACAGTCTTCAGACTCGGCATCAGAAGCTGCTTAGTCTTCATTAGACACAGCATCAGATGCTGCTTAGTCAATGTGTGCTTCAGGCACATTCAGAGGAATCTTCTTCCCAGCAATCCTCTTCTGAACAAAGGGCATGATGTCTTGAACATCTTGCCCAACATCATCCTCAAACTCACTAGGATCCACTTCCTTTCCTTTTAGTGCCTTCTTCTTTGGGACAGAGACCATTACCTTGCTCAAGCCTTTAGATGGTCCAACAACAGCACTCTTCTTAGCTATAGGAGTAGGCCTGCTGGTAGCAGCAACAACCTTTCATTTCCTATTCTTCAGCCTCTTGCCAACACTATCACATTTTGGTCTCCATTCCTTCTTGACATTGATTACAACAGGTTCAGATTTTCTTTGCTGAAGGTGCTTGGGGTATCCATGCAACTTGAAACAGAATGGCTTTATATGCCCCTTTTTACCACAGTAATGACATATCCAAGGATGAGAAACCCTCTTGCTCTTAGATCCCTGCGGTTGGTTCTGGTGTTCCAACTTAGGTTTACCCATCATTGGATGAAATGTCCCAACAGCTGCAATGAACCTTTTAGCTGGATTTTGATGTTTGTTGTTCAAGGTCCTATCATCAAATCCTATACCATTTGGTTTCTCTTGGTTCTGACTCTCCAATATCTCTTCTAGCACATCAGTACCAGTGTTCAACATTCTGACTTGTTTCTTCACATGTTCAAGTTGAGAGTTCAGTTGGGTTACCTCATCTTTGAGATCAGAGATTTGCCCTAAGTGCTCACTTCTTTCAGCATGCAGTTGACTGATGGTTCTTTTCTGTTCTTCCAGCTGCTTGCAAACTTCTTCACTTCTGAGGTATAGTTCTTTGTAAGAGGCAGCTGGTTCTTCAAAAAACAATTCTTCATCACTGGATTCAGTATCTGATGATGCTTCAGAACCTGATGGTATTTCAGAAACTGATGGTGCTTCTGAATCCTTAACTTTATCATCAGATATGTATCTACCAGTTAAAGGAACAACATACTTAGCAGACCCATTCTCCACTTCTCCTTCTGAGTCATCTTCATCAGACCAAGACATAGTCAAACTTTTCTTCTGTTTTTTGAGGTATGTTGCACATTCTGTCCTAATGTGCCCATAACCTTCACACTCATGACATTGAACACCTTTGGATTGATTGTCTTTCTCATCAGCTCTTATCTTCCTCAAATCAATTGAATTAGATCTCCTGTCAGCCTGCTTCAGAATCTTGTTAAACTGTCTACCAAGCATCACAAGATCCTCTGATATGCTTTCATTATTTGCTACAAAAGCAACACTTTTCCCCTTTTTGTCAGTTCTGTTATTGAAGGTTATCTCAAAATTCTGCAAGGATCCTATCAATTCCTCAACCTTCATACTGGAGATGTCTTGTGCTTCCTCAATGGCAGTCACCTTCATATCAAATCTCTTAGGTAGAGATCTGAGAATTTTTCTCACAAGTTTCTCATCAGACACTTTTTCTCCAAGTGAATCAAATGAGTTAGCCATGTCCAGAACATTCATATAAAAGTCTTGTATGTTCTCATCCTCCAACATTTTGAGATTTTCAAACTTGGTGGTGAGAAGTTGAAATCTGGACATTTTTACCTTGGATGTGCCTTCATGAGTAGTGTGCGCACCTCGTTTTTTTCCTCGGGAAAAAGACGCGCAGATCCTCCGAGGTCGTCCTCGAACGCTCGGAGGGTGCCTTTGTGAAGCCGCCACCAAAGTTTTTGTGTAAAGGGAACGTTGATAAACCCTTAAGTTTTTTTTTGTTTGTAAAGGGAAACGATAATAAAACCCTTTTGACGATGAGGATAAGGATTAGGTCATCGCAACCATTGTCGGGTTCGGGAGTCGGTTACGCGAGGGGAAGGTATTAGCACCCCTCACGTCCGTTGTACTCAACGGGAACCTTCTATTTGGTTAAAGATTGAATTGCTTTTTAATACTTTGCGTGCGTGTTCATTTATGCTAAAAATATAATAAGGGGGGAAAGAAAGAGATAAAAACAAACGAAAAAAAAGAAAAGTTTTTTTTATTATTGTGCTTGACAAGATGTCGATCTTGCTCCTACGTATCTCCCGGTAGTCGGAGAATTCAAAGCATACGTAGTTCTTTGGTAGAAAAACGTATGTGTGTTGGTTGATTTTAATTGGACGATGTTTTAACCGAATTCTTGCGATTAAACGTAGCTTGTATGCTCGCACTTGGAGACTTATTAAGCGTTCGTTCGCGAATCACATTAGAATTGTTAAAAGGTACGTCCGTTAGGGTAGAGGGTTGAATTGGTCGCTATGGGACCAAGAGAGGTACAATGGACTTATATAAGTCAAACATTGACCGAGTGGACTCCGAAGAGTCGGGCGATTGTTCGATTGATCCACTGAGATCAAGAACGGGTACAATGATCTACTCTAGGTACTGCTTCTAGAGGTCGAACATTGACCGAGTGGACTCCGAAGAGTCGGGCGATTGTTCGATTGATCCACTGAGATCAAGAACGGGTACAATGATCTACTCTAGGTACTGCTTCTAGAGGTCGAACATTGACCGAGTGGACTCCGAAGAGTCGAGGGGTTGAGTCTAATGGCCAACGGGGGACCAAAAGGCTTGGATTGACCACAAGGGGCCAAGATTTGGTTTGGTTAGGGTTGTACATATTAAAAATGGAATGACGATTGTCCGAACGACGAGACATACGTCACGCATTCGTACAATCGGGGCAATGGAGAGACATACGTCACACCATCCCTTTTTCATTCAAGTTTTGTTTGAATTTCTTAGAAATCCCAAAGTGAGCAAAACACTTGGTTGTTGCAACCTATGAACAAAGGTTGTTCAAGTTTATGGAAAAGCACAAGTTTGTGAATAATGCACAAGTTCGGCTCAATTTTGAAAACGGTTTTGAAAAGCGAACAAGTTCGGCTTAAGTTCACGTTTGATTGAAAATCATGAACAAGGTTTTTGTTCAAGTTTGGTTTTGAAAATGGTGAACTTAGCTTATTGCTCAAGTTTGTTTTGAAAGTTTGTGGACATAACTTATTTTGCAAGTTATTCCAAAAAGCGTTGCACGAACTTGTGAATTTGTCAATATCATGCTAGATTTTTGTTATGGTTTGAATAAAATGAGTTTCAAACCTCCTAGGTTCTGAGCTTTGGGTTAGAACCTCAAAAATTGGCTTTTGAATTCATGTTCTAAATTCTGTCATGGTCGCACTGCGACCAGACCTTCGCACTGCGAAGTATGAAAATTTGAGTTCAGAAGCTGCTTCTGAACTTCTGTTCAGAAGCAACTTCTGAACTAGCCTCAAAACCTTAGGAGGAGTGAAAAGCTTTTGGAATTAGCAATAAAAGGAGTGCAACAACTTGGTTTAAATGTTTTGCAAACCTTGGGATTTCTTTTGTGTTCAAAAGTGTTTTAAATCCAATATGAGTAAAACTCAAAAATGCAAAGTTGAGATTGAAACAAAATGGAATCAAAAGCAAAATGCAAATAATATGTAAATGCAATATGAACAAGTTAGAGTGACTTACCTGCTCCTAATCCAAGGCCTTTGTTGCAAGGAAATGAAAAATGCTTGGATGCTTATGTTTTTGCAAAGCTGGACAAGTTTGATGAACAACCCTTAATCAATGATAATTTGCCTTTGTTTCTCCCTCCTTGTGTGAGGTTTAGAGGCTGTTTTGCTGGCTTGGTTGCTTTGTGTTGGTTTTAGGATGATTTGTGTAAGAAAGGATTGGAGATTTCCTTTAAACCTACCCAAAACCAAACTCTGTTTTTGTGAGGAAAATGTACAGCAATTCACTCGAATTTGCACTGGTTTTCTGCTCTCAAACCTCTGTGTTTTCACTCTCTCAATCCCCTCCTGGACCCTCTCTAGAGCTCTCTTTGATTCAGCAGCAATGCCTTGCTTTTATAGGCCAAAATGAGATCAAAAGTCATGATGACAAAATCTGCAGCAGGGCTGCTTTTGGGCTATAATCATGACTGATTTGCTTTGCATTTAATGTTAAGGATAAGAGGTGACCTTGCCTTGCTGCAAGGGTCAAGACCTTGGACGAATTCAGCTCCCAAAGCAGCTGAATTCTGACAGAATAATGATGGAAATGATGAAAGCAAAGCTGTTTGCAAAACAGGGGCAGCCACTTTGCCTTAATCCTTGAGTGGTTTTGATAAAGCCTATGGCAAGGTGGTTGCTGGCAAGTAGCAGGGTCAGTTGCAGGTCAAGTGGGAGGGATAAGGACTGCCCAAAGTCAGCAAGTGGTTGGGTTACTTGATCAACTTTGCTTCCTCTTCTTTTCCCTTTTTGCTTTTCCAATTGTCACATGTTTCTATTCTTCCACTTGGTTAAATCCATCATTATCCATGATAATAATACATGATAATAATTATAGACAATGACTGGAATGCAATAAAAGAAAAGGAAAACAGAAAAATCAAAAATCTGAAAATCTGCAGAAAATTCGCAGACTTCGCAAAGCGAAGTAAACTTCGCTTTGCGAAGTCCTCATTTCTGGGAGACTTCGCACTGCGAAGGGGACTTCGCACTGCGAAGTCCTCATTTCAGCAATGTTGACTTTTTGTTGACTTTTTGACTTTTCTCTCTTTTTTTTGATTTTGATGATTTTTTTTGATTTTTTTGAAAAGGCTTAGGACAAAATTAGGGTACTACAGCTGCCCCTACTTAATTGTGTCTTCGCATAGAGTACGCGAGTGCCGAGGGCATCTCATGAACTCTTTGCGGAGATCAATTAAGTAAACAAAAGGACCCGAATTTTGTCCTTCGCGAAATGCAAATGCAATGGTTGGAAAAGGTTGATCGTATCCAGCCGCTAACACTGGAGGTAGATCCACTGGGGAATGAAGGTAATCTTATCTAGGTACTGCTTCTAGAGGTCGATTCCTGAGGGTAGTGGTTTACTCTAGGCACTGTCACTAGAGGTGGAACATTGATGGAGATGATCTACTCTAGGCACTGTCACTAGAGGTTGAACATTGATGGCGGCGATCGACTCTAGGCACTGTCACTAGAGGTCGATACCTAAGGATGATTTACTCTAGGCACTGTCACTAGAGGTGGAACATTGATGGAGGCGATCTTCTCTAGGCACTGTCACTAGAGGTTGAACATTGATGGCGGCGATCGACTCTAGGCACTGTCACTAGAGGTCGATACCTAAGGATGATGATTTACTCTAGGCACTGTCACTAGAGGTGGAACATTGATGGAGGTGATCTTCTCTAGGCACTGTCACTAGAGGTCGATACCTAAGCTAGGTGATCTTATTCAGGTACTGCTTCTGAATGTCGATTCCTAACGAGCTGTGATCTTATTCAGCTGCTAACACTGAAGGTCGATACACTGGGGGAGGTGATCTACTCTAGGTATTGCTTCTAGAGGTCGATACCTAAGCTAGGTGATCTTATTCAGGTACTGCTTCTGAATATCGATTCCTAACGAGCTGCGGTCTTACCCTAAATAGGTGCCCCTGGTTGAATGTTGATGGATGTTGGTGAATATGTGATACTCACTGGAGGATCCTTGGTGAGGATGCATGATTTGATATAAAATGCATGTGTATGAATGATTTGTATATGCATGCATGAATGCAAATGAAATGATGCTGGCTGGGTGCCGAGCAAAGTCGGTCTTGGTTGTGGTTGTGCCAATGACGATTGGGCTCTCTTTTTTCTTGTCGTTTTTTGGTTGGTCGGTTTGGAAGGACAAGGTCCTTTGCCTACATACCCAAATGGGATCAAAACCGGTGTAGTTCGAGCACTAAGCCCGAAAATTTGTGTTTTTTGGTTGATCGGTTTGGAAGGACGAAGTCCTTTGCCTACATACCCAAATGGGATCAAAACCGGTGTAGTTCGAGCCTAAGCCCGAAAATTTGTGTTTTTTTGCTTGGTCGGTTTGGAAGGACAAGGTCCTTTGCCTACATACCCAAATGGGATCAAAACCGGTGTAGTTCGAGCCTAAGCCCGAAAATTTGTGTGGGTTTGCCAATAATGATTGGACTTTTGTTTGGGGTTGAAACTCCCTGGGGAATATCAATGAGGTTGTTTTATTGTGGGCCAATGAATATTGGGCTTTGGTTTGTTGTGCTTGACAAGATGATGATCTTGCTCCTACGTATCTCCTGGTGGGATGGAGAATTCAAAGCTTACGTAGTTCTTTGGTTTGCCAATGAATATTGGACTTTTGGTTTGCCAATGAAAATTGGGCTTTGGTTTTGCCAATGAAAATTGGGCTTTGGTTTTGCCAATGATTATTGGTCTTTGGTTTTGCCAATGATTATTGGGCTTTGGTTTTGCCAATGATTATTGGTCTTTGGTTTTTGGTGCCAATGATTATTGGGCTTTGGTTTTGCCAATGATTATTGGTCTTTGGTTTTTGGTGCCAATGAATATTGGGTTTTGCTTTGATTGGTTGCCGAGCGAGGTCGGGCTTTTGTGGTTGGCTTGCCGAGCGAGGTCGGGCTTTTTGATTTTGGTTGCCGAGCGAGGTCGGGCTTTTTGGTTATGGTGGGATCTCACTGGGGATATAAGGATCATTTTGGAAGCATGATCGATATCCGGCCTTAGTGGATGAAAAAGATGTATGAGGGTGAGTTTTATTTGGGGAAATCTGTTCCTCCGACACCCGGGGTCTTTGCGTTTTACGCGTCATGAGCTACGCACTAGTTTCTGATGAAGAGCATGAGTCTTAAAATGACTGATGCAGAGCTTCAAGTTTTGAGTCCTCTGATGCAATAACGGGGACCAACGAAATTCTTTCGACATTTAACGTCCAAGTAAAAAAAAACACATTTTTTTGTTTGTTTTTTTTTTTTATATTCCCATATTTCAATGCATTATTTATCATGAATAAAAACACATTTTATGAGCAAGTAAGGACGCATAACAATGAAAAGATTCAAAGATGATTTTGATTCAACGAAACTTAGTCCCTTGTGTGGGTAACTATTCGTGAAAATGTAATCCCTATAAGAGGTGATTACTGAGATAGGGAGAAAAGAAGAAACAAAAAGGCAAATGAAAATTTGCTTGGGTTTCACGTGCTACTTTCCCTATGACTTCGAAATAATTTATTTTTGAAAGATGATAATGAGGTTGATTCTTTCCCTCTTGAATTTTGTCCGGACCTCACGTGCCGCAGTCTTTTTTGCCTTTTTTTTTTTTTTTTTTTTTTTTTTTGAAAACCCCTAACTTTTACCTGGACCGCTCTTTCGAGTTTTCAGTCTACTGGGGTATATTTCCTTTTTTGATGTCCTTAATTTTTGCCTAGACCGCCTTTTCAGGTTTTCGATCTACCAGGACGCTCTCTATTGCCTAAACCGCCCTTTTCGGGTTTTCGATTTAGCGAGCTCTTTTTCTTTTTGGCATATATATATTTTTTGACTGCGCCGGAGTTTATTGATAGGGGGATCCTTGTGGACGGGTAATACCTTTTTTCCAAGCATTAAGTCTTCTTCTCTAAATTCTCGAGAATGAACTTTCTTGTCGAGCTGTCCATGCCCCAATGCTGTGAGGTGTTTCTCTTTTAAGAGGTTCAGTTGGTTAAACTTTGTTTGTGTTTGAATGCCAATGGAAATTGGGCTTTGGGTGTTTGGATGCCGAATAAGGTCGGACTTTTTATGATGGGGTGCCGAACGAGGTCGGGCTTTTATGATGGGATGCCGAGCAAGGTCGGGCTTTTGTTTTTTTTTGGATAGGAATGGCTTCCGAGCAAGGTCGGGCTTTTGTGATTGGCTTCCGAGCAAGGTCGGGCTTTTGTTTTTTTTTTTTGGATGGGAATGCCAATGACAATTGGGCTTTTATTGGAAGTGGGGTTTGTGATTGCCAATGGAAATTGGGCTTTTTGTTTGGAAATTGTGTGTGCCAATGAAAATTGGTCTTTTGTTTGGAAATTGTGTGTGCCAATGAAAATTGGTCTTTTGTTGGAGATGTGAGGATTGCCAATGACGACTTGGCTTTTTGTGGGAAATTGTGGGGAGTGCCGTAACGGCTTGGCTTTTTGTGGGAAATTGTGGGGAGTGCCGTAATGGCAAATGGTTTCTTTTTTGATGAATTGGGCGACCACTTGTTTGGTTATGTTTGCATAGGAAGCTGCTTCGACCCATTTGGTGAAACAGTTGATGGCAACTAGTATGAACTGGTGCCCTTTTCGAAGCCTTTGGCTCAATCATTCCAAACATGTCTATGCCCCACATAGAGAAAGGTTAGGGTGATGTCATGACATTCAGAGGTGTTTGTGGTGTGTGCCCCTTGTTGGCATAAATTTGTCACTCGTGACATGTCTTGGCATGGGTTTGGAAGGACTCCACATGGATTTCTTCGGTGAGCATGACTGCTTCACGTTTATCCGCACATCTGAGTAAGACCTAATTTCTCTTGTAGAGTGTGCCCCCGCAGAGGGAAAATTGTAGTGCCATTCTTTTGAGGGTTCTCTTGGTGAGGTTGTATTACCCTATCCTCTTGATCCCCAAGTCTTGACAATCCTTCAGGAGGTTCAAAATCGTCCTTATTATCATCTTCCGTTTGGTTAATTTGGAGATTGAAGTCAAAAGGGATCATAGCAGTGTTATTTTTGGTGGTGTATTTATGATGATTTTTTTCTAGGGTTTACGAAAATTTATTTGAGAACGAAAGAAAAACGAACTCTTTTGAACATAAACTGCAACTTTATTAATGACGGAAATGATTTGAAATATGGGGGTCCCATAAAATTAATCATTTGCCTTGGGTAGAGCAAAATGATTGTTTTTTTTGAAAAACAAGATAAATTACTTGGACAAAGAAATGATTTCCTGAATTTCGATGGCCTTCCGGTTGCTCGGATCTCAACCGAAACGCTACTGTACACCGGGTCGGGTACTCCTTTTTTGGTGTTTTTAGTGAGGCAAAATGTGGGGGTTTCTCTTTGAAATGCATGAAAATGCATGTGAATGTATGAATGCAATGAGTATGCAAAAATATGCCCCTCTCTCTTTTTTATGCAAAAAATTTTTTATGAATGCAAATGTAATGATATGCAAGGGTTTGGTGTATGAAGGTTCGGAACTTCCCCCCATCCTCACATGTAGGCTCTAAAAGGTGAAATCTCCTAAGAAGAGGTCCTTAGAGTCATAGATCTCACATGGAATTAGGGTTGTCTATGGACATACGTCGACATGACTTCAATTAATTCCACGCGAAAATCTCATCTAAGCGGGGTTGGACATCCTACCTCACGGACATACGTCAACGCGGGCTTCCGCACACAACCTCCTTCTAACTTAGTTTTTTTCTCAAGCTCGGGTAGAGAGCCTCACACGTCCGGCATTAACCCGAACAATGTGGAGTAACATCACTCAAGTAACCCCCGCATTTGATATATAGGATATGAATATAAAGCAGATAAAGCAAATATAAACATAATATAACATGTATGAATAAAGTAAATAAACATGACACGCAAAGAAAATAAAACAATTGACCTTAAACCAAATAGGTTAGGCTTGACTCATTAGTGGGAACAGGTTCCCCAGTGAAGTCGCCAGCTGTGCGCACCTCGTTTTTTTCCTCGGGAAAAAGACGCGCAGATCCTCCGAGGTCGTCCTCGAACGCTCGGAGGGTGCCTTTGTGAAGCCGCCACCAAAGTTTTTGTGTAAAGGGAACGTTGATAAACCCTTAAGTTTTTTTTTGTTTGTAAAGGGAAACGATAATAAAACCCTTTTGACGATGAGGATAAGGATTAGGTCATCGCAACCATTGTCGGGTTCGGGAGTCGGTTACGCGAGGGGAAGGTATTAGCACCCCTCACGTCCGTTGTACTCAACGGGAACCTTCTATTTGGTTAAAGATTGAATTGCTTTTTAATACTTTGCGTGCGTGTTCATTTATGCTAAAAATATAATAAGGGGGGAAAGAAAGAGATAAAAACAAACGAAAAAAAAGAAAAGTTTTTTTTATTATTGTGCTTGACAAGATGTCGATCTTGCTCCTACGTATCTCCCGGTAGTCGGAGAATTCAAAGCATACGTAGTTCTTTGGTAGAAAAACGTATGTGTGTTGGTTGATTTTAATTGGACGATGTTTTAACCGAATTCTTGCGATTAAACGTAGCTTGTATGCTCGCACTTGGAGACTTATTAAGCGTTCGTTCGCGAATCACATTAGAATTGTTAAAAGGTACGTCCGTTAGGGTAGAGGGTTGAATTGGTCGCTATGGGACCAAGAGAGGTACAATGGACTTATATAAGTCAAACATTGACCGAGTGGACTCCGAAGAGTCGGGCGATTGTTCGATTGATCCACTGAGATCAAGAACGGGTACAATGATCTACTCTAGGTACTGCTTCTAGAGGTCGAACATTGACCGAGTGGACTCCGAAGAGTCGGGCGATTGTTCGATTGATCCACTGAGATCAAGAACGGGTACAATGATCTACTCTAGGTACTGCTTCTAGAGGTCGAACATTGACCGAGTGGACTCCGAAGAGTCGAGGGGTTGAGTCTAATGGCCAACGGGGGACCAAAAGGCTTGGATTGACCACAAGGGGCCAAGATTTGGTTTGGTTAGGGTTGTACATATTAAAAATGGAATGACGATTGTCCGAACGACGAGACATACGTCACGCATTCGTACAATCGGGGCAATGGAGAGACATACGTCACACCATCCCTTTTTCATTCAAGTTTTGTTTGAATTTCTTAGAAATCCCAAAGTGAGCAAAACACTTGGTTGTTGCAACCTATGAACAAAGGTTGTTCAAGTTTATGGAAAAGCACAAGTTTGTGAATAATGCACAAGTTCGGCTCAATTTTGAAAACGGTTTTGAAAAGCGAACAAGTTCGGCTTAAGTTCACGTTTGATTGAAAATCATGAACAAGGTTTTTGTTCAAGTTTGGTTTTGAAAATGGTGAACTTAGCTTATTGCTCAAGTTTGTTTTGAAAGTTTGTGGACATAACTTATTTTGCAAGTTATTCCAAAAAGCGTTGCACGAACTTGTGAATTTGTCAATATCATGCTAGATTTTTGTTATGGTTTGAATAAAATGAGTTTCAAACCTCCTAGGTTCTGAGCTTTGGGTTAGAACCTCAAAAATTGGCTTTTGAATTCATGTTCTAAATTCTGTCATGGTCGCACTGCGACCAGACCTTCGCACTGCGAAGTATGAAAATTTGAGTTCAGAAGCTGCTTCTGAACTTCTGTTCAGAAGCAACTTCTGAACTAGCCTCAAAACCTTAGGAGGAGTGAAAAGCTTTTGGAATTAGCAATAAAAGGAGTGCAACAACTTGGTTTAAATGTTTTGCAAACCTTGGGATTTCTTTTGTGTTCAAAAGTGTTTTAAATCCAATATGAGTAAAACTCAAAAATGCAAAGTTGAGATTGAAACAAAATGGAATCAAAAGCAAAATGCAAATAATATGTAAATGCAATATGAACAAGTTAGAGTGACTTACCTGCTCCTAATCCAAGGCCTTTGTTGCAAGGAAATGAAAAATGCTTGGATGCTTATGTTTTTGCAAAGCTGGACAAGTTTGATGAACAACCCTTAATCAATGATAATTTGCCTTTGTTTCTCCCTCCTTGTGTGAGGTTTAGAGGCTGTTTTGCTGGCTTGGTTGCTTTGTGTTGGTTTTAGGATGATTTGTGTAAGAAAGGATTGGAGATTTCCTTTAAACCTACCCAAAACCAAACTCTGTTTTTGTGAGGAAAATGTACAGCAATTCACTCGAATTTGCACTGGTTTTCTGCTCTCAAACCTCTGTGTTTTCACTCTCTCAATCCCCTCCTGGACCCTCTCTAGAGCTCTCTTTGATTCAGCAGCAATGCCTTGCTTTTATAGGCCAAAATGAGATCAAAAGTCATGATGACAAAATCTGCAGCAGGGCTGCTTTTGGGCTATAATCATGACTGATTTGCTTTGCATTTAATGTTAAGGATAAGAGGTGACCTTGCCTTGCTGCAAGGGTCAAGACCTTGGACGAATTCAGCTCCCAAAGCAGCTGAATTCTGACAGAATAATGATGGAAATGATGAAAGCAAAGCTGTTTGCAAAACAGGGGCAGCCACTTTGCCTTAATCCTTGAGTGGTTTTGATAAAGCCTATGGCAAGGTGGTTGCTGGCAAGTAGCAGGGTCAGTTGCAGGTCAAGTGGGAGGGATAAGGACTGCCCAAAGTCAGCAAGTGGTTGGGTTACTTGATCAACTTTGCTTCCTCTTCTTTTCCCTTTTTGCTTTTCCAATTGTCACATGTTTCTATTCTTCCACTTGGTTAAATCCATCATTATCCATGATAATAATACATGATAATAATTATAGACAATGACTGGAATGCAATAAAAGAAAAGGAAAACAGAAAAATCAAAAATCTGAAAATCTGCAGAAAATTCGCAGACTTCGCAAAGCGAAGTAAACTTCGCTTTGCGAAGTCCTCATTTCTGGGAGACTTCGCACTGCGAAGGGGACTTCGCACTGCGAAGTCCTCATTTCAGCAATGTTGACTTTTTGTTGACTTTTTGACTTTTCTCTCTTTTTTTTGATTTTGATGATTTTTTTTGATTTTTTTGAAAAGGCTTAGGACAAAATTAGGGTACTACAAGTAGTCTTGAGAATTTCCCAGGCATCCTTAGCTACAGTGCACTGCTTGATCAGTTTGAACATGTTCTTGTCCACTCCATTGAATAGAGCATTCAAGGCTTTGGAGTTTCCAAGAGCTAATTCATCTTCATCCTTGGACCACTCTTCCTCTGGTTTCAACTCAGTTGTCTTCTTTCCATCTTTGTCAAGCACAACAGGATGTTTCCAACCTTTCAGAACTGCTTTCCAGGTCTTACTATCTATGGATTTAAGGAAAGCACTCATGCGTGATTTCCAATATTCATAGTTGGAACCATCCAACATAGGTGGTCTGTTCATAAATCCTCCTTCTTTATCCATTCTGCCGGAAAAAACTTCCTTGGAGCTCACCCTAAAACAGGCAGGGTGCCTGCTCTGATTCCAATTGAAATTTCTGGCAGGTCCTGATCCTGTTCGTAAAACATAGTAGAACAGAGTACAACACGCAAAACAGAGTATAGTAGTTCAAAAGCAAAATAACAGACTGAAAGTAACAGACTGAAAGTAAAAAAGGCACAGGTGATTTGTTAACCCAGTTCGGTGACAAACACACCTACACCTGGAGGCTACCATGTTGGAACAAAATGTGTTTAACAAGTCTCTTACAAATAAGAGGGAGATTGTTGAAACATTTATGTGGAAACATATCTCTCTTTATGGTTTTGATGATAACAAAGTATTAAAGAGAAAATTGGTTATATGCTAATGCTTTGTTCAAGTGTTTCAGAACCACATGCTTAATGGATATTAATTGATAATGGTTATGAAGAACAAGCTAAAGAGCAAGAAGGAAAGCCAAGAAGGAAGGTTGCAAGGAAGAAACTGGTCCTGAAGAAGTGCTCCTGAAGTAAGAGCTTCTGAAGAGGTCCTGAAGAAGTACAGCTTCTGAAGTCTGGGTGCCTCTGAAGAAGTCAACGCAAGTCAACTCCTGAAGCCAGCCTCTGATCCATACAACTAAGTCAGCTTCTGATTCGTACAAAGAGAGCTTCTGATCACTGTTCAGTGAGAAGCTTCTGAAGCTGATATGGCATGGAAAAGCAACCAGTACTGTGCGCATTTAATGCCTGGAGGTGTCAGAACAACTCAATGGAACAGTTGTCTCCCTGACCCAAACATTCTCCAGGATTAAAGGTGGGCCAATTCAAAAATGGCACCTGCCCTGTTCTGACAGATAAAGTGCAGCACACATTTGCAGCAACCTAGTCCAATTGCAACGGCTAAATTCCTGATTTCCAGCAAATCTTCAACAGCTCTATTTTTGTCTATAAAAGGAGGAAGATTTGAAGAAGAAAATGTTGAAGACTCTTTGAAACGCATTGCTGAAACTCTGCCCTGTTTTCTGTGTAAAAACTGTCAAAGTTCAAATCTCTTAGAAATTCTTCAGTCTTTGTAACTTAGAATTTCTTAAGGTTAAGAGTCTTAACCTGTGTTGTATTTAGAGAACACCTCTGATATTTGATCAAGTGTTCATCCCAAACTTCTTTACGTGTAAACCAGTTTGGTCCCTCAAAGTCTTAGTCTGAATACTAAGCAATTGTAACCTCATTCCTTTGTGGTCTGAGTCAGAAGCCTCTTGTCTTTGTGACTTGAGCATTGAGAAGTCTCTTGTCTTAGTGACTTGAGCATTGGAAGCCTCTTCCTTGGTGGTTGAGCATAGAAGCCTCTTTCTTTGTGATTGAGCAACTGGAAGTCTCTTTCTTAGTGATTGAGCAATTGTAATCAGAACTTGATTATAGTGAAACTCTCTTGTTGGACACAAGGGGACAGGACTACTTCTCACATTGAGAAGGAACCTGTATAATTTGCTGTGTCTTCTCTTTTCCCTTCACTTTTCATTATTGAATCCGCTGCATAACTTCTGATAGCAGTTCAGAACTGATTCATATCAGCTTCTGAACTTGACTTAAGCTTTAAAAAGAAAAGGAACAAGTTTTTAGAGTCACACAATTCAACCCCCCCTTCTTGTGTGTTTGTTTTTCTCACCTTCAGTTGGTATCAGAGCTCCGGTTCTGATATTAACACTTAACAGTGTGTCAGTAGGATCCTGAGAAAAACATGGCCTCAACAAGTGAGTCACCTCCACCATCTCCCAGAAATCAAAGAAATGTTCAATATGACTATAATACTGAAGAAAAGAAGTCTAGGTCACACAATAAACCTCCTATGTTTACTGGTGACCCAGAAAAATTCTCTTGGTGGAAGAGCAAAATGTATAGTCACATTATTGGGATTGATGATACTCTATGGGATATCATTGAAGATGGAATCACTATCCCAGTTGATGAAGAAGGTGTTGCTGTCAACAGAAGAACTCTGAGTGATGCAGAAAGAAAGATCTATAGGAAGCATCATCATGTAAGAGGAATCATTGTAGATTCATTACCTCATACTGAGTATCAGAAGCTGAGTGACAAGTCAACAGCCAAAGCAATATTCACATCCCTCTGCTCTAACTATGAAGGTAATCAGAAGGTTAGAGAAGCTAAGGCAAACATACTTGTTCAGCAATATGAATTGTTCAGAATGAAAGAGGATGAAAGTATTGAGACTATGTTCTCAAGATTTCAGACTCTGGTTTCTGGACTTCAAATTCTGAAGAAAAGTTATACCACAGCTGATCATGTGAATAAAATCCTTAGAAGTCTGCCATCCAAATGGAGACCTAAAGTGACTGCCATTGAGGAAGCTAAAGATCTAAATACTTTAAGTATTGAAGATCTTATAAGCTCACTCAAGGTGCATGAACTGGGACTCAATGAGGATGAGCCTGTTAGAGAACCAAAAACATTGGCTCTGAAGTCTAAAAGAAAACCTGCTAAAGCCTTGAAAGCAATTGAATCTGAAGAAGAGTTTCCTGAGGGAAATTCTGATGAAGATTCAGATGCTGATGAGCTTGCAATGATTTCTAAAAGACTTCAGTATCTGATGAATAGAAAGAAAAAATTCTCTAACAGAAGCAGTAACTTCAGAGGATCTGGTTCTGGCTCAAAAAGGGATGTCCAGAAAGAAAGCTGCTACAACTGAAAAAAGCCTGGCCACTTCATTGCTGATTGTCCTGATCTTCAGAAGGAAAAATCAAAAGAAAAAGCAAAGAAGTCCAGCTCAAAGTCCAGCAACTTCAGAAATAAGCTCAAGAAGAGTCTCATGGCTACATGGGATGATCTGGATAATGAGTCAGAATCTGATGAGGAAGAAGCAAACTTGGCTCTGATGGCAATTGCATCTTCTGATGCAGAATCATGTTCAGATTCTGATGAAGAAGATGAGGTATATTCTGAACTCTCTAGATCTGATTTGATTGAAACAGTTAATGATCTTATGAGTCATCTCAAAAGCAAGTTAAAAGAAATTAAGTCTTTGAAAAATCAAACAAACTTGCTGTCTGAGGAAAACCTTAAACTTCAGAATCAAATTTTTGAATATGATGAGGAAGTTGAGGAACTCAGAAAAGAGGCTCATAAGAAATCTGAAGAGGTTCCTAATGATCAGGAAATAGCTCTTCAGGATTTTATGTTAACTGGGTTCAACAGAACTAAAATTGCCTCTATGATGTATAATATGATCAGAAATAAAGGTGAAGGCATTGGCTATGATTTATTCAAACCTTCAAATGATTTAAACTCACCTTCATGTTCTGATGATATTTTAAAAGGCAATGGCATATGCTTTGTGTCTGCTTCTGATAATTCTGAGAAATTGAAAGTATCAGAATCTGAGACTAAGTCAGAAGTTCTGAACAACTCAGACTCTGAAGCTTCTGTACCTAAGGGTAAGATGAAGGCAGATGTTAAAACCCTGCCCAAATCTAAGCCAAAAGGTCCTAAGCCTAAGAGTAAGAGGAAATCAGACTCTGAACCTAGACCTGTTCAGAATCTGAAGTGTTCAGAACCTGGAACTAGTAAGTCTCAGAATCTGAATAAATCTGATTCAAATTTTTCTAAGACTGGGTTTATTAAAACTTCAAAATCTGTTAAACCAGTCAGTGCTAAAAATTTTCAAACTCAGAATGTTAGGCAAAGCAAGCCAAAGCAAACCAATCAGTTTTCTGCTTCAAACTGTTTTAAGAAAGGCAAAACTGAAGCTTGCCTTGTGCCTGAAGTAAACAGAGTCAGAATTCTGAAGAGATCAGAACCAAAGCACTCAAAAGGTCAGACTCTGAACAAATCAGAACCAAAGACCTCCAAGTCTCAGGTTCTGAAGAAGTCTGAGTCCAAACCTTTGAGAACTCAGGTTCTGAAGCAATTAGATTCTGAAACTCAGACTTATTCTAAATACAAGGATTCATATCCAAAGTATCAGAACAAGTCTGAATACCATAACTTCAGACACAAGAAGCCAAAACCCTTCAAGACTAACCCCAAAGGACCCATGAAAATCTGGGTACCTAAGTCTGAAATTATTTCAATTGCAGATATGCTTGTCATCCAAAGAAAAGGAAAGGTCCTGGTACCTGGACAGTGGATGCTCGCATCATATGACAGGGGACAAGTCTATGTTCCAAACCCTAACTCTGAAAGAGGGAGGAACTGTGGGATTTGGAGGAAGTCAGAAAGGAAAGATCATTGGTACTGGTAAGATAGGTAATTCTTCCCTGTACATTGATAATGTTTGGCTGGTAGATGGACTTAGGCATAACTTACTTAGCATAAGTCAATTATGTGATAGTAATTATGAAGTCTTGTTTAATAAGAACACTTGCACTGTAATCAGTAGCAAAGACAAGTCTGTAGTGTTCAGAGGCAGCAGGAAAAACAATGTTTATAAAATTAACTTTTCTGAATTGGTTCAGCAGAAGGTAGTTTGCCTTCTGTCTGTGAGTGATGAGAAATGGGTCTGGCACAAAAGGCTGGGACATGCTAACTGGAGACTCATCTCCAAGCTTAGCAAGTTACAGCTGGTCAGAGGCTTGCCCCAAATTGATTATCACTCAGATGCACTATGCAGTGCATGCCAAATTGGAAAGTTTTCTAAAACTTCTTTTAAACCAAAGAACATTGTTTCCACCTCTAAACCTCTAGAACTCCTTCACATTGATTTGTTTGGTCCTGTTGGAACTGCTTCAATCAATGGGAAGAAGTATGGACTTGTGATTGTTGATGATTATAGTAGGTGGACTTGGGTTAAATTCCTCAGAACCAAAAATGAAACATATGATGTGTTTTTCAAATTCTGCAAACAAGTACAAACAGAAACTGATTTGAAAATTTTGAAAATCAGAAGTGATCATGGTGGTGAATTTGAAAATGAACCTTTTGAAAACTTTTGTGAAGATCATGGAATTTTCCATGAGTTCTCATCTCCTAGAACTCCACAACAAAATGGAGTTGTAGAGAGAAAGAACAGGTCTTTACAAGAAATGGCCAGAACCATGATCCATGAGTCAAAAATTGCTAAGTACTTTTGGGCAGAAGCTGTAAACACAGCATGTTATATTCAGAACAGGATTTATATCAGACCCATTCTGAATAAAACTTCATATGAATTGTTTAAAGGAAGGAAACCAAGTATTTCTTATTTTCATCAGTTTGGTTGTACATGTTACATACTGAACAATAAGGTCTACCTAAAGAAATTTGATGCCAAGGCTCAAAAGGGTACCTTTTTAGGATACTCAGAGAGGTCCAAGGCATACAGAGTGTATAATTCTGAAACACATGTTGTTGAAGAAGCTATACACATTAGGTTTGATGATAAGAAGCCTGGTAGTGAAATACCAGAGGTGGTTGAGAGGTTTGCAGATGTCAGAATCTCAGAAGAACCTTCAGAAGCTGAACCCAGTTCAGGTTCTGATGAAGGTTCAGAAGCTGAAAACAATGAAGACTCTGAGAAACTCTCCAGCAATGACACTACTCCTGATGCTAATCAAGACCAGCATGGTTCTGAACAAATCCCTGGTGGCCCTTCAGAAGCTAATCCACCCAAAACCTCATTCAAGTACAAGTCTTCACATCCTGAGGAGTTAATCATTGGAAACAAGAACAGTCCAAGGAAGACAAGATCAGCATTCACTCAGAATGAGTCCATGCTTGGCCTGCTATCCATGATTGAACCCACAACTGCTGATGAAGCACTTGCTGATGATGGTTGGATTGTAGCAATGCAAGAAGAGCTGAACCAGTTCCAAAGGAATGATGTATGGGATCTTGTGGCAAGACCTGATCAGAAGAACATCATTGGAACAAAATGGGTGTTCAGGAACAAGCTCAATGAACAAGGAGAAGTGGTCAGAAACAAGGCTAGATTAGTAGCTCAAGGGTACAGCCAGCAAGAAGGAATAGACTACACTGAAACTTTTGCTCCAGTAGCAAGACTGGAAGCAATCAGGTTACTTCTTTCTTATGCTATTAATCATGATATCATCTTGTATCAAATGGATGTTAAGAGTGCTTTCTTAAATGGTGTGATTTCTGAAGAAGTGTATGTCAAACAACCTCCTGGTTTTGAAGATGTAAAATATCCAAACCATGTTTTTAAACTTAAGAAGTCCTTGTATGGTCTGAAACAAGCTCCCAGGGCTTGGTATGAAAGACTAAGCAACTTCTTAACTCAAAATGGTTTTGTAAGAGGTCAAGTTGACAATACACTCTTTAGAAAAACTGTTAAGAAAGAAATCTTAATTGTACAAATCTATGTTGATGATATCATATTTGGTTCTACTAATGCCTCCCTTTGCAAGGAATTCTCTAAGTTAATGCAGGATGAATTTGAAATGAGCATGATGGGTGAGCTGAAATTCTTCTTGGGAATTCAAATCAACCAATGCAAAGAAGGTGTGTATGTCCATCAGTCCAAATACACCAAGGAGCTTCTGAAGAAGTTCCAGTTGGATGATTGCAAGCTGATGACAACACCAATGCATCCCACCTGCACTTTAAGCAAAGAGGACAATGGCACTAAGGTAGATCAGAAGCTGTACAGAGGTATGATAGGTTCTCTCCTATACTTAACTGCTTCTAGGCCAGATATTTTATTTAGTGTATGTCTGTGTGCTAGATTCCAATCAGATCCTAGAGAATCTCATATGACTGCTGTCAAGAGAATCTTCAGGTATCTGAAAGGAACAACTAATTTGGGACTTCTGTATAAGAAATCTCTAAATTATAAGCTAGTTGGATTCTGTGATGCTGACTATGCTGGGGACAGGATTGAAAGAAAATCTACCAGTGGAAACTGTCAGTTTCTTGGTGAGAATCTGATATCCTGGGCCAGCAAGAGACAAGCAACCATTGCTTTGTCAACAGCAGAAGCAGAATACATCTCAGCTGCAAGTTGTAGCACACAACTGCTCTGGATGAAACATCAATTAGAGGATTATCAGATTCATGCAGACAATATTCCTATTTACTGTGATAATACTGCTGCTATATGTCTGTCTAAAAATCCAATTCTGCACTCTAGAGCCAAGCACATAGAAATAAAACATCATTTTATAAGAGATTATGTTCAGAAGGGTGTTTTAGATATTCAGTTCATTGATACTGATCATCAATGGGCTGACATATTCACAAAACCCCTAACAGAAGATAGATTCAATTTTATTAAAAAGAATCTGAACATGCATTTTGTCTCTTGAAAAAATGTGCTTGAATCTGAATGTATTCCTTGATTCTGAGTTTATCATAAGCTAGGACTTATCAAACACTCACCTTCTGAGAATTTGACTAAAGTTAAGCCTGAAAAACTTCAGAGTCTGAAGGATCAGAACCTGGATTTTCTGACCTCTGAATCTGATAAAAATCTAATGTTGGTCAGAATCTGATAAGTATAGTTATGGGCAATGATGATTAAAGCTTTGAAAGTTATACTATAATCCTCCAAAAGTCATCAAGTAAAAATGTGTTTTTATGCTCTGATACTCATTGTTAAAATTGCTTGACAAACAATTTTCAGTTGGTGTCAATTGTTTTCAAAATGTTTAGCACAGACACATTTTAACAGCCCTAAGTGTCTCAGATATGTTCAGTTTCAAGAACTCTTTTCATCTTGGTATCAGTCTTTAGAAATGTTTTATTTGGTATCAGATTCTGAATTAAAACCTTTTAACTGGTATCAGACTCTGAGATAAATCCTCATTTGGTATCAGACTCTGATATACTTCTTTAAAAGCAAACTCAGAATTGCTTTGATACTGAACACTTCTCAAGAAGTTTTGCTCTGTACTGAACAAGTAATGTCTGAACACAGAATAATCTGATCAGAAGCTCCAAACTTTTTCTGCTTCTGAACAGCATTCTATTGCAAGTCATATACTCATTGTAAATCAAGTAGGCTCTGATGATTATCCTTGCTACTTGGTTATCCATATGATTGCACAAATATCTCACAATCTTGGTTAGTTCAACCTCTCCCAAATTCTGAATCCTTTTGAAATCTTTTCAAACTTGGTGTCAGAACTGCTTTCAAACTTTTTTTAAAAAAAAGGGGGACATTGAACTGCTTTGATACCTGCTTTCAAACTCTTTTCAAATCCTTTTCTGCTCTGATACAGATATTTTCCAACTCTCTTGACAAAGGGGGAGAAATTTTTCTGTCTTAAGGGGAGAAAGTAGTACTTTTTGTTGATGACAAAAGGGGGAGAAAAGTAAAACAAGTATTAAAGCACCTGAGCTCAAATAAGTTAAAATTGTCAAAAGTTAAGCCTATTAAAGCTCTGATACAATTGTTAGGATTAAGTTCTGATACAATTGTTAAGCTAGCTCTGATATATTGTTTGACTAGCTCTGATACATTTCTGACAATATTTAACTTATGAGAACTGTTTTTTTAATTCTTAGCCTCTGAAGTGAACTTCTGGCTATGATACATTCTGTGAGATATATAACTCTAAGTGAGTTAAGATGAATTTAAAATAACTTGGATAAGACTCAGGGAGCTTACAAAACTCATCCTGTGGATTATCAGACTTAGGGGGAGAGCTTACAAACCTCAGAACCTGAAGTCAACAAGTCATTTTAAATTCTGAGTGTAAATTTCACCATATTGTTTTAAGTTAAGATTAATTAACATGAATAAGAATCAAGGGGAGCTTACAAACCTAACCTTGAGGATTGTCAGACCTAGGGGGAGCTTACAAACCTCTCCTGAAGTCAGATTGTTAATTGAACTTAATAACAATTCTGAAGTTTTCACATTTATGTTTTTAACTGAACTTAATTAACTTGGATCAAACTCAGGGGGAGCTTACAAACCTCACACCCTGCAGTTAACTTGTTAATTAAGTTAACAACAATTTTCTGTTTTAATACTTATGTTTGTCATCATCAAAAAGGGGGAGATTGTTGGAACAAAATGTGTTTAACAAGTCTCTTACAAATAAGAGGGAGATTGTTGAAACATTTATGTGGAAACATATCTCTCTTTATGGTTTTGATGATAACAAAGTATTAAAGAGAAAATTGGTTATATGCTAATGCTTTGTTCAAGTGTTTCAGAACCACATGCTTAATGGATATTAATTGATAATGGTTATGAAGAACAAGCTAAAGAGCAAGAAGGAAAGCCAAGAAGGAAGGTTGCAAGGAAGAAACTGGTCCTGAAGAAGTGCTCCTGAAGTAAGAGCTTCTGAAGAGGTCCTGAAGAAGTACAGCTTCTGAAGTCTGGGTGCCTCTGAAGAAGTCAACGCAAGTCAACTCCTGAAGCCAGCCTCTGATCCGTACAACTAAGTCAGCTTCTGATTCGTACAAAGAGAGCTTCTGATCACTGTTCAGTGAGAAGCTTCTGAAGCTGATATGGCATGGAAAAGCAACCAGTACTGTGCGCATTTAATGCCTGGAGGTGTCAGAACAACTCAATGGAACAGTTGTCTCCCTGACCCAAACATTCTCCAGGATTAAAGGTGGGCCAATTCAAAAATGGCACCTGCCCTGTTCTGACAGATAAAGTGCAGCACACATTTGCAGCAACCTAGTCCAATTGCAACGGCTAAATTCCTGATTTCCAGCAAATCTTCAACAGCTCTATTTTTGTCTATAAAAGGAGGAAGATTTGAAGAAGAAAATGTTGAAGACTCTTTGAAACGCATTGCTGAAACTCTGCCCTGTTTTCTGTGTAAAAACTGTCAAAGTTCAAATCTCTTAGAAATTCTTCAGTCTTTGTAACTTAGAATTTCTTAAGGTTAAGAGTCTTAACCTGTGTTGTATTTAGAGAACACCTCTGATATTTGATCAAGTGTTCATCCCAAACTTCTTTACGTGTAAACCAGTTTGGTCCCTCAAAGTCTTAGTCTGAATACTAAGCAATTGTAACCTCATTCCTTTGTGGTCTGAGTCAGAAGCCTCTTGTCTTTGTGACTTGAGCATTGAGAAGTCTCTTGTCTTAGTGACTTGAGCATTGGAAGCCTCTTCCTTGGTGGTTGAGCATAGAAGCCTCTTTCTTTGTGATTGAGCAACTGGAAGTCTCTTTCTTAGTGATTGAGCAATTGTAATCAGAACTTGATTATAGTGAAACTCTCTTGTTGGACACAAGGGGACAGGACTACTTCTCACATTGAGAAGGAACCTGTATAATTTGCTGTGTCTTCTCTTTTCCCTTCACTTTTCATTATTGAATCCGCTGCATAACTTCTGATAGCAGTTCAGAACTGATTCATATCAGCTTCTGAACTTGACTTAAGCTTTAAAAAGAAAAGGAACAAGTTTTTAGAGTCACACAATTCAACCCCCCCTTCTTGTGTGTTTGTTTTTCTCACCTTCATACCAAGCCAGGAAGGAAATCCACTAGCGTAGTCCTAGTTCTAAGTTTCTCAGCAAACTCCTAGTTTACAACTTATCACCTAGCTACTACCCGTATTGATTTCAACCTAGGAACTCCTAGACCTGAGATCCCATCTCACTTCCCTCAGTCAATCATTGCCTCAGTGATTATCAGACTTTAATAACAATCAACGTAGGAGACACACTCCAAATACATAAACAGTCACTCTTGCTTAAAAGCTTCAAGTGAACTACAATTACAACTCAATCTAAACACAAACCAACTCTGTGCTTTTGATAAACAAAGACTGCACGCAGAGAGGTATACAAAACAGAGCACACAGCTCACAACTAACATACTCAAAACCTAATAAAACTCTATCAATACTTGCTTTGGTTTTGGTTAAGTTTCTTCAATAACAGCGTCCTCTATTTATAGTCTTCAGCAGCAACAAATAACTGAACCAAATAATCTTCAAAGATATATTTCCAAAATTCTTTAGAAACATATAGAAGCAAATATTCTTCAGAAATATATTTTCCAAAGATTACTTTGAAAATATATTCACAAATAAAAGAAACCAATCTTCAGAAAATATCTCACGCAAATATTCTTCCTTCTAGAAACACCAGCTTGGAGAATTCTTCAATCAAATCTACAAAAGATCATGTGAGAAAAATAAACAACTCCAAGTGCGCAAACAGAACGCAGAAAACCAGCTTCTGAAGGTACTTCTGAAGAAGTGCTTCTGAAGGTCTGCGTCTGAAGTTCTGCGTCTGAACATTCAGCGTCTGAAGGTTGCTTCTGCGTCTGAAGTTCTGTGTCTGAACATTCAGCTTCTGAAGGTTGCTTCTGCGTCTGAAGTACTGTTCAGCTTCTGAAGACCCAGCTTCTGAATTATTGTTCAGCTTCTGAAGTACTATTCAGCTTCTAAAGATCCAGCTTCTGAGGTGCTTCTGAGGATCAGCTTCTGAAGACGCACATCTTGCTTGTATATTTGATTTTAGCAAACATGAAGCCAACAACCAAATATCCAACATGAATTTTAAAGGTGTGTGAGTAATGAGTAGAGTGGAAAAAGAAACTTTCAAGAAAATATATGCTTCCCACTATTGAGCCCATTGGTTTTGAATTCTTTTTCCCTGTTGTGGCCTGTTGTTTTTTGAATGACCTTCTTTGTTGAGTGCCAAATTAGTGATTTTTTAGTTTAAAAACTTCTTTTTGAAAATATTTTGCATAGGTGTGTGAATTGTTTGAGTTGAAAAATTCTTAAACAAATCATGTGTCAGTGTATTAACTATTACTGTGAGTTTGTAAAATCAAGCATATGCATGCATAAAGTGATACACGTTTTGCACGTCTTGTGTTGGGTTTTTGTTAATAAACCATGCTGTTTGAAAAACAAACAAATATCGTGTCTTTTTTTTCCGTAACAATTTCTATGATGTCTTTTTCTTTCCACTAATGCTATATTTCACTTTTTCATTATTTGTGGGTAGATATTTCAATTTTTTGTTGTTTAAGCTAAGCCTAAGATGAAGCTGGATATTCACATATACTATTACTAGTTATTCCATTCTGGAACCCAAGATAATATAAAAATAAATTTATTTTCCCTGGTTTTACTTTGTCAATATTTATCTATGATTTTAGAATTGGACTTATGTATGGGTTGCACCATCACAAGTGATTGATGGGTGATGATGCAAATACAACAGAGTAAGAATTGAAGGCTCATCCAATAAAAAGTTCATGAGTAGATCAATATATATTCTTAACAGCTACTAACATACTAATATCTACTATTCAAAAAATACTAAAATGACAATTAACATCATGACATTTGTCACTAATAAAAACATATGTTTATCTCTTCTAAATGTTATTTATAACAAGTTAAAGACAAAATCTAGCTAGTAAGTTGGGTTTTTGGTACATTTAAAGGTAAATGTTGTTAACAGTTCTCATTCATCATTAAAAGCAACTCTTCCCACTTTCATTTTTTCTCTTTAAACACCGCAAAAATACCAAAATAACCCCAACAACAGTTAATTCAGCTTGCTCCCAACAACATTTGTCAAGCGATGTTTAGGAGCAAAAATAGAAGTGAGAAAAGCAAGATCCTTCATCATTCGCCCTATCTTTTTTAGTTTCCTATTCAAAACTATCTTTTTCCTTTGAGCCCAAAGGGCCTAGCTCTCAAGAAGCCCAAAAGGCTACAATACTAGCCCACAAAGGGATATTGATAGACCTCTAAGGATTCCAAGATATGATTCCTCGAGCAAGTATTACACAATCCTTCACAACTTCGCATAAGTCAACTATTGTTCCTTAATACAACGACTCCCAACATTTTGTGGCTGTATGCAGGCCCATAGCCTCTACTAACTTGCATGTGATACATTTTTTTTAGTTACCCCTTCAGTTCTCAAGGAAAAGAACTCTGATAATCCGAAGTTTGATCAACATGTAAATAAACTCTGGTTAAGAATTATTCCACCCAAAATTAAATTTGAATTCTCCTGAATAATTTGATTTTAATGAAACTCATTAACCACTTGAATACATTTATTTGGTTAATTGCCTATGATATTTGTCCCCAAAAGTCTTGTTTCAGATGAAAATGGAGGGAAATCTTATCTTTCATTTCTAAATTATAGATATTATAAAATATTTCTAAAATTGATTAAAACATTATATTATGTCATTGCTTCAAAAAATTTAAAATCTCAAAATATATATTAAGATATTGGCTTAACAAAGTTTCAATCCTTGCGTCGCTCAATCCACTTGAATTGATCTGGTGCTAATGACTTGAGATCTTAGAGTATGCTCCTCTCAAGGTCTCAAGTTCAATTGTCTCTGGTGCCAATTTCGGTGTGATAGTTTGACTTCTTCAAAAAAATAAAATCTTTGTGTTGCTCCCACCCTCTTCTAGGGTTTTAGGGAGAATGGTGTATAATGTCATTTCATCCGTTTGAATCGTGCTGCTCTATCGGTTTTTTCTGCCTATCAATTACCTTCACTATGTCACCTTTTCACCTTCACCTCCATTTTAATTTCAACCCTAAATCTCTGTCAATCCCAAATTGTCTCCACCTCCAAATCACCTTTATCACCAAATCGCATTCAACCCAAATTGCTTATGGTCTCAATACCCCCAACTAGTTTTCTGCGCAAGTCACTTCCCCCTAAACTGCTTTGTGTCCACTAATTTATGCTTCCCCTCATTGTGCTCCGGCGGTGAGAGCGGATCCTCTGCACTTCATTCAATTTTTCCTTCGTCAGATCGTCCACCACCACATCCACCGCCTCCGCATGTCGTTGTTATGGCTGTCATCTTAATTGAAAAGTCATCTGAGCGCCCCCCTCAAAATCCACCATTGACTACTCCATCTTCACCGGGTTTGAGATTCAATGTCTTCGTAGTTGTTTTTCTTGTTTCTTTTCTTGTTTTTGTATTACTTAGTTTGCTTCAAGTTTGCACTTTATATGTCTATTAAAATGCTTGAGAATGACTCGCTTCAAAGGTACTATGTTTCAAGTAAGGGGTTTATGGTTGCTATCACTAAATTCAACGTCCTTTCAACCTCACAAATGTCTTGTCAATATGTGGCAGAATTGTTCACCTCGGAGATCACAAATAGTCGACATGAGCGAACACTTCCAAATATATTTTTTTCGAAGTTGGATGAAATAACTATGAATCTCGATTTATTATTGATCTATGGGGTCATATATGTAAGAATTTAGTTTGGTTGTTAGTATTTGAATTTTGTTTTGATAATACCTTAATGTCTTCTGAAAGTTCAATATGTTTCCTTAGCATATGTCTGTTGAGATAAATTCTAAAAAATCCCTTTTAATGCTTTAATGATAACAAAACATATAAATTATATTTAAAAGAATTCTGAGATTATTTGTCATTTAACATGTGTTCTTGAGTATTTTAAAAGATAGGTTACAAAGGTGAAAATGTTTTTGAGAACATACTGAGAACAAAGACCATCTTCATTATTCATACATGCCTCGCCAAAGTCAGCTCAAGCAAGACAAGTTGGAAGTTATTGTCAATCATGGGTACAAAGATCTTGGCCTTTAAGGAAGAATTTATTTTGTCAAGAATCATTGTGGAAATGGAACACAAAAGGATCAAGAGTTATATGATACAAAAGGAACATATTTATTATGCTACACTCTCAAAGGAATGAAAAGAAATTAATTAAATAGATCCTATGAAGAAACAAAAAGGAACCCATAAGAATTAGACAACACATCATGAAAGAAGGGAAAAACCAATAAGAAATGGACAACACATCAAGCTAAAAGCATGTGATAAAATCAAATCACTTGTACTTCTTTCTTTCCCTCCAAGGTGTGAGGTTTCTACAGCTCACAACACAAAGCAAACTTGGCTGCCAACTAGCCAACAAAATCTGCAGAAGCACTATTCACAATGTTACTTTATTGCAAGCTATCTAAGTAGATTTTTTGAGAACGTTCTCAGAATTTGGAGAACATTCTGCCAAGCATTGTTAGACAAGAGTATTTCACTTTTATGAGTTGGCACTCTTTTCTCTACCATTTTTACCCTCAGGAGCATGTGTTTATTACCTCATCGAGGGACTCATTCCATCTATAAATACAAGGGCTTACAAAGAGAAGAGGCATTGAGTCATAAACCAAAAATTCACTTACTTGATTTTCAATACATCAAGAACACTCAAAAGACTCTTTCATCGTGTGCATCACCATCAAAATCCAGCAGCAACTCTTTTACTTGAGTTCTTTACAAAGGCAAATACATTGTAAACCAATAGCAAAAGATTTCAAAAGAATCACTAAGTGTTTTAGTGATTGCGCCTTTAGCTAGTGAGTGAAGCTAGTGAAGTTGTTTTGTAAAAGCTAGTAAGTGAAGCTAGTGTCTTGTAAAAGCTAATGAGTGAAGCTAGTGTAAAGCCTAAAGAGGTGCAAAGTGTATAGATCCAAGAAGTGATCTAAGAAAAGACATATATAGTTGAGCTATAGTTAATTCTCAACTACATATTGGAAAATCTCACAATATTATGGGGACTGGAGTAGCCCACATTGGGTGAACCGGGATAACTTTTTGTGTGTGATTTCTCTTTCACTATCTCTCTTTATTTTTACAAGATCACACACTTCACAATTATTATTGTTTTACTTACTAACTGACTAACCTTCCAAGTATTTACTTGAGAAATTTTTATTGGTAATTTTTATTAGATCACAATTCAAACCCCCATTTCTTGTGATATTATTTTACTTCAATGTCTAGCTAGCTTAATAAGTCATGATTTGTGGATGAATGTCCCAACCTATGATCCTTCTGATTGTATTATTGTTATTTTAGCATTTCCATGAATGAATCTTATTTACTGTAAAAATAATAATAATATTGGCTTAGCTTTTTTATACACACTAGCGTTTAGACGGACACTTCATACTTGTCTTTCCGCTCTTCTTATTGCGCTTATGAGTATAAATTACGAACAATAATTTTTATAAAATTTTGATTAAAATTAATTTGATTTTGATTAAAATTATAGGTATAAATAATAATTATTTTCCACTTTCATATTAACAAACTATACTTATCTTTTTCAACAATATATCAAATATAATATCTTTCAAAACACTATAATAAATATACTATAAATTCTTATATTTTTTAATGACACTAATAAAAGCAATGATCAAATTTGCTTAAGGGTATAATTAAAATGAGAAAAAGACAGTTCAAAACGTCTACTTTCTTTATATATAGTATAAACGAGTATGTGTCTATATATTCTTTCAAAAACAAAGCATAAATATACCCCAAACTTTGTTATACATATTGCTTTTATTTTTTTTCTTTAACTTTTTTTAAAAGCTCAAATATATGTACGTATTATTATCACAAACCTTGATATACGTACTTAAAAAAAACTTAAATTAACTTTTGGTTTCTTTATTTTAAATTAGGGTTAAATAAGTTTTTGGTCCTCTTAAATATATTAAAATTTATTTTACTACCACTAATATTTTTTTAAAATAATGGTCATTTAAATATTTTATGTCTGTATTTTTGGTTTATATTTTTAATGCAATTCTTGTGTACCTTTCAGATTTTAAATTAATTACTGGACGCATGTTTATAATTAATGAATTAAATGAGTTTTTAAGCATCGAAAGCTTAAAAAAAATTCATATATAATGTTAAAGAATTCTTCATTTTTGTAATGGAGATTTCTATAATATATTAGACGTGAATGTAAAATATAACTTAAAAACAGATGCAAAAAATGATGATAGAAAACATTAGAAAGACCATTGTTTGAAGAAAAAAAAATTAGAGGTACCAAAATGAAATTTGATATGTTATGCACAATTTTGGTCTCTCAATTTTTTTTGGCGTAAATCAAGTATCTTTCACGCGCAATTGTTGAGACTAGTCCCTCAAGCCTACAACAAACTCTTCCTAAGAGTTTTAACGTTGTTGTATATTCAATGCTGGATTCAAACCCATAACATTGGTTAAGTTAAAAGAGACGCACATCATCTCATCTAAGCGCTCTTGGTTATTTTGTTGAGCGGATTTAGTCTCTTAAATTTTCAAATTGAGAGAGTAATAATATATCGGAGCTTAATAATATACCTAATCCTTGAGATTTGAAATTATTTTCATTATGTTGTTTGAAGGAACACAATTTTAAAATCTATAAGTTTTCAAAAATAAAATTTTAAATATTTAGTGGAATGTCATATTATGGCTTAAAGATAGGAATTTAAGAAGAAAAAGGATAAAAAAAAATGGCTAAAAAAATAAGAAAGACAAACTTAGATGCTCTTCAATAGGTGTTGTTTTTGTGTTGTTCACCGGTTATAATACATCATATAAATGACCAACATGTGGTTGGTTAAAGTGATAATGACACCTTAAATAAATGGTTACCATTCTATGTTTGATTATAACTTCTATGTATAATGTATAAAGAAAAATCGACTACGAAGGAACAATAAACTTTGTATCATCATGTTTCTTTTACATCCTTAAAAAAAATGTTTCTTTTACGGAGAACAACGAACTATGTATTGCATTTTGAATGAAATATAAACAAAAATAATAGTTAATTTTTTTTTATATGTGGATTAAATTTTTAACGGTATGTAATGACTTTTCAACTAACCGTTTTACTTATATTTAATTTCGGATGAAGTATAACATTGTTACTATTGAAAAAAAAATCAAGTAAACTACATTTTTCTAGTTAAATTTAAAATAATTATATTGATACAATTGAATTAGTACATTATCTATATATTAAATTCTGATTGAAAAACAATAAAAAACCGCACACAAATTACTACAAACCAAGTTTTTTCCCAATGAAAAATCAAAGTAAAAACTGGTTTAATAGTGAGCCGACACGATAGAAATGAAGCATTAGCTAAAGAAAATACATATAGTTTGGCTTGTCTATGTCTCCCCACCCCACCAAACAATGGATTCAACGTATACAGAATATATCTGTCCAGAGACGTATTGGCCCCTCCAACATTGAATTCAATTTCAATGTAGACTGCAACCTTTCCACGTTCTACTACAATATTTTGCCTACACCTGCCGGCTGCCTCTGTGAAATACTCCATTAAATATACAAACAAATGTAAGAATTGACACAAAAATCAAAGCAATTGAGAAAGAAAGTAAAAATACAATGTGAGTACGAGAGAGAAAGTTGTCACAAAAGTTGTTATAAAATGGTTGTTCAAATATCATTTCTCATCTCATCAAGGAGAAACTCTTCTATGGACACAACCACAAATAGTAAATATTTGGGCACACTCACATTAAATGAAAAAATTTAAAACAAAAATAATTAAATCACATCAATCAACATCATTTAGTTTTATTCTTTTTTTTTATATACAAAGTTTTATTCTCTTTTAATTTCTACAATTGATGTGAGTGTGTTCAAATATTTATCATTTGTGATTGTATCCATAGAAAAGTTTCTCAAAGAGTTTAAAATCCTCTTTATTCATCTAAAAGTAAAAATCCATTTTACTCCCAATTTAATACATCTATCAAAAGTTAGAAATCTTATTTAGTTTTTCAGGAAAAAGAGAAAATCAATAAATAGTCCATCATAATCACCAATTTGAGACAAATTAGTCCCGAATAGGGGTGTACGTGGGTCGATTTGGGTTGAGTTTGGTCAAATCCAAGACCTGAACCATATATAGTACTCTAGTTTGGGTGAGGTAAATTAACCACCTGTTACACTATTGGATCGGTTTGGGTAAACCCGCTAATTTCCGGTTTGGGTTGGGTTGGTAGTGGGTTACCCAAATTATTTTCCGTTTTTTTGTTAATATTAAATGACTAAATGACGAGTCCTCATATTCTTTCATAAAAAATACTCAACTTTTTTATTTTCTAAAAAAAATTGTATAACCTATTTTCACTAAATTTTAGCGTAAAAAAATAATAAATGATAATATCTGTCACGGTGATTTTTGGAATATCAAGCTATTAGTTAGCGTTGACTCGCAATTTTAAGTTCACCACCGATCTTTTATTTTTTTGCGAGGAAAAGGGGAAAAGTTCGAAAAAAAAAACCCTATTTTTTTAGAGATCAAGGTTTGAGGGTTGGTTACGCAAAGGAAAGGTATTAGCACCCTAAACGTCTATAGTACTCTATAGGAACCTCTCGTTTTATCTTTATTTTTATGCTAAATTAATTACTTGTTTGTAAATAAATGCCTAAGTGTAAAAGGACTAAAATGATGAGTTTAAAAGAAAGGAAATGTTTTGTTATTTTGTTGATTTGGAAAGACAAAGTTTTTTGCTTACGTACCCGAGCGAGATCAAAATCACGTAGTTCGGGGTAAAAAGCCGGGTAGTTTGTTTTGATTGATTTTAAAGTTTTGAAAATGTTTTTGAGAAGGATAAGAGGCCAAAGAGGCATAGAAGAATAAAAATGTGAGTGTTGTTGATTTTAATTGAAGAAAAAAGTTTAGATAATTAAAATTGATTAAAATTTGATTTAAAAAAAGAGAAGTCACTTGGTTTGAAATCCAAGGTTGATTTTTTTGGGATTTTTTATTATTTGAAATGTTTTTGATTTTTTTTATTATTTCCTAAAGTCCAATAAACTAAATGTGCTGAGATAATCTAAAGCGCGCCGGATCTCTCAAAATGACGTTGGATCAAAGTGAGAGTTCTTTTCCTCGGATACGTTCGTTATGTTTTGCGTTTTATCGTTTTTTTGACATAATGTTGGAGTCGAGGGTAAATACACCATTTGATAAGGACTATGGTTTAACAAGTACCTGTATTACGGGTTCTACCAAGTTACCAAAGTCATTGACCACTTCCAAATATTATCGGATTACGGGACTACTCCCGGTCCAACGATATTCGTAGGAAAGTCTCGTTTGAGTGTAGTATCGCGTATCAACCAATTAAAGACTACTCTTGATTAGTCACCGCACTACGTCCTAAAAGGCCAAGATGGGTTAAAGGTAACTCTAAAGGCCCTCAACTTCATAGGTCACTTAAAAATAACAATGCAAAACACGACTACTCATGTTGACATGGTACTACTTTTAAGAGACCTCCATTGAGTGGGGTTGTATCACATGTGCCAAAACCGAAGACTACTCTTGGTATGACACTTTGATCATACCACCATCCTATCTTATGATTTCCCTCAAGTCCGGGTGTAGTACTTATCTCACCACTCACGCGAAAAGATAAACACTTAAGCATGTATTTACAATTACAAATAGGGATAAAGCATAAAGATAAAGAAAAACAAGATAAGTTTAACCCACTTAGGACATTGTCCCCAGTGAAGTCGTCATTTTTCTGTCGCAGTGATTTTTGGGATATCAAGCTATTAGTTAGCGTTGACTCGCAATTTTAAGTTCACCACCGATCTTTTATTTTTTTCTGAGGAAAAGGGGAAAGTTCGAAAAAACCCTATTTATTGCTTTATTATTTGAAATGTTTTTGATTATTTCCTAAAGTCCAATAAACTAAATGTGCTAAGATAATCTAAAGCGCGCCGGATCTCTCAAAATGACGTTGAATCAAAGTGAGAGTTCTTTTCCTCGGATACGTTCGTTATTTTTTGTGTTTTATCATTTTTTTGACATAAAGCGGAATAAATAAATGTGTGTGTCGGTGCAATATTCTCATTTATATTTACATTGTCCCTAACTACATTCTAAGTATCAATAATAAAATAAAAATAATAAAGCAATAAATAAAATAAATTACAAATGCATAAAAATAAATAAGTATGCAAAATAAACAAAAATAAATAAAACAAAAAATGCATGAGATGATTTTTGCATTAAATAAACATGTTGCATAAAATAAAAATATAAAATAAAAATGCATGAAATGTTGGACATAAAATAAATATGTTGCATTGAAATAAAAAAAAGAAAAAAAATGCATGATATGCAAGGTATTAAATAAATATGTTGCATAAATGAATAAAAAAAAAGTAAAAATGCATGATAAGCTGGACATTAAATAAAAGTGCGAAAATAAATAATGAAAATAAACTATATTAAAAAAGAAAAGAAAAATGCATTAAAATAAATCTAAGCTATAAAGAAAAATGACAAAAAAATAATAAAGAAAGTCAAAGAAAAATAAATAAATAAATGAATAAATAAAGCAAAGTAAAATGACATAAAATAATAAAAGGAAATAAGCAATAAAAGTGCAAGAAGAAAATAAATGAAATAAAAAAAATGCAAGAAATAAATAAATAAAAAGAAATTAAAATAAAAGAAATGGGGGGTGCAGGAGTAGATTGTAACACCCATACTAACTTTAACTAATATATTAGCATGTGCGTTAAACTGATACTGGATACATTTAAAATTTTCAATAATAATATTACATCATATCTGAATGAATACAAGTTTACTCGTTGTACAAATAATCCATTACTATTACAATACTTATACAATGTTCAATAAGCTCCTGAGCTGGTACACAACGAGCAACTGTACTCCATCCAGTATCCCTCTGAAGAATCCCATCACGAACCTCTGACTTACCTGAACACCTGCACCAGAAGGAAAGGGATGAGACATAATGTCTTAGTGAGCTCCAGCCCAACCAACTGTTGGCAACCACAGGGAACCTAGGGTCGCCATGCCTACCTTGGCAATCTTGGGGATTTCCTATGATCGCCAAGTCTTTTATCTGCCTATGACTATAAGTCTTCATGTAACTATAACTTTGAACTGCCTGTAACCATCACTGTAAACTACCTATAACCATAACAGTGATCTGTCTATAAATATAACATAGTGATCGAGGGGAAACCTAGGACCACTTTCTGATAATTGGCTATATCTATAACTTTGAATTTCCTGTGACTATAACTGTAACTGAAATTTCTGGCTTTAGCAACTGGTAGGAGTTATTAACTGGTTCAGATTAACAGCTGGTTCTGAACCAAACAGGTTCTGAACTTGAAACTTATCACAATTTAAACAGTTATGCAACAAGCAATAAAAATGCAGAAATAAAAGAACACAAGGTTTGTTAACCCAGTTCGGAGTAAACACCTCCTACTCTGGGGGATACCAATCCAGGAAGGAAATCCACTATTGGAATTAATCCTTAAGACTCAGACACTGACTCCCAGTTCCTATCCCAAGCAATCAATCTCCACCTAGTCAGACTTCTACCCACGCATGAGTATTAGAATCCACTAACTTCCTATTCAAGCAACAGCCCAGTTACTTGAACAACTTGAACTAAACCCAGTTCTGAAACAAAACAACCCTGTTTTTGAAGAACAACTTCAATACATAAATTGCACTCGTACCTACAGGCTTAGAGTGATTACAACTCAATCAAACCTAAACCAACTCAACAGAGTGGTGCACAAACACAGCTAAAAAGCTTACACACACAAAGACTCTATTTCTGAAAATAAAACTCTGTTCTTCGTCATCTTGAATAGCAGCAAAGCTCTCTTTATATAGCCTTCAGACCAGCAACATAAAACCCAATCCAATCTTCCAAATTGATTTGTTTCTTAATTATGATTGGTCCAATAAGGAAACAAATAAACCAGGAAATAATCTTCAAAAGATTGTAATAGAAAAATACGAGTTTTCATAAAACTGAACCAAATCTTCATTAAATCTTCTCCAAAACAATCAGCATTATAGAAGCAATATGCGAGGATAATTCCTTTTTAAATCTCACCAAGATTCGCGCAAGAATAACTAGAAAATAAGCAGCTTCTGATGAAGTCAACAAAAGTCAACGTTGATGCTTCAGACTCAGGATTTCAGCTTCTGATGTGCTACAGTGCTTCTGAAGGAATTTTCTGCTTCTGAAGGAATTTCCAGCTTCTGAACAGCTTCAAAATGGATTTCTTGCAACTGAAGACTTGATATAAACACTGAGATGCTTCTATTCAACACATTGGATTTGCCAAAATATGCAGCCAACACCAAAATACTCAACAGTAACTGTAACTTTGACTATAACTGTGAAACATAATACATATAAAGATGTTTTATGTTAGTTGTTAGCGTTGAACAAACATTATTATCTGAGTTCATTTTACGGAGTGCGGCCCGGGTGGAGTAACCCCGAGGTACATCTCCCTATGACCCGGTGAAATTCCTATCAAACAGGCTAACACCGGACTCCACTATGAAATTGCATGTGGACAACCCTCTCGGTGAAGTCCCATCCGGCGTATCCCGGAGTCTGCTGAACATGCCTATGACTGTGAAATATTATTCTTTAACTTTTACATATGAATATACATATCTATTACTGTAATCATATAACAATCCTGTAACACTTAACCTATAACCTATGATTCTTGGCTTATCGTTCTCATAAGCCACCTATTAATTGTTGGAGAACCAACACTATAAACTTATCTGTAACTTTGATCGTCGAACATTCCTATTACTCTCGTATCCTAAACTGAACACGTCTATAATCTTGTTCACCTAAAATAGGTTCTTGACTATCAAAGTCGTATGCTTTCCTTAAGAGTTAACAACTCTCATACTCTTAAATCCTGTTATCCTACCAAGGATTCGACATATCGTTGTCATATGCCGCTCATAGGGTTTACCTATTCCTATAACCTTTGATCCTACAATTTTCCCGCCTTGCGTATTCCTCGCCCCTATAATCTTTCAACCATTGGAAGCCTTTAGGATGAGTTAGGATGGTGGATAATGTTTCTAAAATACCTTAGGAGAAAACAGTTGCAAAAAACCACGCCCACGCGCACCAGAACCCCCCAGAACAGCTCACTGTCATGAACTGTTCTGGTTTGGTCGCTACAAGCGACAGCCTGGTCGCTACAAGCGACGGCAGTCAGGGCCAAAATGCGTCTGGTCGCTGTAGCGACCATGACAGAACAGGAAATGTTCAAAATCATGTTTTCCCACCATTTTTGCTCAATCAAAGGTACCCAAGCTTCCTGTTAACTGTACAAAAGCAAGTATATTTTTAAATCGTTTCCACAGGGATTATTGCGATATCATAAACCGTTCAACGTCGATTATCGTCTTAAGTTAGGGTTTAATCTTTTTCATTACTGACACTACTCGACATTAAAAGCATTATAAATAAAACGTAGAGTAATAGGACATAAAAGGTGTTAGGATTAAAGTTCGTCAATCAAACGTCGATTGTATTCGATTGATCATAAATATGGATTCTAGCTTTTTCTTATATACGACATTATCACGTATTACTCGACAACGTCATTCGTGTCCAAATGATGTCGTGAGATCGATCGTATCGTTTAATCGACGATTTCTCAATCTATTAAACGATTCGAAAGCTTTACGATCCAATACTTAATGTAATTATCAAAACCAAATCCCATTTCTAGAATTTCTTATTTTGATAGAATATTATTCTAAACCTAGATTCAAAAGTATTTTTCAATATCATTTAAATCAAATATAAGAATGGAAAACAAGAACAAATTCAATGGTATATAAAATTGCTAGAATCATATATTTAAAATATCAAAGGTTTACAACTAAGAGTGATTGATTACCTAATAATCCCAACAAAGGAGATTAGTTGATCATTCTCATGACAACTATGCAAAAGTAGAAAGGAAGATGGAGAATATGCTAAGGCTTGATTTCTCAAAGCTTCTTAGTGTAATCTTCACTTGAATTCCTTTTGCTCTATGAAGTTTGCCTCCTTTTATGCCTATTCTCTCTCTAGAAATTAAAGATTTCAAGCTCTGGAAATTATAAAAACTGGTATTCAACTGATTATATCAAAAAATGAGCTTAAAAAGCTTTTATATTTCTGAGATTTTGCACGCTCGTCACAAGCGACCAGCCTGTCGCTGTAGCGAGGAAGTTTTCTTGGCCAATGGGAGAGCTCCACGTCATCACTTAGCATTAAACCGCCCTTTGGTCGCTATAGCGACGAAGTCTGTCGCTATAGCGATGGATCCTGCAGAATTCCCTGCCTAAGCTCGCTTGAAGCGTCCAGTCCATCGCTTGAAGCGATGAACTCTCAATTTTCCCTGCCTAGGCTCGCTTGCAGCGAGGAATCTGGCGCTTGTAGCGATGGAGTCCTGAAATTCCCTGCCTATCCTCGCTTGTAGCGATGAGTCTTGCGCTTGTAGCGATGGCTTTAACAAAACTTCATTTTCTTTGCTCAATTCAGGTCCAAGCATGAAATTCCTGCAAAATTAAATGGGGTAAGACATAGGATCACAAATTTAGAATTTTAACCACAAATATGAGCTTATCCTAAGATAACTTGTAAAACAAGTAACATAAGTGCCTTAAAATATATCAAAAGATAACTACTTTTAGGCACTTATCACTTCCCAAACATATTAGAAATGATTTTCTATTACAAAATGATAGTTTTAAACATGTATGAGCAAGGAATTAGCAAGCAAAGGAAATTAGGGTTAAAAACACTATAACTTTACCTATGATGCAAATACACTATAAATCTCACAAAGGGGGTTCTAAAACCCCTAGGAGCTCACCTTAAACTTGATTTGGTGCTGGCTTAACCTTTAGCTTCAAAACCCTAGCTTGATCTCTTGCTCTTTCTTGCTTTTCTTTAACTTTTCTCTTGCTCCAAGTTTCCCCACACTTACTAGCTTGTAATAAACTTGATCTAGGGAGAGAGAGTTGAGGGATTAGAGCTTGAGGATGGTGGTGGACGATTTCTAGAGAGAGAGAGAGAGAGAAGAAATCAGCTCTTAGAGAGAGAGAGGGATGATAGATATGAAGAAAATTCATGTTTATCACTTTATATACCCCTTTCCTCTCATAATTACTATAATGCCATTCCATTCGTTTAATTCCTGTAATACTGTTAAAAGTCATGCTTGAGCGGGATATTACACTCTACCCCCCTTAAAAGAAATTTCGTCCTCGAAATTTAGAAAATCCATCTGAGATCCTGAAAAGATAAATCCTTTTTACCTCTTTCTCTACTATGCAAATCTCTAATTCTGTTTGCTTATTGGGATTCCATGGCAACTCTAGTGTCTGACATGAAGATTAGTCACGCACCTCGATTAATCCATACTGGTTAAAACTTGTTCTTTAGCCATGATTCCCGTCTCTGTAAGTCAAAACATATGACAATCTCTTTCCAACCGAAAGGTCTGATGTATATTACATAACTATCACCTGTTAGGACGTATGGTTATCTGAACCAACATATCCATCTTATCTGACTATGATCACTGTTCGACATATTCCTTGCAAATCCAATTTAACATTATTAAGTCTTGAATTTCCCTTACTGAATTCTATCAGTTCTTCTTTCATCGACCGTTCAATCTTATCTTGGAGACGTCGGGTCGATCTGATTTTCCTCAATTATTCCAACTTTCTGAGGAATCTATTACATTACTTTTAATTCGAAAGAATTCTTGTCTTTGACTCTCGCCTCATAAGATGACATTTCACTGTTACAATTGTACCATTCCTTTAATAGATTTATTCTTACACTGAAGGGCATCTGATATTGAGTATTCTCAAACGGAAGTGAAGTCTATTGCAAATGCAAGGAGGTGGCTGTACTCATGGTACATGTTCCTTTCTTTCTGACATCCTGGTGTAACTATTATCACAACCATGAGCATTGCTCACATTCCCACTGCAGGAATCCTTAAGGCTCGAGAAATCATATGAGCTACTTGTGTTCCGATTTAATTAATCAATGATAACGCGTAGCTGAAGGTCTTAGGAGCTTTATCCCTTTTAGGACTCTGACAGTCTTGCATCATCAAGATATTCCTTACTCATGGGATTGATACTTTCTTTAACAATAATTTCAAACTTAGGAAAGTTTAGTACAAGTGACGTGTGGCATAAGCCATCTCACATATCATCATATAATACAGTCCATAGCACATAGCTTCCATAGACGATCGAGTATGTGTACACTACTATCGGGTACACAGTACGCCGCATCATCATTGTCCAACTAATGGGACATCATACTTAGTCAACATATACTTGAGACAAAACCACACCAACTAAGGTCACTCTTCTTACTCTTAACTCATGCTTGTATTCTTTGAGTATCCACAATCCCATAACGCAAATTACGGTTACATTCCATTGGTGCTATAAACTTATTCTGTCCAAGGACATTCTCTGTTTCGAAAAGAAACTCTATTTTAATCGCTATCAATAGCACTCTTAAACTCTTAATCCTTTAATTCATAACTTGAATTCACGTAGCCCTTTACTGTAAACTATGATTAATCCTCTGATCTGTGTAAAACATTTCCTTCCTTTAACTGTTAACATTAAGTTCAAAAATTTCTGAACTCCTCAACTGAGATTTGTTCGGTAACAACAAACCCGTTATGCATATGACTTTCCTGTTAAACATTACTGACTGCGTACCACAGTTACCGATACATGTCACATGACTGTGAAAATATGTTACACTACTATCTAAGTAGCATAAACTCTACCTGATCAGTATACATAATACTAATCATAACATGTTACATGCCTGTTACATACGACATGCTAGCATAACGTGGGTACGATGTGGAATAACCTCATACCACTGCATAATTCCTCTTTGATTAAACTTACTATTCAAGTAACTTAAAGTTACTGAGCTAAAACAACTAGATCACCGTATTAGATGTGGCTTTCTTCGCTATGTACTTATTGTATTAGAAGCACATCCTTTAAATTTCTCAAACTGCTTCGATTCTCATTCCTCATGAGTTTCGAGGTCTGAAGCATTCCTCAACTTATCTCTTAAAATTTCCTGTTAGAGCTGATGATAAGTTCAAGTCATCATTACTTACAAATATTCTGTAGTTTGAGAATTAATCACTGAATACCTTTCCTGTAATTCATCTGGCAAGGACTTCACAAACATCCTTTTTCTCTAAACTTCAGCTTTGAATTGTCTGTTAACTCATTCTTGGATTACTTCTCCGCTGCGCAACTCTGATTTAAACAATTCACCTTGGGATAAAAGTAATACACCACTATTACCATATAAAATCTCCTTGGCCAATCCTCTGACTTTATAACTTTGTAGTTGTTGAATCAAAAATCTTTTTGATGAATGTTTTAATGATAACAAACCTCGTGGAATAAATGATAAGTTTTATGAATGGTGATCTACTGATGTTTGCACTTGAGTTTTTGTTATAAGAACAGGAATCACATAAGTGGATAAGCTAGAAGCCACCCACATCAATCAGTGCATTATATCTACTCCACAATGAAAGAATGAGTATATCATCAGTTGAAACAATAGTATCATATCTCCATGAAGATTCATAGCTCAAGAATCATGATGGAAGAACTTACATCACAAGCTACACAAGAAGGTGCTTAAAGTTATGTGACAAAACTCACATTGAGTTTTATGTTATATGATGTGAAGATCCTCCATGGGTAAACAAGATAAAAGGAAATATGCATACAAGTTAGGAAGAGTCTCAGAACCTCCTCAAAGTATCACACTTCTAAAGCTTCTAAGGATAAGAAGTTCAGAGTTCAAAATGTTCATATGAATGTAGTTCATAATGATCATGAACAATTAACCTAGAATATTTCCAGAAATATTAAAGGATTACTTCATAGATAAACAAGAATATTTAAAGTCATCGGTTACAAGCAATGATGCAAAGAAATATTCTTTTGGACTTCAAAGAAAGAATCATCTTGTTTGTCAAAACAAATGATCTCTCATTTATATGCTTCAAGTAGTTTTTAAAGGGAATAAATAAACAACCTTCATAAGGTTCAAAGTATTAAGGAACATTAGAATGTTTAAGAACATCAGAATGTTCAGCATAAAGTACAACCATCAAAAAAGAAGGAACCCAGAAGAAACATTCTGAAGGTCATATGTATGAACCCAGAAGAAGTTCAGAAGGTTGTTCAGAAGGTTGCTCAGAAGGTTCGTTAGAGCAAACCCAAAATTCAACGTCCACACCAAGAACATACAAGAACAGATGTGATATGAACATATCATATGCAGAAAAAGATTTCGACGTTGGATCAAGAAATCATTAAAGACATCTATGGTGATTAAAGGATTAATGGACTTTGATAGTTCTTGGTATTTAATGTGTTCTTGAGTGATTAACTAAGACAGGAACAAAGTATGAACCATACCAAGATACAAAGAATCAAAGACCACTAAGAAGAAAGAACTTTGTCAAAGTTCAGAAAGTTGAACAAGAGCTCAGAAGGTTAGACACAGTTCAGAAGCTGAACATAGTTCAGAAGCTGAACACAGTTCAGAAGCTTATACACAGTTCAGAAGTTGAACACAGTTCAGAAGCGTGTACACAGTTCAGAAGCTGAACATAGTTCAGAAGCTTGTACACAGTTCAGAAGCTGAACATTGTTCAGAAACTGAACACAGTTCAGAAGCTTGTTCACAGTTCAGAAAGTCTGTCATAAGACTGCTTTTACACAAGCCCAGAAATTCAAGAACACTATCAAAAACATACAAGTCACACGTGGCATAAATAAATGTCCAGGAAAGCATACTTGCATGGATCAATCAAGCAATAAAGGCATTTACAAGATAAATGTCAAAAAGGATATTCAATGTTCATTTAAGACTATGAACATTGAATTAATAGGAATATTCCAAAAGGGAATATCATCCTAGATGTTCAAATTACTGCACTTCATTGATGTTTTACTATTAGGATTTGATTACATCAAATGGAAGTCTTACAAATCATCCTAGGTAAAACAAAAGGAACTTTCGGAGTTCAGAAAGTTCAAAACAGCACATGCTTTAATTCTGACAGCAATAGTAGAGTGGTTGGAAAAGCAAAGCAAAAGCAAGATTACAATCTCCAAGTCAGAATCAATAAGATTTTGACACATAAGGGAGTTGGTACTGTACAAGACCAGCAAAATCCCCTAAAGCATGGGCATGAAGTGACAGTTCCACTTTATCTGTCCTGCACTGTTTCCAAGGCAAATCTGGGAAAGTATTATCCAGCAACATTCTGATGTATGTGTTAAAGTCACTGCTTATGGATAATGTCCAGAAAATCATATGAGACGCATATGATGAACCCAGAAACTCATATCTTCATTCATACATGATGAACCCAGATGAAGATCATCAAGAATGCAACAACGTTCTGAAGTATTCTCAAGAACACAACAACATTCTGAAGTTCAGAATGTTCACCCAGATTTTCAAGTAAAAGTCAGTGGGGCCCAGGACACATGGCACAAGACCATTGGTCACCCTCCAACGGCTACAAGAGACCAATAACTCTATAAATAGAAGTGAAAGGCTCAGCATTACTTACACCATTGCAAAGCATACAAGAAAACATATGAAAAGTGTTTGAAGCTTTAGCATTTTGAATTGATCATCACTGAGATTTTAAATTGTCTCTAAAAGTGTAAATCAATTCTCTTTTATCTTGTTAAAGATAATTTCTCCCTCCTTTCTTCTCTTCTGATTGTCTTCATCTTGACAACATTTCTTCAAAACTCCAATCAATTGTAAAGAGCAAATCTCATCTAGTTTTAAGGGTATTAAAGTCTAGGTTGAGTAACATAGTGCAAGGTCTGGTGTGACTTAGCACAGAAAGTGGAGAGCCTGCTGAGGCTTAGAGAATACAGGTTGTAACCGTTCCAAGGGAACAAGATTGTACGGTGCAGGATTTGAGAGGTTATCTCAAGCATCATAGTGGAAACTCTCACAAGATTGTGAGGAGTGGACTAACCCACATTGGGTGAACCACTATAAAATTCTGTGTGTCTTTCTTCTCTATCCCTTTCCTATTTATTTTCAGCATAAATGTTTAAATTCAGTTTACACACCATTATCACTTTGTTCATCATTTATTACGCTAACAGTTCTGAACGCACTTCAGAATGTTCTGAACTTAACCAAGTTTTTATTTCTTCCAAGTATCAACTTGAGAATGATTTACCACAAGTGCAGGTTAAATTTAAAAAGGGTCACAATTCAAACCCCCCCTTTCTTGTGACTATTATTTCCACTTCAGTAGTTACCATACGTGACCATCTTACATTTTAATTTCTCTTGTGGTTTAATCCACCTGTTTAACTTACTGATTGATCGACACTTGACTTTATCTTTCCTTTCAGACATAAACAATGCTCTTACTTTCACGAAAGTACGCCGAAACCTGTAAACAGTCTTTAACAATAATTACGAGCCCAACAATTCTCCTGTCAAAACAACTTATACACTAATTCTAGCTTTACTCTTCATATTCTGGATTCTATATCCATCTCATAGTTGGCTCAACATGTATATTCATTTAAACCTTGCAGAAACCCTACTGAAAGTATACCTGCAGCAACTTAAGTTCATACATCATTTACTTGCGATAACTTCTAGAAACATTATATGACTTCCGAAAATCCTCGTCTTTCATATACTGAATCGAGTTCCGTTCTATAATTATCCGTGAGAATTTTTACATCCACAACCTTTTTCCAATACAACTTAGGTCCACATAACTCTATCATATCTCTTGATTACTCCTCGGGTTTCTCCGGAAATAATCCGTCTGGATAAAACTCGACTTTACCGGCTCTCCTGCAAGCCCAAACACATGTTACGCCTCTTCGAGTACCCGATTAATAAATCTTTAAGCTTCAATACTTAACATTTTCCATTGGATCCTTCCTGCTGCTAGAGCCTCACAATAGTTCTTGGCTAATTCCTGCTTAATCTTCGAAACCGATCTGCTATAATCTTGACAACATACGATTCAATCTTTACTTCATACCCTTACCGGGGGTTTTCTTCGCTTAACGTTACGCTTGCGTTTCTCATACAAAGCATCTTGATGACTCATAGTAAAGGAAGGTAGTCTGTTTCATCTGTCCAATATATCGCTTAATCCATAAATAAGTCTCTTACCTGTCGGATATTAAAATCTCATCCGATCCCAGTGCGCAAGTCCTTCCATCCTTACACACTATATCCTTACTGGAAGTCCAGAGCTTCCAATAATTAACTGATCATTCCTTATCCCAAGTCGCTGAGTTTGGTACCATAATCCTTTGCCTCTGTACCAGGAATCAAAACTCTAATTTACAATTCACTTTAACTTTTCAAGTTACGGTTCCCGTTAAGATTCCAAATCATTCTTTGGAGAAGGCATCGCTCAATGATGCGTCCAACTAATTAAGGTACTTGACCTTACTCTTAAATACCTCTTATATTTCCTAAGACTCTGCGATTAACAGGCTCAGTTACTTCACTGTTAGAGAACCATCCTTTGGCATTAAATACCTTGCCAATTTCCGTCTTAAAAATCTGACGCCTTAACCTTCACCCTTCGTATACTTCTTTCCTCCTTGGTCACATTCAGCTCTCGGATATTTGTCCTAACTGTCATATACTAGATTGAGTTGATCAGGCTCAACTAGATGTGACATTTAGAACAATATCTAGAACCCAATGATTCCACTGCTTTTATTGAATTTTAATGACCCATGGCACGGTCTGAATCAACCAGGCTCTGATACCAATTGTAACACCCATACTAACTTTAACTAATATATTAGCATGTGCGTTAAACTGATACTGGATACATTTAAAATTTTCAATAATAATATTACATCATATCTGAATGAATACAAGTTTACTCGTTGTACAAATAATCCATTACTATTACAATACTTATACAATGTTCAATAAGCTCCTGAGCTGGTACACAACGAGCAACTGTACTCCATCCAGTATCCCTCTGAAGAATCCCATCACGAACCTCTGACTTACCTGAACACCTGCACCAGAAGGAAAGGGATGAGACATAATGTCTCAGTGAGCTCCAGCCCAACCAACTGTTGGCAACCACAGGGAACCTAGGGTCGCCATGCCTACCTTGGCAATCTTGGGGATTTCCTATGATCGGCAAGTCTTTTATCTGCCTATGACTATAAGTCTTCCTGTAACTATAACTTTGAACTGCCTGTAACCATCACTGTAAACTACCTATAACCATAACTGTGACCTGTCTATAACTATAACTTAGTGATCGAGGGAAAACCTAGGACCACTTTCTGATAATTGGCTATATCTATAACTTTGAATTTCCTGTGACTATAACTGTAACTGTAACTTTGACTAAAACTGTGAAACAGAATACATATAAAGATGTTTTATGTTAGCTGTTAGCGTTGAACAAACATTATTATCTGAGTTCATTTTACGGAGTGCGGCCCGGGTGGAGTAACCCCGAGGTACATCTTCCTATGACCCGGTGAAATTCCTATCAAACAGGCTAACACCGGACTCCACTATGAAATTGCATGTGGACAACCCTCTCGGTGAAGTCCCATCCGGCGTATCCCGGAGTCTGCTGAACATGCTTATGACTGTGAAATATTATTCTTTAACTTTTACATATGAATATACATATCTGTTACTGTAATCATATAACAATCCTGTAACACTTAACATATAACCTATGATTCTTGGCTTATCGTTCTCATAAGCCACCTATTAATTGTTGGAGAACCAACACTATAAACTTATCTGTAACTTTGATCGTCGAACATTCCTATTACTCTCGTATCCTAAACTGAACACGTCTATAATCTTGTTCACCTAAAATAGGTTCTCGACTATCAAAGTCGTATGCTTTCCTTAAGAGTTAACAACTCTCATACTCTTAAATCCTGTTATCCTACCAAGGATTCGACATATCGTTGTCATATGCCGCTCATAGGGTTTACCTATTCCTATAACCTTTGATCTTACATTTTTCCCGCCTTGCGTATTCCTTGCCCCTATAATCTTTCAACCATTGGAAGCCTTTAGGATGAGTTAGGATGGTGGATAATGTTTCTAAAATACCTTAGGAGAAAACAGTTGCAAAAAACCACGCCCACGCGCACCAAAACCCCCCAGAACAGCTCACTGTCATGAACTGTTCTGGTTTGGTCGCTACAAGCGACAGCCTGGTCGCTACAAGCGACGGCAGTCAAGGCCAAAATGCGTCTGGTCGCTGCAGCGACGAACTGGTCGCTGTAGCGACCATGACAGAACAGGAAATGTTCAAAATCATGTTTTTCCACCATTTTTGCTCAATCAAAGGTACCCAAGCTTCCCAAACATATTAGAAATGATTTTCTATTACAAAATGATAGTTTTAAACATGTATGAGCAAGGAATTAGCAAGCAAAGGAAATTAGGGTTAAAAACACTATAACTTTACCTATGATGCAAATACACTATAAATCTCACAAAGGGGGTTCTAAAACCCCTAGGAGCTCACCTTAAACTTGATTTGGTGTTGGCTTAACCTTTAGCTTCAAAACCCTAGCTTGATCTCTTGCTCTTTCTTGCTTTTCTTTAACTTTTCTCTTGCTCCAAGTTTCCCCACACTTACTAGCTTGTAATAAACTTGATCTAGGGAGAGAAAGTTGAGGGATTAGAGCTTGAGGATGGTGGTGGACGATTTCTAGAGAGAGAGAGAGAGAGGGATGATAGATATGAAGAAAATTCATGTTTATCACTTTATATACCCCTTTCCTCTCATAATTACTATAATGTCATTCCATTCGTTTAATTCCTGTAATACTGTTAAAAGTCATGCTTGAGCGGGATATTACAAAGGGGAGGTGTAGGTAGCAATCAGAAGAATGGAGGGAAAGAAGGAGATGATGGGTCGTGCCAAAGCAGTGGGCCTGGGAGGCTATTTAAATGTTTTATCAGAAAAATCTTCTCATTTTTCTTTCTCCTTTCTCTCTCTCTTCTTCCTCTCACCAGAAAATCCTCTCCCTTCTCTCTAGAAACACACGGCCGGAGGTAGTTCTCCGCGCGCGGTGGCCGACCGGCCTAGACGGCGGCGCCACCACGCCGGAGTAAAAAACTCCTCTTTTCTGAAACTTTTTTACATTTTTTAAAATCTTTTTTTCTCCTCTTACCGAATATCAACTTAAAATTTTCAAATCTTTTTTAAAAAACCCAAGATCTAGGTTTAAAAAAAAAATTGGAGACTACCTTGGTGTTGAGTTTTCGGTTCGGCTTTGTTGGATTTGGTTAGGTTTTGGTTCGGATTTGTTGGATTTGGTTAGGTTTTGGTTCGGATTGTTGGATTTGTGTTGCTTTTGGCTTGGATTGTTGGATTTGTGTTGTTTTTGGCTTGGCCGGATTCTGGCTAGTTGGTGGCTCTGTCTTGTTTGTTTCGGATTTGGTTGATTTTGGTGAGGTTTGTTGGATTTGTGAAAGAAAGAAAATTAGGGTTTTGGCTTTTTGGTGGTGGCCGGATTCACTGTTGTTTCTGATTATTCTCTCTGACTCAATCCGACTGTGAACAATGCATTAAATGAACTATTTATAGGGCCCTGCATTAGGGTGTGTGAAATGACCAGAATACCCTTGCTATAGAAAAATATTACAAAATTGCCACTGATCTGCTTGGGACTGAAAAAGGACTCAAAAATGAAAAAAAATAAAAATAAGTGAAATAATAATAAAATAAAAAAATATAAAACTGAAAATAATAAAAAAAATAAAAAATAAGAATAAAAAACATATAAAAGATAAAAAAGAAAATAAATAATGACAATAAAAAAAACTAAATAAAATAGTAAAAAATAAAAGACTTAATAAAGTAAGGCTTAAATGCACTTTTGACCCCCTATGTTTGAAAAAGTTGCGATTTTGGCCCCCTTTTAAAAAAAATGGATTATTAAACCCCTAACTTTTGCCCCTTTTGCGAAAGGCTAATTTTGACCAAGTCAACGCATAAGTGGCATGTCACTTAGCTGAGTCAGCGCCACCTGTGTAATTGTTTAATAAAAAATAAAAAAAAATTACACCTCTCTCTCTCTCTCTCTCAGCTCTCTCTGTTCCATAATTTGCTCCGATTCCAATTCCGGTTCCTATTCCATTCTTTCATTCTTCCTCAAATCAACGCAATTTGCGACGCTGATATTATAATCTTCCAGAAGCTTCTCAACATCATTTTCAATTCCAACACCGACGAATTTGTTATTAGCGTCAGCGAGGAAGTTTAAGAGGGAGGTTGGGATGCCGGGGGAGTGCAAGATTTGGAAAACAAGGCAGCGGTTGTTGATGCAGAGCTGGAGGACGGCGGTTGGGTTGGATTGGCCGCGATGGAAATTGGGCCGCCATTCGATGTCGAGGCCGACGAGGATGGGGAAGGGGGTGTGGAGGCGGAGGGTTTCGAGGAGCCAGGTGTCGACGAGGGAAGGGGTGGAGGTTAAGAGGGTTTCGATTGTGAAGATGGAGTCGACGGTGATGGAGTAGAGGTTGTGGGTTGAGTAAGGGAGGGAGTGGTCGATGAGGGTGATGAGGAAGGGTGTTGGTGTTGGTTGTGGGGGTGTAGGGCTTGGGGTGGGGGTGGTGATAGGATTTCCGTTGCGGTCTCTAGTGATAGTTGACATTCTGAATTTTAGTTTAACGGTGAAGTCTGAAGATGGTGGTGGATTTTGAAGTTTGATTTGGGAAAGAGAATGGTGGCTGTGGAGAAAGAATGGTGGCTGTGGAGAAAGAACAAATGAGTTGTAATTTTATTTTTATTTTTTATTAAACAATTACACAGGTGGCGCTGACTCAGCTAAGTGACATGCCACTTATGCGTTGACTTGGTCAAAATTAGCCTTTCGCAAAAGGGGCAAAAGTTAGGGGTTTAATAATCCATTTTTTTTAAAAGGGGGCCAAAATCGCAACTTTTTCAAACATAGGGGGTCAAAAGTGCATTTAAGCCATAAAGTAAATAAAAAACGGTTGCCTTCGGAAAAAAAAGAGGTATTTTAAAATACCTCTCTGCCAAAATTTTGTCTGAAACGACGAGAAATCTCGGCTTCAAAAGACGAGTAAAACGAATCAAAAATGGGTAAAAAATGGGGTATGGCAACATCAAATAATGAATTTCATCATAAAATACTTGCAACAAACTAAAGTTGCATAACATATGTTGAGTCTTTTGGTGTTGGCTGCATTTTTTGGCAAAACAAATGTGTTGGATAGTAGCATCTCCATATGTAGAACAAGTCTTCAATTGCAAGTTTTTTATTTTGAAGCTGTTCAGAAGCTGAAAAATCCATCAGAAGCTGAATGCTCGCTCCATCAGAAGCACTGTAGCTCTTCAGAAGCTGAATTCAGAGTCTGATGCCAGCGTTGACTTCTGTTGACTTCATCAGAAGCTGGTTATTTTCAAGTTATTTCTACGCGAATCTTTGCAAGATATGCTAAGGTTTTATTATGGATTAATGCTTCTAGAATGCTGATTGATTTATGGAAGATCTAATGAAGATTTGGCTCGTATTTATGAAGATCATTTTTTCAGAAGAAATCTTTGAAGAGATACATTGCAGAATTATATGTTTCCTAATTGAGCCTTGCATAATTTAGAAACATATCAATTCAGAAGATTTGAATCAGTTTAATTCTGATTGTTGAAGATTATAAAAGGAGGTTGCTGTTATGTTTTCAAGACTCACGAAAATATAGAGTTTTAGATCAGAGAATTGAGTCTTAGAGTTTTAATTGTGCACCACTCATTGTTAGAGTTGGTTTAGAGTTTTATAGAGTTGTAATTCATTCTAAGCCTTTAGGTACGAATGGAGTTTTGTTATTGAAGTTTTGTTCAAAAATAGGATATTGTTAAGGGTTGTTCAAGTGGCTGGGTTTAGTTACTTGAATAGGAAGTTAGAGGTTTTCTAATACTCAAGAGTTGGGTAGAAATCAGACTAGGAGGAGTTTAATTGCTTAGGCTGGGAACTGGGAGTCAGTGTCTTGAGTCTTAAGGGTTAAATCCTATAGTGGATTTCCTTCCTGGATTGGTATCCCCCAGAGTAGGAGGTGTTTACTCCGAACTGGGTTAACAAACCTTGTGCCTTCTTTAGCTTTCCTGCACTTTTATTTTCTGCTGTTAACCTGTTTTTAGTTGTGCTCTGTTTTTGCAACTTGTTGTGTCCTGCATCGCGTTTTGATTGTGTCCAGCCAGAATTTCAACATAAAACTGCATTAGCATCAAAACAACAAAAAAATGCAACATCCAAATTTGTAACTCTAGCATGTTTTGATTTTGAATATACAGAATATCTTTTATCAATTTTGAAACTTAGACTTGATTTATAACCAAAATATTTTGTATTCTCCTTCTTCTCAATGAAAATAAAAATGTTGGGATTATTGGGTAAGTGAGTTTATTGGGTTTGGATATGGTTTTATTCGAAACCCGTTATTTTTTATGACTCTTTCATTTTTAAAACCATACACACCCAATTACCCAACTTAACCCACTTTTTGGGGTTTTTTTGGGTGGGTTTAACCAAGTTTTTTGAATTTGACCCAATCCATGTACACCCTAGTCCCGAACAAAAATATAAACATTCTGAATAATCTTTGGAAAAATGACTAGTTGGTTGTCATAATATTCTATAAAAGTTTAATTTTGATATAATATCATGGTAAGTCAACAAATTATCATCATTGATATGTGTGACTTTGAAATGAGATAAAATTAAATATGTCAAAACTAATTTCAAAGTAAAGAGACTTTGGTCAAAGAAAATAAGATACACCTTCTCGTTGTTATTATAAGCAAAAATTGATATGTTAGATTCATTTAATAAATAGTGTATGTGGTATTTAATATAGACCACATAGATCATTTATTGAATGAATCTAAAATGTTAAATTTTGCTTATAATAGTGACTGAAATGTGTATATTTTGAAACCGATATGTTGATGATAATTATATTCTTTTTGTATGAACATCTCCTTCAAAACTATAAAGTTCATTCTGTGCATGGATGACATTGTCATGACCTACCAATTGAATGCATAAGGCAAGGGTTGTTTTTTTATTAGTATATTTTGAACAATGTTTTTGTAGTCTTACATAATATGTCTATAAAAATGTTGATCATATATTATTTGAGGTGATCTTACTATGTCTACATAAATTGGCCATCATCATCACTTTTATTCTTACTACTATGTTGTATTTTCAGCTACTGATTATGAAGTATGCAGTGTTGAGATTCTCATTGAGAAGCAGTGGAAACAAAAGGATAAACCCAACATGGGAGATGGAAATCTAATCCAATATTGTAAAGTCTACTTTGTTCCCTCTTTTCATTCTTCGCTACTATCCTTTCTTTTTTGGGACTAATTGTGAAGTATGTGCTATTTATATTCTCATTAGAAAGCACGAGAAACAAAAAAACGATATCAGGACGTGATAAGGAAAGCATGGTTGAATCGTGTGTTGAGTGTTGAGTTAAGTCTGATCAAATATTAATGAGTTATGAGGTGAGATTGAGAATATTTTTTTATTTGTTTATAATGGTTTCTTATACTATTTTTTTTATTTAAATGTGAAAGTGAGTACTCATAAAGTGTTAATGAAAGTGTCTCAATACTAAAAAAATTGTGATATAATCTATGTTTGTAATTGCAATTGCTCGATGTCATTGTGTTTATTATTGAGTTACATGCATTTGTGTTTTTCTTCAACTTTTTTCAATGGTTACATGTAATCAATAAAAGGTCTAAAGTTGAGAGAAGGGTTCAAGAAGTTGTGACACGGAGAAATTGGAGCTAACATGGTTGTCTACTTTATATGTATGTCATATTTTCAAACTTTGGATTTTTAATAAAGGTACATAAATTCATTTCTCATTTAATATTTATTTTTCACTCTCCTTTGGTGTTGCATGGAAAGTTGCTACTTTTTTTTTAAACTAAAAACTTAATGCAATGTCCAACTGATATACAACTTTACAATGAAAATGTGAACTGGTTATTATGCCTTAGAGTTTTTTGTTGAATGAAATAGAATTATTCTTAATTGATTCATTTATTTCTGACACGCTACATTTTTTTTTAAAATTCTGATACTACTGGATATATGTCAGAATCTGTTGGTTTTCCATTGACTATGTAAGATGATGACAATTGGTGCATTATATTAAATCTGGTGTGATGATATAATATTTAAGTTGACATAATATGACAGTAATTAGTCAGCTGAATGGTTGTGGAATAACTTTTATGGCATATATGTATTATTATCTACGTTTTATGTGTATATGTGAGAACCAAAATACTTCAACTTAAATATGTTAGTTAGGAATTAGAAATGATTTTAAAAAAAAGAAGGTTTTTGTATAATTTATGTACTAATTACTTATATTTATTTAATTTTTTTTTAGTCTAAGTAGTTCCAAATATGGTTTTTGAGACGAGAACAAAATGAAGAAGCAAATAAGGGTTGAACATTAAATAAGTTGATTCATTTTAATATATATATATATATATATATATATATATATATATATATATATATATCTTTCAAAGTAGTTGATTCATTCTAATAATTATATGATTCATTTCAAATTTTACTAGGTAGGTGTAATTCATTTCAATATCTATCTCTTTGAAATAAGTTTATTTCAATATATATCTCTTTCACATTGTTAATTGCTTTGAAAAGATATTTTGTTTCAACATTAAACAAAGCATGTTGTTTATGTTTTAGGAGTATTGTTATTTGTTTGCCATTTTTAACTTTCAACTAATATTTTTTATATTTATCTCTATAAAAAGGTGTTGTGGGCTTTCTTATTGAACAACTATAGCAGGTTCTAACATAAAATGTGAAACTATAATTGATTAGTGATTGAAAGTTTTACTTTAGTGGTTATGATTATCTATAGATTGTTGACTGAAAAAAGTAGATAAAATAGAGAGATTTGAGACAATTTTGTGAGACCACACATGCTCATTATATACTCATGTTGTGTATTTTATATATAGTATAGGACTTTGGTGAGGTTTTCTCTATGTTTTGTGAAGAACATGATAATTTGGGAAGGGTGTGGAATTTGATAGATGCTAAAAGGAATGCTCATTTCATTACCTTTAATGAAGATTATACTCTTCCATTGTTGACTGATGGCTGGAGCAATCTGAGAGATTTTTACCATTTTGAAGACAAACAAAAAATTGTGATGACCTATCTAGGGAAAAATCAATTCAACCTCACTATTGGAAAGAAAATTGTGGACAATAACAACAAACCTTTGTTCCATAGTCGGAGCACCAAACCTAGAAAGACCACTTATTTTGGCATTAATTTGAATAATTTACAGGTGGCTATCAAATCATAATTGATTAAGTATCATTCTAATCACATTTATTTGTTTGTTCAAATATTTTAAGTCACGTCAGTTTGGTTTAATATATATTAAGATAACTTAAACGTATGAGTTCATATTAATACATGTTCTTCCCCCAGATTTCAATGAATTCTTATGAGATGGTGACTTTAATTTTTTGTATCTGTGCAATGGGAATGGAATGAAGGTGATGACTAAGATTGAATACAAAAGCTGTGATTCACTCAATACTAAGCTAAACAGAGGATGAGAGTAATTATGTACCAACAATAGTTTTAAGGTTGGAGACAATCTTCGTTTCAAGTTTTTTGATGGATACATAAGTCATTTTGTTCATGTGTTTTAAAATCAATCCTTAGGTTTCTCAGATTTATAAGTCATTATCAACTGTGTTGATGCTAATATGTTGTTAAGCTTTAATTTCAGTCTGTTATTTTGATTTCAGTTGCCTTTTGTTATGGATGAATCAATGGATGTACTCAACAATCTATTAAGTTTATGAATGAAGTTTAGCTTTCTTCTATGTTAACATAATATACTAGCATCATGAATTATAACAGTCTCAGTAGAAAAGCCTCAAAGAAATATAAATCTCCAACGTTGGAAGTTTACTCTATCAAATTCGACTCCATCATTTATAACAATTACATATTAATAATAAATTTCAGGAAATAGAAGTCATGATTTCAAATAAGGCCATCTCTATAAAAAAAATTATTGCAGATCATTTTCAGGAATTATAATTAACAGAATAACAATCATCATTGTATTCCACACATCATGTTCAGGAATTATAATTAACATAGCAAATGACATCAATTTTACATTAATATTTACAATTGGGAACATAATTAAGTTATATGCTAAGAGCTAATGATCGATGAGTTTTGATTTTTTTGGAGAATATCATAATGTTCCAATAAAGACATTCCTTTTGCAATGTTTGTTGGTTACTATAGTTACAAGAAACCTCTTTTATGTGGATGACTTATCAACACATGTATTAATTGGTGAGTTTGGCTTAGGTACAAAAGTATAAATTTACCTATATGGCTATAAAATAACCACTCATCCTTTGTTTTCATTAAATTTAAATATATACATATTCCTGCTTATAATTTATTTACAATAAATGAAGCTTTTGTGAAAAAAATAATTTATCAATCGAAATCATTTCGGCCATAAACACTAAACAATGAAATTATTTGATACAGACCCGTGCGAATGCACGGTTTTGTAACTAGTTCTTGTTTAAAAGAGGTGAAAGCCTACCTATGGATATTATAAAGAATAAGAAACCAAGCGCAAGAAACCAAGCGCACTTGCTCAATCAAGCGTTAAGCAGAATTTAGAGTTATAACACAAGAAATGTGTGAACTCTTATGGATGAAATAAGTGCTAGAATATTTGAAGGTACAATGTGAATGTCTTATGAAGTTGTTTTGTGACGATAAATTGATTATTTATATTGAATATAATCTTGTTTACCATGATGAGACAAAACATATTAAGAGTGACCGATATTTAATCAAAGATAAATTGAACCCTAGATTTATATAACTACAATCTACATTCATTTTAGGTATTAGATGTGTTAAGTGGCTTCAATGTATTAAAAAGTTCCTTTTACAACAATCATCTATTTGAATCTTATGCAAGACACTAGTAGATGATTTGGGGGTTATTATAAAGAAAAGACCATGGGTCCGAACAAATCTAACATACAAGTTTAGTGTGTTCGCCTAACTAAACCACACTCATATAATAAACGAACATGATACTTTTTCTCATTTTATTTTCATGTTTTCTACTTGTCTACCAATAATGAATGAAGGAAAAGCCGAACAAAATGTTGTGGCCACAAATTTTTGAGATGATGAAAATTGAAAGCCAAACAAAAGAAAATTATGTGGTGTAGAATGATGTTTATCCCATTTTCTTAATGTAACGTGTCATGATTCATATAGCTTGGCGGCAAGTGGCATTGACGTGGCTAAAAGCGCAATGGAAGAAAGTGATGCTCTCTATCTCTCGTTCTTTATCATCCACAAGCTTTGGCCTACCCTTCACTTTACACTTTTTCTTTGTCATCGTTGAATTTTTTAAAAAGCACTAGATATTTAAACACTTTTTCTAGTACACATAAATATCCTTCTATTTTAATTTTGTAAGAATAATAAGAATGATGATAATAACAGCTCATAATAATTGATTGTTTTTCATTTATTTGATTGACCCACTTGTTTAGCAGCATTGTCACGCTATTTTGTAGCTTCATTTCCCACTCGCTTACCGTTGTGGACACCTGTTACTTAATTAATTTATCTTATGTGAAAAATGAATCGTAGTAAATGAATTTTTTTAGAGGGAATGTAGTAATTGAACTTTACATAAAAAAACCCTTTTCTCCTAAATGATCTAATAAACAAATTTCTCTAAATTTGAATGACCCAATAGAGAAATATATTTAATACAACCCAATAGAAAAAATTATAATATGAGTGATGTATATGTAAGATTCATTTAAACATCTAATTGAAAGAGCTATGTAGAAGATGCTCCAATACCAACTAAAAAGTTGTCAAATAAAAAACAGAGTGAAAAATACACAAGCCAACTAGCTGAAATAACGCATAAGACAACTAATAACATATAAATTGAATTTGAAGTGTTTGATAATATAAGTTTTTTTAGGTAATTTTTTTTGACAATATCAGTTGAAATAAAAAATGATATATTTCTTAATTAGTCACATCTTAAAGACATGTTATAAACTAGTGAAATTATATTTTAGAGTCGTGAGAAATTGAGAATGATCAATTAAGTTTAATTAATATGCATTGTTAGTGTATATTTATTTTACACATGCATCTAATCATATATTGTCACATCAATTAATGAATATGACAATTCATGTTTTTTTATATTTATTAATTAATGTGACAATACATTATTAGATACATGTGTAAAATAATTGTACACTGACGAAATACATTAATTAAATTCTTATCAATATAGTTAGGGGTTAATATTGTCAAATATAAACTTTACTGACTCGGTAAGTGTCTAAGATTTATTATTATTTTTTTAGTAAAAAAAGATTTATCTTAATATTATGTTGGGTATTTCAAGTGTGAGTAAAAGTGAAACACTATAATCTATAATTGTAAAAGGATCCCTTCATTTAATGTTTCGAGTTAAGACATAATGTTGAATTTATTTGTGTAATTGTTCAAAATCTAATATAAAAATGCACGTAATTTCTCATGATCCAAATATTATTGTTAGGTGAGGTCCATGTTATAAATTTTCAAACAAAACATGAGTATATTGCAGAATCAAAAAGAGAAAAAGTGATTTGTATCTAGTCAAATTATAATGATTTTTAGAAAGTCACAGTCATTATTATATAAGACTAAGTAAGGTGGATTTTATCTCAAGATTTGCTGCAAAAGTTGTATGTATAATAAAGAACATCAACATAACATATATATTGCATTGTATATAAAAATCCATTTATTGAAAATGTAAATACTTACTATAAAAAATATCCATGTATTGAGAACTTTAATTTTTTATTTTAATAAGCAGAACTTTACTATGTTAATTGAGCAGTGACTAATTCAAAACACATGACAGAATTCAGGAATTACTAAATATAGAACTATAGGAATTCATTCCGTTTTTCAAAAAGAAGATTTCAAAGAAGATTTCATTGAGTATCGAGGAATCAAAGAATTAAAGCCAAAATACCAAATCAAAGTAGATCGATTTTTTTTAGGGAAATTCTTGTTTACCCATCAATAAAAGGTGGGTAATACTACCCATGTTGAGTTGGCCCAATCAAAACAATGTATTTATATAACATTAAAAATAATAGAAAACAAACAAATAATTTTGATTGGTTCCAACTCAGCATGGGTTGTGTTACCCACCTTTTATTGATGGGTACCCAAGTTGTCACCTTTTTTTTATTCCCGAAAAAGCATGTGGTACTACAAATTAAATAAATAAAAATTCAGAAGAACCAACGAGAAGTTTTCTACAAAAGTCAGAAACCACAGAGAATTCTATTTATCTATACAGTATCTGGAAAAATAGTGACCACAAATTAGTTAGGACATGTTAGGCATAGCACCACTTAAAATGCAAGTAGCATGCAACATTTTTCTCCGCGAGTATGATCTGTTACCGAATTATCCACAATGAGCTGTCTAATGTATTAGTTTCCGCCCACCCAATCAGAAAAAAACAACAATATTTTTTTTTTACAAATAATAGAATACAAAAACCATAAAGCAAAAGATACAAATTAGGGTTTGATTTTTTTTTTTTAACAAGCAAAAAATAGAACTTATATATACAAAAAAAAAAACAGAGGTACCAGATTAGCACAAGACATCCCAACCCAGGACTTTAACAGTTACAGATATACAAGTCAAAAACCAAAGCCACATACGGCTTAGCCGATGCCCATGCAAACAAAGAGACTCGATCACCACAAATGAGAATTTAAACGAACATTAATATTACAAGCTTTCATCCACCAAAAGATATTTAATTTGGCTTTATTTAACAATTGATGGACTGAACTCTCCTTATTTTTAAATAATCTATTGTTTATTTCGTTCTATATAATCCACACACCACATAACCAAACAAGCTGCATAAAGAGACGACGCGACCGCTGACCGCCTGCTGAAGAAAGTGATCGTAAACCAGCGTCGAGTCTGCGGTGGAGACACCCGTCAATTAGACAAATCGTGAATCAATATCGTAATTTGTTCAATTATTTGAACAATTTTATCACAACTTCATACTAATTTTAGTGATTTATCGTCAGTAGTCGAGATATAATCTTCTTCATTTTTTATTTTACTAAAGAGAAAAAAAAAATAAAAGAGTTAGAGAATTAGAAGAGAGAATAACGAAAAACAAAGAAGATGATCCAATTTAGTTGGAAATATTTCCATCTTTAGTTCGATTTTTAAAACATTAACACAAATAAAGCAACGACACGTAGTTAGGAGGTCTTTTTATGTGAGCCACAAGATGCAATCTACATTTCAAGTAAGAAAAGCAAAAAAAAAAAAGAGCACAAAAACAACATATATTTTCATGGACAGAAACAAAATTCAACGTCTGAGGTGGCAACATTTGGTTGCTGCTTTTATATTCCACCTTCAAAAGGTCTCTTTCCCACTTCGCTTTTTTATATCTATCTATCTTTCTTCTTCTTTCTCTTACTTCACAAGTTTGTTTTCAACTATTTTCTTTCTCTCTTATTCACCCTTTTCCCTCTTGTGGAATTGTTTGGTTTTTAAGGAAGTTGTAAAAAGGAAGATAAGTTTTGTAACTTGTCTCTGAAGAAAGGCAAAGATTTTCATCACTGGATTCTGATTCTATGGAGATTTTGGTATGTATTATGTGACTAGAGTGTCTTCTATGTTTTCTTTATGTATATTATTTTTTATTTTAAAAAGAAAACAAAATTATTTTGTATTTTATTCTTGGTTTTGTGAGGAAGCTGAGTTGTTATTAGGTTTTTATTTTGTTTGTGTATGTTAAGGTTGTTTTTCTTCTGATTTGTGTTGGCTATGTTAGATTCTATTTTGAGAAAAGAGAAAAAGAAATGAAAAATATAAAACTATAAATATATTGGTTGTGATTTGGTTTACATCTTTCACATGCCAAATATGGACAGATTTTATAATTGGGTTAATTTAATTTCGATATGATATTGCAAAAATTAATTTTTGAGTGGTTCTTGTTAATAGTCTCATCACTAGTAGAGTAAATAAGAATATAACTAGCCAAACAAGGCCTTAACCTTGTAACTAACTTTGTTGAGTCATCACAGTCTAATTTTGGAATGCTTTTAATTATAAAAAATAAATAAAATAATGGATGGTGTTTTTTTGTATGATATCTGGTTTATGTCTTCTTGTGGTGTGTGGATGGAATGGTTCAATTATTAAGGGATGAAAAGATAATCCTTTCTGGTTATGATTTTAGTCTACTTAACTTTTCTACTATATAAGAAATTTTTCATTTTCTTTGTGATTGTTGCACTAGATTTAATTGTATATTTGCTATTTGGATTTGATGCAGGGTCAAAAAGAAGGAATGCATTCTGTTAAATATGTACAAAAACTACTTGATCAATTTTCATGTGGAAATGACTCTGCCTTGAAGGTTCTCCCTTCATTCTTATCTGTTTAATTTTATATACTTTGATTTTTGTGTCAATGTTACATATGTTTTAATCAAATTTACGTATACTTTTATAGGCAAGGAAACCATATACTATCACAAAACAGAGAGAAAAGTGGACAGATGAAGAACATAAGAAGTTCCTTGAAGCTTTAAAGTTATATGGCCGAGCCTGGCGAAAAATCGAAGGTATTACTAATTTTGAATTTTCTGATCTTGGACTATTATATCATTAAGATTCTTCTTGCAAAAGAGGTTAAATTAATTAATAAATCAGAAAATATGATCTAAGTTTTTGGATCCTTTATTTTCACCACAGAACATGTTGGCACAAAGACTGCTGTGCAGATTCGAAGTCATGCTCAGAAGTTTTTTTCTAAGGTTTATTGATTTATTCTAATGCCCCATAAACCATATATTAAGTGAAACTTTATGATGAACGGCCCTTGGAGATGCTAAATGCAAACTTCCTTGAGGTTGAAACTTGAAAATTTTATCTTGATTTCACTATTAACTCTTTTATTTCGACAGATCAATCGAGACACAGTTGGGAATGACACAAAAATGGTGGAGATAATTGAAATTCCACCTCCACGACCAAAACGGAAGCCGATTCATCCTTACCCACGTAAACTAGTTGAAATCCCAAAGAATGAAATCTCCAACTTGGAACAGCCACTGAGGTCTAATTCGCTTGTGTCGTTAGATTTTGGTCAAGAAAACAACTCTCCAAAGTCGGTATTATCTGCAGTTGCTTCAGAAACCCTTGGTTTCTCTGATTCATATACCCCTACCGGAAGTTTGTCCCCGGTCTCATCCATTAGTGCTGTTCATACCAGTAGCTTTCCGCTTCATGAGTCCAAATCATCATCATCCAAGGAAGATCTGTCTCAACAAATAGATGAACTGAATGCCAGTTCAACTCATGATGTACAACCTTTAATGGTATTTCTTAAATCCTAACCTATTTCATTTTGTTAATTGCAACAAGGTTTTAAATAACTGTCAGCAACTGCAATCATGGACTGAACATCATAGTTTTCGATGTCTCTGCATCACAACGTGACCATGATTGGAGTTGCATTAGCATATTTGACTGCAATTTTTTGCAATATCTAAAATTGTCCCGCGATTGCAACATAAGGCCTTGATTATGATATTGGTCATGATAATATTTTTAAGATCCTTTTGTTCTTATGTTTGATCTTAATATTGTCTAGAAACTGGAGCTTTTCCCTAAAGAATGTGTCGCAACCAACGAAGTAGCAGCAGAAGAATCACCTTGTCGAACTCTCAAACTTTTTGGAACAACTCTGTTAGTAAAAGATACCTGCAAGTCTTCTTCGACATCAACGGACGCATCCGAACCTAATCCTGCCATACAGCAACTTCAGCGTGGTTGTTCAGATATTAGTCTTGCAACTGTTGTTCCATGGTGGACTATTTCAGACAATTCGGCCATCAAGCCACTGCACAAGGAACCCGAGGGAAAACATCTACATTCAAATCATGGAGAATGCGAAAATAAAGAAATTCAAAAGGAAGGATCTTCTTGTGTTGGTTCTAATAGCACTAGTTCAATGAATGATGAAGAAAGCAATGAAAGATTAGATGATCAAGCCAAAAGTGATAATGTGAATTACTTTATTGGCCACACTACACTAAGTGAAACAGTGAAACTTAAAACATTTGGAAAAGGGTTTGTACCATATAAAAGGTGCATGGCAGAAAGAGAAAGACAGTGTTCAAAAGTAACAGATGAGAGGAGGGAACATCAACGTATGAGGCTTTCCTTATAGTTCCCTCCCAATAGGATTTTCTTTAAAACAGTTTCCATTTTATAGATGTAAATTGAAATCATATAATGAAGCTGTTTCTGTTGCCCGATTACATGGTATCAGAAGAGAGAAACGGGAGCTGAAATTTTGACATATCTGCTGCATTGGAAATCCTCCACAAGCGTAATTTTTCTTACATATTGAGCTACAAGACTTTTTTTACAATGGCCAAGTGGCAGGCTTTTGTATTTCTTTAAATTCTTTCTCCACCATCTACTGTGAATTATCCATTTTTTTTAAGCTTATAGCTGTTGTTTTTTCTTCTTTTGTATGTTTATTGTCATGAAAGTTTAAGTGTAAGTTACGTATTTGGTAAGGCTCCAATTGTTCATATGTTCTCTACTAATAGATTTACCATGATGTTATAACTTCCTAAAGATTTACCATGCAAGTGTATGTTACATTGATGCTTGAAATCCATCCAACAAAGATTCATATAACTTTGAGGGAAATGAGGAAATTTCACTTTCTTTGAATGAGTATTTTTCAGAGAGAATGAGAATAATATTGATCTATGACTAAGAGTATTATAAAGAGATGAAAAGGATTTAAAAATAGCAAAAAACATACAACTAGTGAGTTTGAACTTTGGCACAACTACATTTTTTATGATGTACGGTTGTGCGTGGATGAAAAATTAGCACTTTTTCTGCTACAGTTATATGCAAGCATCTATGGCCTCCCAACCCTTTTTATGTACACTTGTCAATTGTTTTATAAATTATCCAGCACCATAGAGAGTGCCTCAAACAGACCTTGTAGCACAAGTAACGATTAAAATGATGATAAGGTATATATGGAGAATTGAATGATGTTAGATTAAGATAATTCCCAGGCTAATTCATTGACCCCTTTAAAATCTTCAAAATCCATAAAGACCTTTAAAATCTTAAAAATCTATATTATAAATCCATTAAAATCATGCATTAGGAATCTTGATTGTAAAAACTCTTTCAAAAAATGTCTTTTGAAATCCCATTAAATCGATAGAATCCAACAAAGTTTTTTAAAAGATTTTTTTCTATCAAAATAGTCTTTTAAAACCTCAATCTAATACATCCCCTAAGATTTTTGTGTAATGGGCGAGAACTATCTTTGGACCTAAGCACTATATTCCTCATTTTTTTGACACAATATTGAATATTCTCTTTATAATCAACATTTGATTTTAAATCAATGAAAACCTCAACATCGTTTGGTTTCATATCAACGAAAACCTCAACATCTTTCAATTTCACATCAACGGAAGCAACAACAAAATTTGTTTCATATCAATAAAAGCATCATCAACATTGTTTGAATTTGGATTAAGAAGGGGTTCAATCATAACTATAAATATAAAAAGAAACTAAATTATACTTTATAAACATCAACGGAATGCATTAAAAATAACGTATATTGGTTGCTGAATGGATAAGGAGTTAAAACTCGATCTTGATTCGGGTCTTAACTCCTGAAAAGAAAAACAAATTAGTTTAAAAAAACGAGAATCAACAATGTAGAAATCCTTTAGCAATTCTTTAATAATGATTTAAGATACTTGTTTTTTTTTTGTTGTTTTTTTTTTTAACTTTGGTGTAGGTGATGAAAATGGAGGGTAGAGTGTAGGAGGGGTTAAGTAGTACACGTATGTTGTCTAAAATATATGTAAAAGTAGTCTGGGTTGTAACACCCGAATTTGAGGAAACGAGAGTTAGGATCCCATATGATGAATTCATAAGTCCCAATAAGGGTATTTTAGACATTTCAAGGATCCTATAAGCAAACGAAGGAGCCTAATGAGCAATCTAGCAATGAAAATTGTTGTTGACAGGTCACATAATGCTAAGAAATACCAATAAATTACGCATTTAACCTCAGCGGCAATTAACTGCCACCGGCTTGCTTCCATCGACAGTTAACTACCACCGATTTTGAATTCAGCGGCAGTTAACTGCCGTTGCGATCCTGATATTGCTAATTACAACAACCTACTCCTACTCACTATTCCATCATCACCTTTTTTACCCTCCTCAATCTAAACCCCCAAATCAATTTTTTTTTTCCATAATCCTTGTCCAAAATCATTGAAGCAGCAATCCTAGAAGGTTTCAACACGCTTTTGACGTAAAAAAAAATAGGTAATGCGTCTTTTAATCTGTGACGATAACGACGTTGGATTTATGTTTAGGCATATGGTTGAAAATAATATATTATATCTTTGTGTTCGTTCCAACTGCATGTGCAATGAATGTCAATAGAGATTTAATGTAATATTATGTAATGTGTTGTTCAATTACAAAACCCTTTATGTTAAATTTCAAACACCCTTTATGTATTGTTGATTTTCAAACATTCGTCTAATTTTAACGAAATGTCGAATTGATTTCATTTTGGTCAATTGTAAAAGATTATGTATTGTTCTTGCTTATGAGTGATTATAATTGGTGTATGATTTGCACTGCCTCTGAAATTGTCGTTTTTAATTACATGTAATAAATAAGCCGAAAAATGGCTTAGGAATCAAAACAGAACGTGATGTCTGCATAATTAATCGCAGCGGCGGCAGTTAACAACTGATGACACCAACGGTAGTTAATTGCCGATGGAACAAGCTGGCGGCAGTTAACTGTCGATAAAGTTATTTAGGTAATTTTATGATGTTTCCTAGCATCCTTACATGTGGGAACATCAATTTTCTCTAGCAATTGCAACTACTATTTGACATTGGCCTAGACTTTTATTATTAATAGTTGTTTAGGGTCTCTTCGGTAAGGTATATTTTTGAGTTTATAACTTATGTCTTATAAGCTCATTTAATTAAAAAAGATTTGTTTGATAACTGTTATTTTACTACGAGTTTATAACTTATTTTTATGAGTTTATTGCAGTTTGTGATAAGTTAGTTCAAGTAGTTTATCGCTTATCATTTTTTATCTCAATTTTCCCTGCAATCTTAATTGAAAAAAAAATATTGATTTTTTTTATAAGCAAAAAATAAAAAATAAATATTGATAAATAACACGGACAAAACTTAGGTACAATTCTTTAGGTGCTTTTCGTATAGTTCTTAACTAAAAATACAATTTTTTTGGATATAACAAACTTAGAGAAAATTATGGATTTAAGAAAATCATGGTGAATTTAGTTAAGAACCATATAAAAAACACCTAACGAATTTCAACCAAATAACACAAGGCAAACATAGAAAGTGTGTTTCATTAAAGTATATGAAACCCTCTTAAATCACATGTCTTCAGGTATAATCTACTTCTAGATTTTACCCCATGTGAAACGATACCGACACAGAAAACTTTATTATCTTTCAAAATTCAAACTGTATATCTCAAAAACCAGTAATAGTAAAAGAAAAACAGATTACACTGCCAGGGTCCACCATTGCAACAAGAAATAAAATTAAAGTATAACCCATAACCACTATCCATCACTTTCTTTCTTCATTTTCTCACTTATCATTCATTTTCCCTCACTTTTCTTTCTTCTTCATTTTCCTTCACACTGAGGAAATGTTACTTACAACGTTCTTCTTTCTCTATACACTCTCTTCAACAACAACAACCGTCACCTCTCACTACTCCTCCTCATCCTCCCAACCACCACCTTCTCAACGATCTTCCCCTTCTTTCACCGAATGGCGATCCGCACGCGCCACCTACTACGCCCCGGTAGATCCACGTGACACAGTCGGCGGCGCGTGTGGCTACGGCGACCTAACAAAAGCCGGATACGGCATGTCAACTGTTGGTCTTAGTGAAGCTTTGTTTGAACGAGGTCAGATCTGTGGCGCGTGTTTTGAATTACGGTGTGTGGATGATTTACGGTGGTGTATTCCTGGAACTTCTATTATTGTTACTGCGACCAATTTCTGTGCGCCGAATTATGGGTTTACGGTTGAAGGTGGTGGACATTGTAATCCTCCTAATAAGCATTTTGTTCTTCCTATTGATGCTTTTGAAAAAATCGCTATTTGGAAAGCTGGTAACATGCCTCTTCAGTATCGTAGGTATACTAAATAACCAACTACTCTTTCGTTTAGAGCTTTGCATTTTCGAAATTGCAATGATTGTTGATTACTTGAATTGAAACTGTGTTTAATTGTGAAATGTTTTGATCTTTAAAGCTAATCTAATTGTTTTAAATGATTAATGATTGTTGATTGTTGCTAGTGTTTAAGGGACACTAACACGACAGGTCGAGACTGATAATAATTTGAGATAGTGACATACTTAATAACATGTGTCCGGCACTGTCCAACACATGTTAGACACCAGACACAACTTCTATCACGAGTGTCGATGCAAGGAGCTTGACATTAACGATGGTAAAACTTGGAGGATGATAAACTTAGAGAGTACTTAAATTTTAGTTTGAAATTGAGTCAAATTTAATGTTTGCACTTGACTTGTTTGAGATTTATAGAATTTAATAGTATACTTGAGTTTGGCTTGATTATGAATTGGTTATTTTTATTTTTCCCATGGAATATCTTCTTGAAAAATTTATTAAGCTTATTGAATTATATAGTATTTACTATTTAATATTTAGTGAATATTTTCATGCTTAAAGACGAAGTTATAGGATTGAGAGACAACGTCTTTTAGGTAGTTTTAATATTCTAGATAAAATTACAACAAAGGTCTTGCTAACAAGTGCTCTAAGGGCATTGTTTAAGGAACTTACAAAAAGAAATTTTGTCTTGAAAATACAAGTCAAACACATGTTAAAGTCATGACTCCACAATTTACAATGCAAAAGTTGCTACTTTTGGATGCTTAAACAATGCCCTAAGGGCACTTGTTAGCATTTTCCTTAGAATATATAGATGTATAAATTATTGTTTTTTTATACATAGATAAGTTATTGTTATTGTATGTAGTTTGAATTTTGAAGCTACATTGAACCTTGAATGCTAGTTTTAGTAAGAAGGATAAAGTATTCTATAGCCATGATCCTCTACCAAGATCCTCTACCATTGTCTAGCAAAATCTTGGTAGTTGGATCTGAGCTGCAGCTCAATCCAACGGTCGAGATTTGATTGGGTTGGCTGCAAAGGTTACAAGAGTTTTGGATGTATAATCCATATCATATCCCAGGTTTTATGGAATTTGTGTTTTGTCATTGGCTTCTTAATTGACAACTTTCTTTTTTGAGAAACAAATTGTTAATGATTAATTTTTCGAGAGAGGATTTTTGTTAGTAGCAGGGATCAAGCACTGAACTTCATGCACAATACTCATTGGGTTTTTCGATCCATACCACTTGACCGCTCCTCTGAGGATGCACACCTTTCTCTTTGGAACTTTATGCTCTTAAGAGCTGAAATTGTGAAAAGCTTTCTAAAAATAGTTGTGCCTTTCCAGTGCTAATGAAATTCAAGTAGAAAAGGGATGATAGGGACTAAGTTCACGCTAAGGCTTTGTTTGGGAGTTTGGAGGGGAGGGGAAGGGAGGGCTTTGAGGGGTGGGAAATATAGGGGTAAGTCTATTTATCTCAGAAAAGCTTAAAGCAAAATATTTTGCTCCATTATGAGTCTGGCAAACTGGCAGCTGATGAGACTAATAACATGCTACTCTCCCAACATTCTTCGATACATAGAGTTCAATTAGTACTGTGTTATCTTCATACAAAGTTATCGCTAAAAGATCTCAAGTAAATTCCTATAGATAATTAGAAGGGAAGTGTAATTTTGCTAGCAAGTACATTAGAGCTTGGTGTGCACTGCAGGTAACATAACAGACTGGGCGGAAATAACCACAAAATTAACAGTCTAAAAAATAGACCTGTGTTCGCACCATTTAAACTGTGGGTTAACGAGCCGAGTATCGCTGATAAAGGAAACTTGTGGTTAGAAGATGAATAATACACCCCATCAATCGTCATTATTCTACATCATTTACTTCTGGAAGAGACAAACAAACAAGTTTTACTTTGTTTACTTAGAAACTTGATTTATGTTTTATTATTTATTTTGAACGGTGTCTTCTGTTTGGAGCAGGATAAAGTGCAGAAGGGAAGGTGGAGTTCGATTTACAGTCACTGGTTCTGGTATCTTCATTTCAGTGCTGATCAGCAATGTTGCTGGCCACGGAGATATCGTTGCGGTGAAGGTTAAGGGCTCAAGAACGGGTTGGCTTCCAATGGGTCGGAATTGGGGCCAAAACTGGCATATAAACGCGTTACTACAGAATCAACCCCTTTCATTTGAGGTTACGAGTAGTGATGGAAAAACAGTCACGGCTTACAATGTTGCTCCCAAAGATTGGAGTTTTGGACAAACCTTTGAAGGCAAGCAATTTGATTATTAAAACAGCCAAACGAAGATAACATGTTTCAAGGGACCAGTCTCTTTCCCTTTCCCATTTCCAATTTTTTTTACCCCAATATTATAGGTCTACTTACCGGTGGTGTTCTTTTACATTTTAATTATTTGGTTTTTTAGAAGACTTGTAAAGTAGATAGTAATTGATTTGGTGGTTTGTAAGATTGTCAATGTGATGGTGTAACTTTCCATCTATTATCTTAGGAGTTTATTGTATGAAGATATATACCTTGTTGGTCAACAACAAAGAGGAATTAACATGTAAATGCTTGAGGCTTTTTATTAGAACGTATGATCCTACTAACTTTATCAACAAGTTGTTTTAAATATTACTACATCATCCAACAGTATTAGACAACCATTAAATTGCACTATATATGCTCTTAGTTCATGCTTTAGTTAGGGCAACCACACGCATCTTTAGTTAGTTTGTATTTTTTTGTTGAAACTCCTAACTTTGTACGTCTGTTTTTTTACTTTTTCTCCCATCTGTCTAACAAATGCTCTATTTTATTTTGGGAGCACCTGAAACAAATATAGGATTGAAATGCAAAACTACAAAATTTGTTGCATCATTATCATCATCATCTTACCATAATAAAAAAATGAACGACCATTGTTTTTGTGTTTTGAGGGGAAAAAAATCATCAATCAGTAAGAATACATTTAGAAATTTTGAATGATCGACATAAATCTACAACTTGAAACAAGAGCCTATTAAGCCAAGAGGTGTCTCTATTCTGAAGGTTACTCTTCTCACTTTTAAAATTGTTTAAAAACAACTACCCAAACGGTGGTTAACTGTCGTTCAACTTTTCTAGCAGCAGTCAACTGTCGTTGGACACTTTTAAGATAAATTAAACTAATTTAAAAACTGATTGAATAACTTTAAAAAGTGTATAACTGCAGTTAATTGTCGCTAGAAAAGCCGAACAACAATTAACTGTCGCTGGGATAGTTTTTGAACAATTTCTGAAGTGGGAAGAGTAATTTCCTTCTTCTGCCCATATCAACAACCTTTCATTTGTGAAAAAAAAAACAACTTATAATAGTCTTTTATTGATTTTAAGCCAAATAGCTCTTTCAGTCCTTTTAAGTTTGACAAAAATATCAGGTTAATCCTTTAAGTTTTTTAAGTTTTAAATAGGTACTTTAAGTTGTTAATTTAATGAACCTATTTGAAATTTTTTAAGTTTTAAATAGATCCTTAAAAGGGTAATGATGTATTAAATTAACAACTCAAATGACCTATTTAAAACTTAAAAAACTTAAAGGACTAATCTGATATTTTTGTCGAACTAAAAGATGAAAAGAGGTATTTAGCCTTCATTTTATATATTGACCCGTTAAGAAACTTAAACATCATGAAAATGAACCAAAACATAAACTAATGAACAGAAATTATCATACATCGACAGGCAACTACATTCAACTTAGCCTATATTCACATAAAGAAATTAAAAGAAATTAGAAATGAATCACAATTAAATTGTGCCCAAAAGTTTATAATGAACCTGTTCGTACAAAATTTTGGGTTTCCACCTGTTGTGACTAATACATGAGCTGTTGGCATAAATTGGGTCTGCCTTGACATTTTTGGTGTTATAGACGAACTAAAAGAATGATGCTTTCATAATTGTTGCAATTGTTTTCTTCATACATTGTTTTGTTGCAAAATCATTCATAATCTATTTATAATAAATGTTTTGTAAAAAAAATTATAAGTATAAATATTTGTGACTTTCAAATGTAACAAACTCAACAAACTATATTTATATTTTTCAATGACAACAATAATATAACAAATATAACAATTTTTTATCTTTTTTAATAACACCAACAACATAATATTATTATATGAAAATTGTTTAAGGGTATAATTGGAATAACAAAAAAGTCAGCCCAAAATCTTCCCGAAATCCCCTATATAGTATAGATCATAGAGAACGATTGGTTATGAGAGATATAGACAAAGTCACCAAACTCAATCCCCAACTAAAACCCAATTTAAGACAATTGTACAAAAATATTGAAGGAGGGCATTCAATTCCATTTTGCATATGGTACCCGCGTATCTTTGGGCCCGTTTGTTATAGTTTTTTTTAAACTAGATTTTTGTAGTGTAATATGTTTTTGTTATAATTTTTTTAACAAATAATTTTTTAAGGAAAATTTCAAACGAAAAATTCGTTTGAATAACTTATTTTAAAATGTTATTCTAATTATTTCATCGTATTTTTTATGGATACTAAAATTTTGAAAAAAATCTCTAAAAAAGAGCTATTTCAAATAGATTTTCATAAAAATACGTTTTTAAAAGATGTCATTTAAAAAAAAAGTGATTTTTGCTATATAAATATTTAAGTTAGTGAACGTCAAAATCTCTTTTTTTAACTTATATCAAATGAGTTTGAAATAATTTCTACTATTTTGAGTAAATTTTAAAAAAAAACATTTTTAGAAATAAAAAGAAAGATTCATTTTCTTTTAAATCTAAAACAAACGGGCCTTTTATCTTAGTACATATTTCCAACATTTTTATTTAAACTCAATTTTTTTTCTTCTTAGTAATTCTATATTGTATATTATCAGACATTAAAATGGTTATGAAAAAGGTGTCCTTAAAACTTGGACTAAGTCATAGTTTTAGTTCAATATGGATCAATTATATGACGTGCTATTGGAGGTTTCCACGAATTATTTATTTATTTATATTTTTTTAAAGAAAAAGGTGTAGGTGAACAACATGAACATAGTATAAATATTACTTTTTTTTCCTTACAAAAGAAACAATTATAAATATTATTTTTTAAGCCAAATACCTCTTTTAGTCCTTTAAGTTTGACAAAAATACCGGATTAATCCTTTAAGTTCTTAAGTTTCAAATAGGTCCTTTAAGTTGTTAATTTATTACACCGTTACCCTTTTAAGGACCTATTTGAAACTTAAAAACTTAAAAAACTTCAAATAGGTGCATTAAATTAACAACTTAAAGGACCTATTTGAAACTTAAAAAACTTAAAGGACTAATCCAGTATTCTTGTCAAACTTAAAGGACCAAAAATGGTATTTGGCCTATTTTTTAATAATAATAAAGTATAATATCTTTTAAAAAATAATAAAATATAATATATAGTCAATATACTAATAAAACAAATTGTAAAAGATTTTAATTGAAGTGTACTGATGTGTAAAAAAACTTTAGTTATCTAATAGAATTCTGTCACATCATCCTCTTTCAATATATGTTAACTAAATTAATTATGTAACGTCGTGCCAAAAAACTTGGTTGAAAAAGAGTCGAACCGAATCAAACTTGGTTAAGCTCGCCTGGACTCGTTAAGAATATAATCGGCTCAAAACTCGACTTCAGTTCGTCACAAATTTTTTTAACTCGAATTCATCTCGATTCAAACTCGTGAACAATTCGGTTGAGTTTGATAGTTCGAATCAAATAAACTAAAAGAAAAACTCATCTTGATTCAAGCTCATTAACAATTCGACTCAGCTCAATAGTTCAAATCAAATGAAACAAGAGACAAAAAGAAAAACTATATTGTTAAGAGATACAAATTAAAAATGAGAGACAAATTCAAAGTAAAAATTCAAACAGGACCACTTACATGGTAACCAATGATTTACAAAGAATTTATTTGTTATATCATTAATAATCAATGAATTTGTTTGTTATATCAGTGTTAATATATTACTCATAGCAATCATACTAAGTTATGGCATGTCTACTATTATATAGACATTTTTTTTTTAAGCTAAAATGGAATTCAAAACTCACAAAACCTGACAATTCAAGCATAACGAGTGCCTGAAAAACAAGAAAGTCAAAACAATTACATCAACGGTGTGATAAAAGGAACAAAAGTAAAAGGAAGCTCATTACAAAAAGATCCCCATACAATTAAGAGGATTAAGACACCACAAGTGATAGTTAAAAGCAATGATGTGGTTTGGTTTCAGCCACCAGAATGTTTGAAGCTTAATTTTGTCAAGCAGTTGTTGTAACGAGGACTCTTTTTGACGAAAAACCCGAGCATTTCTTTCCTTCTAGATTTTCCACCTTTAGAAAAGCCACCTGGACCGTAGATCTCACTCTCTAGGACTTGAGATCCTAAAGACAAGGGTGTGAACCCTTGGAATAAGGCTGGACGCCCTCCAGGAGGGCGCAGGGCCCACTTTACAGTCATAAATAACCCTAGGTGACCTTCCTAAAGGGCACCCTCTGGGGGCGCCCTCAGCAGCTTATGAGGGCGCCCTAGTCATGGTTTTGTCCCTTTACGATTTGGGCCCAAAACCATGACCGGGTAGGCCCAAGAGAGGCTACAAATAGTAACCTTGGGATCATTCCCAGGGCATGACCTAAACAGAGCACAGAAACCCTAGTTTCCATACATTGTACTCACTGTCAGTACACCACCTAAAGTTTCAAATTGGTAAAAATGTTCTGCTACTTGCGTTGGTTGTACCATTACGAAGCCAAGCCAATGCAAAATGTCATCCCATATTTTCCCAAAATAGTCACAAGACAAGAATAAGTGATCAAGGTCTTCCATCGAACCGCACCCACCTACACAAGGTTGAGTGTTATGCTGAATAATGTGTCTCCTTGATAAGTTGTCCATTGTTGGTAACCGATTTCAAAACAGACGACAAGCAAGCAAGCTGACTTTGAGAGGGACCTCCTTGTTCCAAATTGATTCTGGATGATCCGCCTCCCTGACAGTGAGCGTCGAAATCAAGTAATGATAGGCACTTGTAACATTGTAAGATTGGAAAGCATGTAAATGCCAAAGCCACATGTCTGAAATACTAGATTGCAGAATAATATTAGTTAACAAATCACTGCACTCACGTGTCTGCTCCTCCTCCCACGCTAATAACCAACGCCTCCAACGCCAAGCTTCCCCTTCCTCCCCCCATCCAAGAGCATACATATCAGCCACCGTTGCCATTTTATTAATGGATAAATCAAAAAGGCGACTAAAAGTATTTTTCAACACCACACTGTCAATCCAAGGATCCCACCAAAAAAGAGTATTATTACCATCACCTACTTCTCTACTAATGTTGTCATCAATCCACCTACTCACTCCAACACCAGTCCCTTGCCTAATAGTGATCAAATTATTCCACCAAACTGAATTAAACATCCCTCCTTCCGCAATACTACCTCTCACCTCTCCATACCTCGCCACTAGAACCTTATACCTCAAACTCCTACTCTCCACCTTCATCCTCCAGCACCATTTGCCAAGCAAAGAAAAATTAAATTCCCTTAACCTTCGAACCCCCAAACCATCGTTCTCTTTTTTAGAACATATAGTGTCCCAATTAATCCAAGAGATTTTCCTAACTCCCCCCCCCCCCCCAAAAAAAACAATTAAATAAAGATTCAATAGAGGAAATGATACCTGCGGGAGCCTTGAAGAAGGAAAGAAAGTAGACCGGTAGAGAGGACAAGACAAACTTCAGAAGTACTAATTGACCACCGAAAGATAAATTTTTGCTCTTCCAACCCGATAATCTTGACTTAATGCGGTCAATTAAAGGACGCCAAAACTTAAGTTTGCGAGAATCACCACCTATGGGTAATCCCAGGTAAAGAAAAGGTAATTGGCCCAACTTACAGTTAAGAACAGAAGCTGCCTCAACCAACCAAGAATCATGAATGTTGACACCGACTAGCATACTTTTATGAAAATTCACCTTGAGTCCAGATGATGCCTCAAAAAGAAGGAGCAAAACCTCTTATATTTGCCCAACTACGATCACCAACTAACTTTGTTCTCCTCGTTATGCACAAAGCTTTCCGACGTGGGACATGTAGTTTATACGGTGTTTTGTTTTATGTGCTATATATATATATATATGAAAGAATAACTTTCAAAATGTATTTTATTATATAAAAAGAATACAATAACAGGTCTCTACCTAAGAGATTTGACATGAAGGTGACTGCCATTGAGGAAGCACAGGACATCTCCAGTATGAAGGATGAGGAATTGATAGGATCCTTGCAGAATTTTGAGATAACCTTCAATAACCGAACTGATAAGAAGGGGAAATATGTTGCTTTTGTAGCAAATGCTGATAATGAGGATGATGAAAGCACATCAGAAGCTCTTGTGATGCTTGGTAGAAAGTTTAACAAGATTCTGAAGCAAGCTGACAGGAGATCCAAACCAAATGACTTAAAGAAGACAAGAACTGATGAGAAAAGCAATCAATCCAAAGGTGTTCAGTGTCATGAGTGTGAATGATATGGCCACATTAAGACAGAATGTGCCACATATCTCAAGAAACAGAAGAAAGGTTTGACTGTGTCTTGGTCTGATGAAGATGACTCAGAAGAAGAAGTGGAGAATTAGTCTGCTAAGCATGTCAATGCTTTAACTGGTAGATGCATGTCTAATAATGAAGTTAAGGCTTCAGAAGCACCATCAGGTTCTGCAGCATCATCTGATACTGAGTCAAGTGATGAAGAATTGTCTCGTGAAGAACTGGCTACCTCTTACAAAGAACTATACCTCAGAAATGAAGAAGTTTGCAAGTTATTATAAAATCAGAAGAAGACTATCAGTCAACTGCATGCTGAAAGAAGTGAACACTTAGGGCAAATTTCTGATCTCAAAGATGAGGTAACCCAACTGAACTCTCAACTTGAACACTTAAAGAAGCAGGTCAGAATGATGAACACTGGTACTGATATGCTAGAAGATATATTGGAGAGTCATAACCAAGGGAAACCAAAAGGAATAGGGTTTGATGATAGGACCTTGAACAACAAACAACAAAATCCAGCTAAAAGGTTCATTGCAGCTATTGGAACATATATGGGCAAAGCTAAGTTGGAACATCACAACAAACCTCAGGGATCTAAGTTCAGGAGGGCATCTCGTCCTTGGATATTTCATTACTGTGGTAAAAAGGGGCACATAAAGCCATTTTGTTTCAAGCTGTATGGATACCCCAAGCAATTTCAACAAAGAAACGTGGAACTCATTGTAAACAAAATCAATGTCAAGAAGGAATGGAGACCCAAACTCAAGATTGTTGAAGGCAGCAAAGGTCCAAATATTAGAATCCAAAAGGATCATCCTAAGGACCTGATCATAGGGATTCTGAATGAAGAAATTACCAACAGATCCAGAGATTGTGCCAAGAGTAGAATGAAGAATTTTACTCTTATGAATGCAAGACATAAGAGAACATCTGATGCAGCACATGTGAAGATAATCAAAAGGATAATGGTGTTGATATTGATCAATGGTGTTGTGATGCAGACTGGGCAAGTAGTTGCTTATATAAGAATCTATAGCAATTACAGGTGTTGAAAAGTGCAAACAAATTCTTTCTATTTACTATAACTAGAGTTGCACGAGAAATCAGGGAAATCATTGGCATTTTGAAGACTGCTGAAAATACTCTGTTGTTGAAACCAGTTCTGAGATCCCCCAAACTGATGCTGATATTGTTGAGCTTCCTGAGAATTCTCAATCTGATGTGTTTGAAGATCAACCTGATGTGGGTTAAAGTTTTGAGGTTCAAATATGTTAATGCTCAGAGGTATTATATTCAGATGTGGTTACTGGTACTATGTGTGTCTGAGTGGTTTGCTATGAGAACTGTCGCTGATGTTATCTCTGCTGGTCTGTATCTGATGTTTCCAAGAACAACTTTTTCTTATGCCTCTGTTGGAAATTATTTCAGGGCGTGTTCCCTTTGTTTATGTGCATATGGTCTGTAACCTCTGCTGTTCTTGTTCTTTCTACTCCTGGTGAATGCATGGTTGTTTTTGTCAAAATTGTTTGGCTAAAAAGGGGGAGATAAATAGTTCAGAAGCAATACACAGGAGCTGATGTGTTTCAGGGGGAGTCTCTTTTTCAAGGGGAGTAGTGTATGGTTCAGAAGAAGCTGCTGCTGAATGATATGTTTCAGGGGGAGTATATTTGTGAAAACGTCGTATTTGCCTTGTTAGGATTTTGTTTGTGCCGCTGCTGACTCTGTTGCTTTTGGTTACTACGTTTAAATTCTTCATGGTTGCGTTCTTATGATGAGTGAAGAATTTGTCATTGTGATATCTTCCTGATCTCATATTGATTTTAGCCATAAATTTGCCAAAGGGGGAGATTGTTGGATATTTGGTTGTTGGCTTCATGTTTGCTAAAATCAAATATACAAGCAAGTTATGCGTCTTCAGAAGCTGAACCTTCAGAAGCACTGTTCAGAAGCTGAACCTTCAGAAGCACTGTTCAAACGCTGACCTTCAGACGCTAAACCTTCAGACGCAGACCTTCAGAAGCACTTCTTCAGAAGTACCTTCAGAAGCTGGTTTACTGTGCTCCTGTTTTCGCGCCTTGGAGTGTATATTTTCTCACCTGATCTTTTGAAGATTTGATTGAAGAATTATCCAAGCTGCGTGTGTTTCTAGAAGGAAGATATTTTCGTGAGATATATTTTTCAAGATTGGATATTGTTTTATTTGTGAATATATTTTCCAAGAGATCTTTGGAAAATATATTTATGAAGAATATTTGTTTCAATATATTTCTGAGAAGAATATTTGATTCAAATATATGTTGCTGCTGAAAGCTATAAATAGAAGACGCCACTATTGAAGAAATTACAGAAACTTGAACAGAAGCCATCATTGAAAAGATTATTCTTAAGTTTCTAGTGTGTCAATTGTGAGCCTTTCTTGTGTCACCTTGATGCAAGCATAAGACTGTGTTTAGTTGAGTTGTAATTGTGAATCACTCATGAGCTTTTAAGCAAGAGTGACTTTTGCGTATTTGGAGTGTGTCTCCTACTTTGATTGTTATTTGAGTTTAAGATCACTGGGGCAGTGATTGTTTGAGGGGAAGTGAGATGTGATCTCAGGTCTAGGACTTCCTAGGTTGAAGTCAATACGGGTAGTAGCTAGGTGATAAGTTGTAAACTGGGAGTTTGCTGAGAATTTAGAACTAGGACTACGCTAGTGGATTTCCTTCCTGACTTGGTAGCCTCCAGACGTAGGTGTGTTTGTCACCAAACTGGGTTAACAAATATCATGTGTCTTTTACTTTCAGTCTGTTATTTCTTTCCCTGTTATTGTTTCGTGTTTTACTCTGTTTTACACCGTGTTCTTGTGTTGAATCATTACGTTCAGCATCTGGAATCAATTGTGCCAGAATTTCAAACAGCACCATCATGATGCATACCATCATCTGTACATTTGATTCCACAGTTCAAACTCGGTGACCCGATACCAAGTAGTTGAAATGGACTACCAAAGTCCCTCAAAATACTACTTTTCTCAACCTCTCTCTCATACTCACCTTGCACTACATCACTCATCTTCTCCCTCTTCTCATGTAACAGAGTTTATCAAAGTTGGCGTACATAGCCAAAACAAATGCAGAGATCTAACCGATAAAGCAGAATCCATAACTCAACTTCTCTTAATTAGTGCACAGCTCTCTCTTTGGAACTCTCTGCTCTCAAGAGCTGAAATTGTGAAGAGCTTTCTAAAAACAGTTAGCCTCTCTTGTGCTAATTAAATTCAAGTAGCAAAGGGATGATAGGGACTTAATTGACCTAAATGAAATTAGGATGATAGCAAGTATATTTATCTTAGAGGACCTCAAAGCAAAAATATTTTTCTCCATTACAAATATGGCAAGCTGGCTAATCAGTCTAACGACATGCTACTCTTCCAGCATTCTTGGATACATAGAGTACTATTAGTACTGCCATCTCTTCATACAACATTATTGCTAAAAGATCTTTAGTAAATTCCTGTAGATAATGAGAAGGGAACAATGTGTAATTTTGCCGGTAACTACACAAGCTGGGTATACAGGTTAACCCGCTCATTTACTCCGTGGAATCAATTGCAAAACTACAGCAAATTTGATTTAGTTCATATTTCAAAATGCAAAACTACAGCATTTGTTGTATCATCATACCTTTAATTAAAAAAAAAATGAATGATCATTTTTTCTGAGTTTTGACAAAACATTCATCAATTGGTAAGCATACATATATGAAGACAAAAGGGGTGAAGTGATTCAACCTCATGACATCATATGAGAATAATGTACACCTAGCTGTTACACCCCGGGGTTTTTCTACTCATGTCAACAACATTTATTTGTAAAGAAACAACACAAAACAGCCTTTTGTTGATCATATATTAACCCATTAAAGAAAGCAAACAATGGTTTCAAGGTTGATATCAGGAATTAACTAATCTGCTCCACCATAGCACAACATAAAGATGAGCCAAAGAAAAAGAGACTAATAAATAGAAATCATCATAGTTCAACATAAAACTACATTCAAGTTAGCCTAAAGGATATTCACATAAAGAAATTAGAAATGAATCCCAATTTTAATTGTGTTATCAACTGTTTGTACAGAAATTTGAGTTTCCAACTTTTGTAACTAATACATGAGCTGTTAGCATACAGTGGAACAATATAATAGAAGGAAAAACAAAAGAATTTCAAATGTGATTTGCTATAACAATCACTCTAAAACTAATTGAATGTAAGACCCTGAACCAACCTAGCAAAACTTTGCAAGCTATGATGGAAAAAGAACTCAACTTCTAGTAATCAAAATCGTTACGCGTATCCTACCGTGTATGTATCCCACACCATAGCAGATGTTTGCTTCGGCATTTGTTGACATCTCACCGCGCGGCCAGCCAACCCTCTAAGGCGTAGCTTCTGGTTTAACACACGGTGCAACCACAGAAATTTCTGTTTCTAAACTCTAACATAGTATACTTCAGAGCTTCTGATGAGATTCTATAAGCAATGCATTGAACATAATATGAAGTTCAGCTTCATAAACAGCACCATCATAATGCATACCATCATCTGTACATTTGATTCCACAATTCAAACTCAATGATCCTAAATCGAGTAGTTGAAATGGACCACCAAACTCCCTCAAAATACCACTTTTTCGAACCTCTCTCTCATACTCACCTTGCATTACATCATTCATCTTCACTCTCTTCTCCTGTGTATTCAACATAGAGTTTATCAAAGTCGGCATACCTAGCCAAAACAAATGCGGTGATCTAACCGATGAAACAGAACCCATCACAGGTTCATCATTCCCAAATTTTGGCGAAACAGGCAACATTGATGTCACAGAATTCCTTAACAACCCCAGCAAGCCACCATAATCAGAAGCATTTGTAATATGAAGCATATGCCACAAACCAGAACCCATCACCAAAACATCCGGATACAAATGTTTCTTCTTAAACTTCATAACCAAATCTGTCAAATTGTTAGGATAAGTTGCCCAAATAAAATCCAATTTCAAACCCATCTCATCAATATCAATATGATAATCACTATGCCTCTTAAACAAAAAACTCCTAACCGATTCAACCCTCTCCGAATCCAAAACCAAACTCAACAAAGAGAGTGTAAATATCCTAGCTTGTGAATCCCCTATAATCATAACCCAAGACCCATTAAGCAAATCCATAACATCCTTCCTTTTAAGCCTCTGAAACTCACATTCACTGACAGAATTCAATCTACTCCAAGACCAAAACTTTTCATAATTCAATGAATTATTTCTCAACAAAGGGTCAAAAACCTTACTTGGCATAACCTCCCAAGCAATCTCATGAAGCAAAGAAACACATAAACTACGATCTTCCACAAACACAACATCATCATTTGATGATTTAACAGAACTCATAAAATCAGAAACAGAAGGAAAATAAGGTGTTAGATGAACACCAACTGCAAGAGTAATGAAAAGTGCACCACTGAAGAACAAAACTTTGTTACGGCTCAAGTGCCAACCAGCCATACCCATTGGAACAAACAACACAACACATGCTGCAAATAGACCCAATTGAACAGCACCAAACATTGTTGAAAATTTCACTTTCAAAACTCACATCTGCATAAATCAAAAATGGGTTTTGATTTTTGTGGCTGGAAAAGGTGAGATCTGATGAAAAATTGAAACTTTTCTTCACAAAGAAAAAAGGGGTGTCAATGAAAGTTGGTGGGGTGAATGAAGTAATTTTATTTTATTTTAAAGAAAACTACGTTATAACAAGAGAAGCAAAGATTGAATAGAGAAACAAAAATGTTAAGGAATTGATGTAAGAATGAAGAATTGTTTACTTACATTGGAGTACAAAACAATACAACAACAACAACAACGCCAATTCGAATCAAAACTGGTAGCCAATGATTGTCAAGTGTTGTGTTGTGTGTCATTTTGCATCTGGTTTTTTTCTTTTTTTGTTTCAGTCCTAACATTCGTTGAGTGTTTTATTTCTTGTTTTCTCTAATTTTACTTTTTAGACTTTTTTTTAGTCATTTAATTTTTAGACTTAAATACATACAGTTGTTTGAGTACAAAAAGTTAGAATACACATTACTGTATGTTTTTTTTTGTTACAAAGCAAAAGGCAGACAACAGAAGAAAAAAAAAACACTCTAGAAAAGATAGTTCTGGCTGGGTCAATCTTTAGGAGGCTCCGAAGTCCCCCCGGTGGTGATGTATGATGACATAAATCAATATCCAAGGATGCTTCAAGTTTGACCATAAAATCCGCACATTGGTTCCTTTCTCTTTGAGTATGACAGAGAGTGACATTCATATGTTCAAATAACTCTTTTATGTCTCGGATCAACACTGCATAATTGTGGAATTTTATTGTTGACCTTTTAATGAGATTTATACAATGCATTAAGTCTGAATAATAAACAAAATAAGCAACATCATTTTTCTTAGCTAACAATAGACTCTGATAAATTGCAACAAGTTCCGCATAAAGAATGTCAGTTGAATTATGGATGAAACCTTAAAATCCTAATTGGTAGTGGCCCGCATTATTTCGTAGAAGACCACCATAGCCAGCTCTTGAAGGGAAGCCAAGACAACTACCGTCAACATTTAGGATCACACAAGAGTGGTTGGTGTCATTCCACTTAGTGAATTTTTCCTAAGTAACGCCATTTCGGTTGACATAGAAGCAATTTTTGAAAGTTTCTATCATACTTTGGATGTTGTAGACGAGCCGGTTAAGAGACCAGTTTTCATGGCTTAGACACATGATGTTTCGGTTACGCCATGCCCACCAAACTATGGCAGCAAAGGTCTCCTAACAACCCCGCTTTGAGCCAATCATGAGGAACCAAACAGTCAAAGAAAGTTGAGTGATTAAAGTTGAAATGGTACCAAATATTCTTTGAAAATTCGCAGTCACATACACATTAGTGTATGTTTGATCTTCAAAGGATAAAAATTGATTTTGAATGAATTTTATAATATTTATTTTATTAAAAAATAAGTTGAATGTGAAGTCATTTATGTTAAGATACAATCATATAAAAATAAATAGTCATGTTAACTTGTGAAATTAAAGTGAGTTGAATGTGAATTCATTTTTACCAAGATACAATCATATGTGAAGGTAAAAAAGAAATTTGAGTCAATTTTTTTTTACCGAAAAGGTAATATTTTTAACTTTTGAAATATTAAATGCACCATTTTTAAGAAAAAATTTTAATGTTTAGTTTCTAAACTTGTGCCGTTGAGAACAAGTTAACATTTTTCAAAAATGAATTAGACAATACTTCATGTGGTCTCGGAGAAAAACTCTTTTTTCAGGTTAATTGAATGATGTATCTGAAAAAAGGATCTTCTCTTGTATTCGCAACCGAAGGGGGTAAATTTGAGTTTGAGAATCATATGTTTGTTAAATGAGATATTTAGAACTTCTTCCGCGTGTGTTTGGTTCTGAGGTGGTTAGAATTGAGTTTGGGAGAATTAATTTTGATTGAGTTTAAATTGATTTATGTTTGGTTAAATTCAGATAAAATTGATTCTTAAAATTTATTTCGTTTGGATAGATTGAGTTAAAATTACTTTTGGATGTATAATTACCAAAATATATTTTAATGGTATTTAATTTTATATTTGAGAGCAAGATGTTTCCTAAATAAAAACAGTTTACAAGGGCAATGAAAGGCAATATGAAAAGGTGAAATTTTGTGAGAGCAATAAATTTGAGAATCTAATTGTGATCTATAATATCCTTTGATTTGATTTGAAAGTGGTTGGGTCCGAAAAGGATGAAGTGTTTGGTTTGGAAGGTTGCACGAAACTATCTCCTTACAAATGAGAATCGTGTTTGTCGTAGTTCCATCAAATATATCATCATTCATATATTCCAAAATTCGTCCAGTTCTTTAAAAGTTAGAGCATTCTTTCTTGACTAACATTTTTCGTGAAGCTAATCAAATAACAACTGTTATATTTGACGATCATAATTATTATATTACTCATTCAACAATTTATTTTCTTTCTATCTCTTTATTTTTATCATATTATTCATCTATCATATCTATCACATCACTTTCTTTTTTTCTTTTTTTACAGAGTGTCTATAGATTTTTTGGTGTGCATATATTGATTTCCTATTTTAATAGATGAGGTTCACTTTGTGTTCTCGTTACTTTTTGGCATGGGATAGAAAAATGATAACTATTTTTAAAGTTGAGTCGGTAGAATGTGTCTCACATAAACAAACAATCATTTTTTAGATTCATTCAATAATTGATGTATTTCTACTATATTATAAATCACATATATTAATTATTCAATGAATCTGAAAAATTAATATTTGAATATATGAGACTAGAGTAAGTCCTTTTGGAAAAAAATTATCTCAAATTATAAGTGGCTTTGCAATAACAATTAAGCATTAATTTTTTTTTTCGATTATACTCTTATCTATTTATTATTCTCCCTTCTTTTTTGTTACATTCTCCCTTCTTTCACTTATTTAATTTATCTTTCTTATATCTTTAATGAAAACTAGTTTTGTAAAACAAGTCATTATTTATCTTTACCATATGGAATTATTTTCATTTCCTAATTTGTATAAAATGATTGAAACGACTTATAATTTAGAAAGATGGAGTATATCACAAAATCAATCATTATTTCTAAACAGAATAATCAAATTTGAAGCAAGACACTATTTAAATGAAGGGTTTTGCTAACAAAACTTTCAATATTGAATGGAAGACACTATCTAAAAAAACAAATTTGAAGCAAGACACTTTTTAAAGATTTAAAAGTGGAAATAATTTGTAAGTTTAATGTAGAAAAAGTTTTTTAAACTTACAATATGTTGAATGCATCATTTCTAAGATAAAACTTTCTCTTTAGACTTTTAAGGGTACTTGTTGGCATTTTTCCTTAATGAATTCTTACAATGTGTTTGTTTCAAGTTATATTCGTAGATTCTTGAAAATAAAATGATAAAAATATGGCCAAATACCATTTGCGGTCCTTTAAGTTACATGATTATAACAAGTTAGTCCTTTAAGTTTTTTTTTGTTACAAATTGGTCCTTTAAGTCATAAAATATTTGCACTATTATCCTAATTTCATCAAACTCAATAAAAAATTGTTTATGTGGATGTTTAATGTTAAGTTGATTTGTCCAAATCCATTGCTTTCAAAACTAGAGCTCATAGGAGTGTTATTTTATTCGTTCTTGATTCAAAACAAAATTGACCAATTATTTGATTTATAATATTGTGATAAAATATTTATATGTAAAATTAGGCTTGAAATTCAAAAACAAGAAGAAGAAAATGTGTATAAGTAATCATGTTTGATGCCATAAGTAGTTTTGGACCTACCATCTTAATGTTAAATGATCTATAAACACTTATTAACGAAGTTGGCTTAAAAAATGGATGACAGTGTAAATATTTTATGACTTAAAATGACTAATTTGTAACAGAAAATAACTTAAAAGACCAATCGGTACAAAAAAAACTTAAAGGACTAAATATGTTATAAACATATAACTTAAAGGACCGCGGAAGGTATTTGACCTAAAAATATATTTGCCTATGTTTGTTACAAGTTTACTAAATTTTATTTTCGGGTATAAAATGTTCCTCGGAATAGAAAAATCTTCCCAAGAAAAAGGGTGGGAACAAAGTTTCCATGAAGATGTAAATAAATTCAAGTGTAACTACCTATTAATCTCCTTATTTTTAAGGTTCCTGAGAATATTATATTGTTAACCAAACATCTTTTTTTCTAAATACCTTGAAATGAAATTCACATCTTTCTATTTCAAGAAATATTATTGATAGGTATAAATTTAGTACTTGAAACAAACATAACACACACTTACATCTATTTTTTTTGGCAAATGAGTTCTTACTTAACAACTCATTTATTATCAATTTAAGTTTCATAATTTTTTTGACGGAATTTAATTGTCATATAATTAATACTACTAGTACATTTGTTATTTGTCACATCATTAAAAGTAAAGTATGTTTATGTGTGTTTTAGATAATGTTTGTCATTTCATCTACTCTACAAACATAAAAAATGATAAAAAAAAAAAAGTGTAAAAACATTTGATATTTTAAGGTGGGAGTTTCAATCTGCAATTATCATCACTAAATGTGCTTGAGTTTGCCGCCAGTAGAAAAAGAAAGGTAGACTCTAAACTATAAGTGGCAAAGATATTTGATATTTCAAAAAACGATTACCAGAACTAGAAAAATCAAAATTATAAATAAAACAAAATAGAAGAACCAATACAGCATTTAAGATTAATTTTTTGTTGCTATAGTCTGGCTATTTTGTTTTGTGGTGCAGGAACTTCTTGGAGGTGCCTTGAAGGTTTCCACCGTCAACAGTACCAATCATCGTTCTTATGTTTATTTAAACAAAATTAAAAACCAAATAGGCAAACACGTGAAAAGAAGAAACCAAACCGACAAAATTTTCCAAATTTCTTTTGTAATTTTTCGTTGATGAATATGTCTTTGATAGACTTTATTTTACTTATACGTCCTCTATGAATATGAAAATATAAAACAAGAAAAATGTGGAGTAATACTTGCTAAACATCAATAACAAGGTCCATGTAATTTTTTTATCATTTGGGGAAAAAATTCAGATGCAACTTGCATGATAGTTCATGATAATGGCGCTAATTAACACCCCGTTTATAATTAACTGGACCTACCGTTAAGAGTCCCACATCGGATAGGAGATAACCTGACAATGTGTTTATAAGTGGGGGCAATCCTCACCTCACAAGCCGGTTTTGTGGGGTTGTGTTATGCCCAACCATGGTTCTTAAGACCTACTGCATCCACATTCATCTTGTACTTGTACAAACTAATTGAGGGAGGATACCTATATAGATTATAGGCTTGAGCAACTCAAAATTAGAGATTGAATTATAAACTGAGATGCATGTCCACATGCCCGCATTTTCGAAAAACATCCGTACCCGGCTCAATACCACGTGGGTAGCAACTTTTATACTCGTACATATATCCTTTGAATACCTAAGTGTCTAATACCTATATCAGTATCCGTTACCCGCATTTCAACTAACAATAAATCGATCAATTACAAAAATATTATATCATATTGCCACAATTAAAAAAGTTTTCAAATATCATAATTTAGTTACGAAATATTTGTACCAAGCCCAAAAAAAATATAACAGGAATTTGATCATATTGTTATGTGACATTTATTTATTTTATCGAGATCTGTGACCTAAATAATATTAATCATACACGAGTTCATATCTTTATTGACATATTCACATTGTGTTTGCATTATGTTATAAATAAACAATTTTTTAAAAAATGTATCATAGTCGCAGTTGTCTTCGGTTGTATGTTATCACTAAACATAAAACTAAAAAATAAAAACTAATATCCTAAACAGTCGAAGTTGTCTTGTTGAAATGAATATACATTCCCCTGCCAAAAATTTGATGACAAAATATTAGTAAGTCTACTAGTGTGTCGACAAGTAGTCATATTTATAATAGATTTGTTTCCACCTGGATTGTCTAGTTTCAACTCGACTATTGCGATTATGATTATGATTAGGTCATGTCAGATTTTCTTCCCTAAATTGTTTGAGTAATTGCAAACTATGAACTTTGTGCTACTAATTACTTTATTTTAATACATTTTAACAAAATAGTTAGGCCGATGTCTTGGTTACTAACTCTCTTCAATGGTTATTGCATCCAATGTCTTAGTGAAGCCCATAGCCCTTAAAGGTTTAAGAACATCAAATTAAGTAACAACTATCATTAGTTTATGTCTAAATTTAATCAATAGTAGAACAGTTAAAATAGGTCAAATCAACAGAGTTAGGGTTAGTACTCATTGTGACCTAGATTAATCTATGGACATACGTACACACATAAAAAGCATTAAGAATAATATTCACTGAATAAAATAGCAAAGTAATCGACCAAAACTCATAGAATCATTTAAAGTTACATAATCAAACAATTACTGGGAAGTTCATCTTTCATGACCTAACCTAGAAATGATTAAATACTCATAGTTTTTAAACATACAAATAGTTATGAATAAGAAAACATGAGAAAATGATTACCAGTTGATGATTCATTGACTTCCGAATGGCTCCGGTCGCTCTAATCCTTTCGTCTCCTTAGATAAAGATGTTTTTCCACTGACCTATGAGTTCAATATTTATAGGCACACATTTCCCTAAGTTTTAGGGAAAGTTGGATCGCGAGTCGAGGCTCATAGATCATGATGCGAGAGAGACAATAGCGTACACCTTGCCTGATACTTGTGTCTCGCGATGCGGGGCTCACATCCCGCGATGCGAGATTGTCAATAACTAGCTCCTTGGTTTTTGCACTCCTTGCTCCATTTCTTCTAACGAGAACGTCTGTAACGACTTTGCCCTAAGCATCATCAATGATAAACTTGTAAAAAGCATACCATAGTCACATAGTTTTTTGGTTCGGGCGGATTTCCATGGTTTCAAGACTTTTTCCCCTTTTCGCCCTTTTATGACTTTTTAAACATTTTCTTTACAAAACTCGAATAAACAAACATAAACTACCTACTTTACTCTAAAATGACGCTAAAAAATGAGTAAAAACTAAAAACCATATATGATTTCTTGACATCACTTGGCCTGTTTTAGATGATTCCTTGTCAGCCTCTTAATTTCAGAGTTGAATATCAGTTGTTTGACGGGGTCTTTACCTTGCATGCAAAACCAAGCGAGCTATACAAAACTGGACAAGAATAAGGATGAAGGAATTCCAAGAAAATTTCAAACAAATAAATGAATTAAAGAGATATTTACAGAAAGAGTAAGAATAAAAGAAAAGAAAATTATATATTTACTAAATCTAACTAATTAAAAAATTTCTAGCAATCAAGGTTATTACGATGTTCAGTTGACGCAAGTCCCCAACAATGATGCCATTTGATAAGTCGCATTGTTATGGTATCAAAGTATTTTTAATTATTAATCCATAGAGACTTGGTTAATGAACCGTTCAATTTCTTTGACAGTTAAACGTGGTAGTAGTAGAAAAATGGTTGGTCATTTTATTGACAAAATTGGAGAGGTGAAACAAACAATTGTCAAGTTGTGTTGAGATTAAGCTTCATTGGTGAGTTCTCTAACGTCTTTCCTTTTTCGGTTATATACTCATCATATTTCAAATATACCTTCACTTATCATCATCTATACATCTCGATGTCTCACAAATAACAAGAGAACCACTCTAATCTCTAACCTTCAATGTCTCACTCATTGGTTAACAAATAGAGTGACATTACGCTCCGATAGTGTGTGTGATTGCAAACATAGCTCGATCTCTCGCAACTAACATCTACAAATGTCACTACTATTGCAAAAAAAAAATCAATTTTAGTTAAACTCCACAATTAAGAGTATTTTTAAGATCATCCTCCCTTTAGAGTCTTACAAATCACAGTCCCTTTTATCACATACCGTCACTTTACAACAAGTTTTTATTTTATTTGGCATTGCACAACATCCTCGATGACTTTTTCAATCTAAATTTAAAAGTAACAAAAAAAATTAAAACTTTTTTTATTGAGAAAAAAATTGTTTAAACTTTAAACTTAAATTGTTGAGTCCTTCCAAGAGATTAATTAATTGTTAGAAATGAAAGCGCAGAATTATTAATTAATCACTTATTACATAACAATAAGTAATTTAGCAACCATTCAGCAAGTTCAATTCCAAACAAATAACTAAACTCTTTCTAATTCTTAAATTCCTTTAGAGTGTGTTTGGATGGGAGAATGTTTTGAGATAATATAATGTTTTGAGGGAATTCAAATATTTTTAGATGAATTCCATTGTTTGGATAATAATATGGAGAATTTTCAAAATGATGGAAATTTATGAAGTATTTTGTTCAAGTTAAATTTAGAGAATTTCAAATTGACACCTAAAAGCTAAGAATTTCAAATTTCTTCACTCTTATAATTTTTCATATTTTGCATTTTGGTCCTCAAATTTTCCAAAATTTTCAAATTGACCCCAATAAATTTGTAAAATTGCAATTTGACCCCTAACATTTTTTTGAAATTACAAATTTACCCCTCAACTTATTCAAAATTATAAATTGACCCCTCAAATTTTTTGAAATTTACAAATTGACCCCTAATTTCAATTTTCAAATTTGACCCCAAAAAAATAAAGTTTATAAAAGTTGCCCAAAAATGATGACAATGAAATTTTTTATCACTCCATCCAAACAAAAATATTTAGAAATGAAGTCAATTTAATTGAATCATTTGAATTGCCTAGAATTCTAAATTCTTCAAAATTTCTTAATTACCTCATCCAAACACACTCTTAGAGATTTTGAAGAAGAGCAAATCTTTTTATAACATAAGCATCATGTGTTCACTTCTACACTAACCGATGTGGGCTTTGGTCACATAACTAGACAACAACACACTTAGACTCTGTTTGGATGACTTAAAACTAACGGGGCGGAATGAAATGGAATGGAACGGAACAAAAATTTCATTCCATTGTTTGGATATTTTATGACGGAATGAAACAAATTTCTCATTCCATTATTTGGAAAGTCGACGGAACGGAATGAGTTATAATTTTTTTTATTCCAATTTTACCCTTTATTTAAAAATAAATAATAGGTGAAATACTCAACTCAATTCTATCAATATGTGGTTATTTTGATGTGTTCATGAGTAGCACCAACATAAATGGTTCTTTGAAACGAGTACCTTTATTCATGAGTAGTCAATGCCAACACATGTTCATCACACTCCATTCCATTCCATTCATTTTTTACAAAACCAACAATGGAATGTGGCTTTATCCCACTCCATTCCATTCCATCACTCTCCACCGATCCAAACATAGCCTTAAGGTACGTTACTCTTTTGAAAATTGTTGTTGACACATAAGACAATGCTAAGAAACACTAGGAAAATACCATTTTAACCCCTTGGGTAGTTAACTGTCGCCGGATTGGTTCATCGGTAGTTAACTACCGCCGGCTCCATCGGCAGTTAACTACCGCCGTTTCCATTGGCAGTTAACTGCCGCTGCGATCAGAAGTTAAACAGAACAGCAAAACAGAACTGCATCAGTTTTAAAAAAACCATCCAAATTTCCAAATTTGCTTCAATCCTCTCCAACTCCATTTTGACGAAAACCAACAAATCATCTCCACAAAACCACAATTAAGTAGTATTAATCATTTAGTTAGTTTATGTAGATTTATTTTTGTTAATTTTGGTAGATTGTATGTGGTTAGGGTTTATGTAGAAATTGCTTTTTTGGTTAGTTTGTGATGTTATAAATGAATGTTGTTGTTGTAAATGTAGTTTAGATCATGTTTAAGTTCAATGCGAATGTGTAGAAGTCCAATTAACTCAATGATAAGTTGTTTCATACTATGCACTCAAATTGTTTGATAAAATGCCTAAATGAGAATTGTTTAGATTTTTTAGTTAGTTTATGTTGTTAGATTGTGTTGGGAATGTTGATGGCAATGTTGTTTTGAATGGTGTTTAAAAATTAAGTTATTTATGATGCTACATTGTGTTGGGAATGTTGTTTAAAAATTAAGTTATTTATGGTGCTAGATTGTTGCCTAAAATGCATAAATGACCATGATTTTTGGTTTTGTTTTTGTGTAGATATGTCTGAGCAGGACCCAAATAGGACCAGAGCTGGTAAACAGACGATGACTAGAATCGTCTGACGGGAGAGGGTGGCTGCAAACCCTCATGTGCCTAAGAGGGGAAGATGCTGGAGGCCCGATCCCAATGTGGGTGAGGGAAGTTCTAAGTCGACACAGTCGCAGGTGAAGGACCCAACCTAGTACCTGAATTATCAGGATCAACTACACGATGCCACATATGGTGGTTATGACGCCCAACAGTTTGATGATGTGGTTGAGGGTGGCGAGGTTCAGCATCAGGAGCAGGAGTAGGTGGCTGAGCCAGATGAGGATGACCGTGCGACTGAGGCAGCCCCACATCAGTTACCTGATGTGCCTCCCTTTCCTGGAGGGCCTCAAGATTATATGTGTTGTCCTCATTTGCTTCTCATGTTGTATTGCAGTTGTGATATAATGCAAATAATGTAAGTGTTATTTTTTTTTTTAACTTTTATTTGCGAAACTTAAAAAATGATATGAACACATGCCGCTGTCTGCTAATTTTATTTGTCTTCAACTATTGTTCACGTAATTTTTTATATATGAAGTATATATATATATATATATATATATATATATATATATTTATATATATATTTTAAAAAAATTATATGTGAAACTTAAAAAAAATGATATGAACACATGTCGTTGTCTGTTAATTTTATTTGTCTTCAATTATTGTTCGCGTCATTTTTTATATATGAAGTATATATAAAATATATTTTTTTATGCTAAATATTTATGTTTTAATTAGTTTTTATAAGTGTTTACATTGTTTTTATGTTTTTGATTTATGTGGTTTTTTTTATTATTCCAGATTCGTAAGTCCCGTAAGGTTAAATGCATAAATCATGGGGCTAAGGTGGGAGATCTCCGACGTCCATCAATGAATCAAGTATGATTTTGGAATCCTTTAAGGGCGAGTGGTTTGCATGATTTGCTGTTCACGGGGTACTCTACTGTGAATCATGCTTTGCTTATGGCTCTTAGCGAGATGTGGTATATCGAGACCAGTAGTTTTCACATGCTTATAAGGGAGATGAGCATCACTTTAGATGATGTGGCGTGTCTGCTGCATGTTCCTACTGAAGGGCGGATACTGAGCCATGCAAAGAAGGTGTCTCAAGCTGAAGGAGTGGAGTTGATGGTGACATACTTAAGTGTTACACATGAGGTTGCTGTGAAAAAATGCAGGGATGAGTATGGTGCATACATTAGTTATAAGCGCTGAAGGACCTTTATGAGGAGCACCTGACTGTAGCTACCAGATTAGCGCGTCCACAGACGACGGAGGAGAGAGAGGAGAGGGAGAGGCGTAGGCTTGCCTGTGTGAGGAGTTTCCTCTTATATTTGCTTGGATGTACGTTGTTTGGTGATAAAAGCAACAAACACATCGACTTGATATACCTACAGACGATGGAGGACCTTGGTGTGATGAGGCAGTACTCGTGGGGAGGGATGGAATAGGCATACCTTTACCACAGTCTATCTGAGGCCGCTTTGCCTAGAAACAAATCGATTGGGGGAACCTTAACACTTTTGAAGGTAATAATTTTAATTTCTTATACTTGTGTATCTGAATATAATGTGTTTATTGTAATTTCTATCTTATGCTTGGTAATAACTTATAAATGTGTTTGGTTTGTGCAGAGATGGTTTTTGGCAAATTTTCCAGGACTTTACCCTCATGATGATAATGAAGACTATGTCCCAAACCATCCTTGCGCTGCCAGATGGATTCCACATAGGGGTCATGGAGAGGCGAAGCCCTACCGTTTGGCGCTTGATTGTTTGGAGATGGATGATGTATGCTGGATGTCGTACGAAAGGCATATGGAGATCCAGAAGTTTGAGGAGATATGCTGGTATTCAGGTTGGATCATGTGCGATAGTGGCAAGGTCTACCGTCACTTACCTGAGTGGGTTAAAAGGCAGTACCGGTATGTGCATGACACCCCCAGACCTCCGACATTTGTGCTTGCTATAAGGGATGCTCAGGTTGTACAAGCTTTTCTCGACTTTTGTGTTCACACCATTCCGAGGATCAGTGGGGTATGCAGGTGGAAGTGTCATGGCAGTATGAGGACGGGTATATGGTATGATACGGACGGATGCTCACCCAAAGATTCTGCCACCTATTGAGGGATCTCCTCCGAGGCCAGAAAATGAGGAGCAGATCATTGCACACCAACAACAGCAACAACAGGAAAGAGGCTCGCCTGATACCATTGAGATGGTTAATGGCGTTGTTAGCCAGGCTGATGAGTATTTGGGTCAGGAGGGGATGATCACTGAGCAGTTGTATCAGGCCTTGCGCGATATTAGGGACAGGATGACACTGATATTGACCAGGAGGCGTAGGAGGCCAAGGAAGCAGCAGCAGAACCAGGAGCAGGAGTAGGATTTGTTGATGTTTAGGAGTTGCTTTTATTTTTCGTATTTTCATGACATTTGTTAGTTTTTGTAAATTGATGACATATTATTGTATGTTAACTTTAACTGATGTTGGTACAATTTTAACGTACTATGGTTATTTCTGTTTATTTGGCTTTAATTGTTGGTAACATTGATATTTTGGTTAGCTTATTTTGGTTAACATTGATATTTTGGTAACATTGAAAAACAGTGTTTATAACTCATATAAACAGGTTGAAACAGCAGGTTCTGCCACTGCAAAGGCTCAGGGGGGCAGCGGCAGCTAACTGCCAATAGGAAGGAAACCGGAGGCAGTAAGCTGCCGATGCAATATATTTTATGTGGATGGGGTTCCACCTACACTTTCTGTGGTCCAAAACCCACAAAAAGTTCTATATATAGGCAGTGTTGTTTTCACAATCCATACTCAACACATCTACAATTTATAAGATGTGTGGTGATGGAAGCGAAGGTGTTCGAACACCTTCCCTCTCATCACCACTCATCTTAAAAACTAAACAAAAAACCACCAACCTAAACAACTTCCTACTTCTTATTTCATTATTTTTTTTTGTTTTGAATATAGAGGCGTAAACAGTTTATAAGATGTGTGGTGATGTTGGGGAAAGTGTTCAAACATACAATGTTATGACAACCTTCTCCAACCCCACTACTCCACTTAAAAAATAAAAAAAAATTCATAAATAAGTTATGTGCCAAATCTAATTACTTTTTTTTTTTTAGTTTTTTCACTTTAATCACATATCATTTTATTGATTTTGCATCACATTAAGATGAAAAAATGTGAACTTCTGGATAATATAAGCACAAAATGGCTACGACAGCTAACTGTCGTTGTGATTGTGTCCGGCGGTAGTTAACTGCCGCTGATAAGCATTCGACGGTAGTTAACTGCCGATAGAGTTATTTCGCTCATTTCATGGTGTTTCTTAGCATTGTCATATGTGTCAACAACAATTTTCTACTCTTTTTCTTCATTGTTCTTTGTCATGTGCCTCCACATTCAAAAGCCTGTCAATAGTAGTTTAAACTTTGAATTGGTAATAAGAAAGAAGCTGCATCAAATCACTCAATAATAAGTTGGTAAACATTATGAGAATCTGTTCTTTGGAATTAGAACAACAATAGCAGCAATAACATGGTACTGAGCATGTTGCACAGCTTCGACATTTTGAAGAAGATTTGTGCCTCATTTGAATCTTAATCAACCCATCAAGATTTTCTTGCCAATCTTATACTTAAGGTCTTCACTTCTTGAATGAACGAAAAACATTTCTTGTATAGTTGTGTTATGAATCCACTGTGAAATACATCAATGTTAATATGTCAAGTGATTTTATCTTGTTTTTGGTACATAGTATGTCAAGTGAAGTAATTTATTTATATCTACTTCAAACTAAATCCACCCTCCAAAGGCCACATTTCTCAATGAGTCGTCTCACATGGTAAATATACCTCAAAATTGGTAAGTATCCTGTTAAAGCTTTCATAAAACATAATCTAAAAAAATTATAATCATTGAATAATAATAGAATGGTTAACATTAGGGATGGCAAAGCGGTCCAACCTACCCGTCCCGCCCCGTCATTAACCCACCAAAAAAGGGGCGAAGCGGTGCGGGCCAACTAGTGATGGCGGATTGAAAAACTCACCCCGCCCCGTTTCATGGCGGATTGGCGGGGTGCCCCGTCAATTTTTTTTTAGAAAATAATTAATAAATTTGCAAAAATGTGTAAAAGTAACATAAAATTAAAGACTATTCAAAGAATCAAAATATAAAATTAAACTTCAAATATCCATGATCCATTAAAGCAGCAAAAAAACCATAAAACCTTAATGAAATAGTCTCAAATCCAACATCTCAAACAAAACTTGGATTCTATGTTTAAATCCACGTCAAGAAAAATTAAACCAACAAGAAGAAAACCATAAGGAAATACTCAAATCCAACAAAAATAAAACTTAAATTCAATGTCTAAATTCACACCAACAAAAAAAATTAAATAGTAAGCGATAACAATAAGTAGTCTTCTTTAAAAAAAAAAACAATAAATAGTCTTCAATCCAAATTAACAACATTGTTTGATGCTTGGTTGGATGTTGACGATGAGCAATTTACAACGAGTCTGAATTATTTATTTATTTATTTTTAATTATAAAAATAAATAATTGTTTGACTTAAATATACGAAGGTGACTTTTTTTGTCGAGTAGCGCAGCGGCTAGAAATTCATCCCTTAGAGATAAACTAGTAAAAGACCCGTACTTTCGTACGAGTCACGTAACATTGCGGTAATTATATAAAAAAATTATTAGATTGTTAATATTGTCAAATGTTTAAATATATTAAATGAAAATTATCAGTATTAATGTAATGTTTCAATTAAATTTATTTCTCTTATATATACAAAAATATGTTAAATAATTAAATTGCGCTAGTTGTGGATTTTATTTGCTTATATATGCGAAAACAAATTTTTATGCATATATGATAAAATTGATGTGATAAAATTTATGACTATTTTTATAATATCAAAATTAATGTAGTGTTTCTATTAAATAACTTTTTATTTTAAATGCAAAACACTGTTCAATGTTTGCACCACTTCCGATGCAGATTTTATGTGCTTATATTTGCATAAACAAATTTTTATACATATAAGAAAAAGTCGATATGGTAAAATACCAGAAACCAATGACTATTTTCAAAATATAAACATTAATGTAGTGTTTCTATTAAATAAGTTTTTATTTTATATGCAAAACATGGTTTAATGTGTGCACCAGATTTTATGTGTTTATATATGAATAAACAAATTTTTATATACATATATGAGAAACTCAATATGATAAAATTTTGAAAAACTCGTGACTATTCTCAAATATCAATATTAATGTAGTGTTTCTATTAAATAAATTTTTATTTTATATTTAAAACACCGTTAAATATTTGTTCCACACTCATTGAGGATTTTATAAGTTTATAATTATATATGCAGAAGAAAATTTTTATGTACCGATATGCGATAGTCGATATGATAAAATTTTGAAAACTTGTGACTATTTTGTTGACTATAGACATTAATATAGTGTTTCGGTTAAAAAAGATTTTATATACAAAATATCGTTAAATATTTGCCTGCACTCTTTGCAGATTTTATGTGTTTATATCTTAAAAATCAAATTTATATATATGTCGATATGAGAAAGTTGATATGCTTAAATCTTGAAAAAAAATATTCTATCAATTTTTTTAAAGCTAATGATCATTATTTTAAAAATTACAACATTAATATAGTGTTTGTATTGAATTTTTTTTATATGCAAATTGGTGAGATTAAGAGATTAAAATAGATGAGAATAAACTATTTTCCTATACTTTTGGCATAAAAGAGTAGAATAAACTTTATTCATATATTTATGTCGTAATATTTCTTCCTATATTTAAATGAATTGGATAATAAGGAGAATAAATAGGAAACATATTGGTTTTATATTTTGCAAAATGATCACTAAACACATAAAATTTAAAAGATCATGAATTTAAAAAAGGATAATTATGAAAATTTTGTTGGAGTACGAATTGATTATATTATATTAGTAGTAGATGACATAAGAGAGGAGAAAACTGTTTCCTGTATTTAAGCCACATATTAGTTTTTTATTTTGTAAAATGACCATTAGACCCATAAAATTAAGAAGATTATGAGTTTAACCAAGAATAATTATGAAATTTTGCCTGAGTACTATTTTCTTATAGTATAGTAGTAGTAATAACAATGTAATATTTTTGCATGTACATCCAACCAAATCACACAAAGTAGGTATTGATAAAAGTATTTTAGAAAATAACTTAAAAGGATGGCCTTAAAATATTATTTAATTTAGTGTATGTGTAAAAGAAATTTGCATTACTACCATTTTTTATTTTTTTTTCAAGTAGCACAGTGACTAGAAATTAACCTCGTAAAGTGAATAGAAGTGGGTGTTTGAGGTTTGCACTCCGACACTTGCATATATTATGCAATGTTCTTATCAACTAAGTTAAACTCACGATGACTCTTCTAATTTTATCTTCATATTTAACTTCTAATTAATGAGGAAGTGGAGTACTCCCTCCGTCTCATTTTAATTGCCACTTTAGCATTTTTCTATGTCTCAAAATAATTGTCACTTTAGAATAGATTTTAAAGTTTTTTTACAAATACCGAGACAACAAAAAAATGAGTGGGCGAGAGAGAGAGATGCGGCAGCCCTGGTTTCCGTTCAGGGAGGCCGCGCCGGTCCTTTTCACCGGAGGAGAGGTTTTCTAGGGTGGGGAGGGGTCCAGGCAGGGTGCCACAAATTGGGGGGGGGATAGGGGAGATTGGCAGGACGTGTTGTCGCGACGTTGGAAAGCGTCAAGACAGGAGGATCAAGGTCAGGACAGGTTTCAGAGGTTCACACGACAAGGCGGGTTTGGGGTTCAGGAAAGGTCTCGAGGTGTTTCAAGGTTTTCCTACAGGGGGCGGGGAGGAGGAGAAGCCGCTGTGGCTGGGTTTTCAAGGCGCGATCCCCCTCCTTTGAGGGATGTGCGATCGCGCGGTGCTAGTGGGGAGAGGGGCGCGATTGCTGCAGCCCCTTTGCGGCAGTCGCGCTCAGTTTCGAAAGCGGATTCAGATGTTTTGCAGCATTCTGGTTTCAAAAGGTTCGTCACTTTCTATTTTATGAATTTTCTAGAACAGGTACGTCATTTTAATTTGCGGAAATCTTTCGAAGTGTGTGGAATTTTGGAAAATGTGTATGTAGCAAGAAAGCGGAATGCTATGGGTTATTTGTACGGTTTTGTGCGTTTCTCAAAGGTTAGGGATGTCTCTAAGCTATTGCATGCTCTTAATGGTATTTGGTTTGGTCACTTACGTCTTTGGGCGAAAGTTGCAAGATTTGATAAGAAGGATGTTAGGAGGGGGGAGGGAGGTTTGCTTGGCGGGAGTGGTGGGGGGCCTGAGGGAGAAAAAATTAACCAGGGGGAAGTGGGTTTTATGAGGGAGAAAACAGTTGTGAGGGGGGAGCATTTGGGAGGGGAAGGCGGCCTGAAGGAGGTGGGGACGGTGAGGGAGAAGGTAAGGGAGGGGGAGGGAGTACGGGTGGGTACGATGGAGGTGAGGGTGGGGGCGGTGATGGGGAGGAAGGGGGAGGTGGTGACGAAGGGGGTTGTGGTTGAGGAGGGGAGTGGTCTGAGGTCGACTAAGGATGTGAATTGTCTGGATGTTAATAGTGGTTTTATTCCGAATGCCCCGGCTAGGAAGTTGGTGCGTATGTATCGGTCGTCTGCGGAGGATTTGTCATGGGCAAGACAAGGGGTGGTGGCGACGGTGATTAGTGGTGAGTCTGTACCCTTGCTACAAGAAAGAATTGCAGATACTGGGTTTTCCAACCTTGCTTTTATTCCCTTGGGAGCGGACAAAGTCTTTATACACAGTTTGACGAATGACAGCGTTATGAACATTATTGCTGGTGCTAAACAGTTCTTTGACCATTTTTTTTCCTCTTTTGTTAAATGGGACAAGGAGGTGCTGCCGTTCCAAAGGGGTGCGTGGTTAAGACTTTTTGGGATCCCTTTGCATGCGTGGAATGAAAAGTTTTTTAAAATTTGTGTGATGGACTCTGGTCGCTTCTTACGTACGGATGTGTGCTCTTTGGAGAAGGAAAGGTTTGATTTTGCTCGTGAGTTGATTGCTACCTCTTCCCTTGAGGTTGTTAATGTTGTTGATAATATGTTGGTTGATGGAGTTATGGTTGAGATTAAGATGGTAGAGGAATGAGGCTTCAATATAGGGGAGGATGCATGTTTGTTTGAGGAGGAAACTGACGAGCAGGGATCTGATGTGGAACGGGTTGATGAACATGTGGGTCATGACCACGGTAATAATGTCGATATTCTGGTTGAAAAATTAGTTGCTGAATTGACCCAGGAGGAAGGGGAACGTGATGAGATGCATCATATTTCCCCTGCTGGCCGAAATGATGGTGTGTTGGATGGTCTGAATACGGTTGGTGAGTCTTCTCCGGCTAGTCACAAGCGAACTCTTTCTTGTCCACCAGTTCGAGGGCGTTCTGCTTTGTCTGGGCCGTGGAGTATGGAGTGGCTTAATGATCAACATCACAAAGACACAGGTGTTATTTTTTCCTCTAATGAGAAGGTTAAGAAACAGTTCCCACCTCACAGTGATCATAGCACTAGCTTGGCCCGAATTCCTAAAAGAAAGAAGTCAGGTGGGACTTTGCGACAAACTATGAGAAATTTGAAAAAGGTGGCTCGTTTACCTAGTAAAGATCGGAAAGAGGTCCTGAAAATTTTGAAAAAAAATGCCAGACGCCGTAGCGGGAGAAAAGGAGGTTGTACAAATGGTGAGGTGGTTCACCAGGCTTCTTCAGATTCTATTTATTCTTCATCTTCTGTTAACAAGGATTGGGAGAATTGGATTACTTTGCAGGGTGATGAGAGGGTGGCGGTGGAGGACGTTTGGGGGATTGGTAAGGCTATCGGAGTTAAGTTTAATCGTGATCCTGCTAATTCTTTTAGTGTGTTGTCTGGTACAGGGAGGGGAAGGAAGAAGGCGAAGGGGGTGGTGGTTGGGGAGGGAGAGGGGGTAGTGGGGGACGGTTGTTAGTTGTGTGGGGGGCGGTGAGGGGTTTAGGTGTTTTTTGATGAAGATTATTTCGTGGAATGTAAGGGGTTTGGGTGGTCTGGAGAAGCGGCGGGAGGTAAGGAATTTGGTCGTGGAGAAGAATTCGTTCATTTTGTGTCTTCAGGAAACTAAGTTAGGATTGTGTGATGATCGCTTATGTGTCTCCCTGTGGGGCCCTGCACCTCATGGGTACTCTTTTCGTCCTTCCGCGGGGGCGTCAGGGGGTTTGATCACTTTGTGGGATACTGAGGAAGTGGAGGTTTGGTCTTCTGTTGGTTTTGACGATGGTGTGATGATTAATGGCCGTTTCATAAAGTCTAATGAGGATTTCTTTTTATTCAACATTTATGCTCCTTGTGACAATTTGGCGAAACAAGCGTTATGGGATGATTTAATCACTCGTTTGCAGTTGGTGGGTGGTCAGAAGGTTTGTGTTTGTGGTGATTTTAATGCTGTCCGTAAGGTTGAGGAAAGACGGATCGTTAGTCTAAGTTCCCGGTCTTCAGATCATGTATCTTTTAATCAGTTCATTGATGCTTCTGGTTTGGTTGACCTTCCTTTGTGTGGTCGGAAGTTTACTTGGTATAAGGGCGACTGTCTTTCCATGAGCCGTATTGATAAGTTTCTGTTGTCCGAGGAGTGGTGTCTGGTGTGGCCTAATGTTGTGCAAATGGCTCACTTGCGGGGTTTGTCGGATCACTGTCCTTTGTGCTTGTCGATGGATGATGAAAATTGGGGTCCTCGACCTCTGAGGATGTTGAAGTGTTGGCAAGATATTCCTGGTTATAAGCAATTTGTCATTAATAAGTGGAACTCCTTGCATATAGATGGGTGGGGCGGATATGTTATCAAAGAAAAGTTGAAGTTGATCAAATTGGCTCTCAAAGAGTGGCACACCTCTAATTCAAAAAATATTTCGGGTAAAATTGTTTCTCTAAAGGCTCGTTTGTCTGACTTAGAATGTAAGGGAGAAAACCAGGTGTTGTCGGATGTTGAGATTGCTGAATTACGTGATATCTCGGTGAACATTCATTCCTTGTCTCGGATGAATACTAGTATTTCTTGGCAGCAGCCTCGTCTCAGTTGGCTCCGTGATGGTGATGCAAACTCCAAGTATTTTCATTCTGTTCTTTCTGGTCGCCGGCGACGCAACTAAATTTCCTCTTTTTTGGTAGATGGCGTGAGGGTGGAGGGAGTTCAGCCCATCCGCCAAGCTGTGTTCACTCACTTCTCTTCTCACTTTAAAGGTCTTGGTGTGTCGCTGCCTTCAGTGGACGACTTGCATTTTCGTTCCTTATCCGTTGCGGAAGGTGGTGGTCTGATTCGTCCGTTTTCTGTTGATGAAGTAAAAGCTGCAGTTTGGGATTGCAATAGCTATAAGAGCCCGGGACCATATGGTATTAATTTTGGTTTTCTAAAAGAGTTCTGGCATATTTTGAAGGATGACATTTTCCGGTTTATTATAGAATTTCATCGGAATGGTAAATTGGCTAAAGGTATCAATTCGACTTTCATTGCTCTAATTCCTAAAGTTGAGTGTCCCCAAAAATTAAATGATTTTCGACCTATCTCTTTGGTGGGTAGTCTTTACAAGATATTGGCGAAAGTTCTTGCTAATAGACTGCGGATGGTTATCGGAAGTGTCATTTCTGAGGCACAAACCGCTTTTGTTAAAAACAGACAAATTCTAGATGGGATATTGATTGCGAATGAGGTGGTAGATGAGGCCAAGAAATTAAAGAAAGAGCTTTTATTATTTAAGGTTGATTTTGAGAAAGCCTATGATTCGGTGGACTGGGGGTATCTCGATGCCGTTATGCGACAGATGTCTTTTCCAACTTTATGGAGGAAATGGATCAAAGAATGTGTGGGTTCCGCAACTGCTTTTGTTTTAGTTAATGGCAGTCCGACAACTGAGTTTCCTCTGGAAAGGGGTCTTAGACAAGGTGATCCTCTCTCACCTTTCCTCTTTTTATTGGTGGCTGAGGGTTTGAATGTTATGATGACAACCATGGTTCATTCTAATCTTTTTACGGGCTATAGAATTGGTTCTTCGGACAATGCTATTATTTCTCATTTCCAGTTTGCGGATGATACGCTCTTGTTGGGGGTCAAAAGTTGGGCGAATGTCCGCGCATTGCGGGCGGTGCTAGTGCTATTCGAAAAGGCGTCTGGGTTGAAGGTTAATTTTAACAAAAGCATGCTGGTTGGGGTGAATATTTCTGATTCTTGGTTGATTGATGCGGCTTCGGCTTTGGGATGTTCTGTGGGGAAGGTTCCTTTTTTGTACTTAGGACTTCCTATTGGTGGTGACCCTCGTCGTTTGTCTTTTTGGGATCCGATTGTAGCTCGTATTCGTTCCCGTTTGTCTGGGTGGAAGAGTCGTTTTCTCTCTTTTGGTGGCCGTTTGATCCTGCTTAAATCTGTCCTGACCTCTCTTCCTGTCTATGCTCTTTCCTTCTTCAAGACGCCGTCAGGTATTCTCTCCTCTATTGAATCTTTACTGTCTAAATTTTTTTGGGGAGGGTGTGAGGAAAATAAAAAATTGTCTTGGATTAGTTGGAATAATGTTTGTTTAGGAAAGGAGTTTGGTGGGTTGGGGGTTCGGAGATTGAGGGAGTTTAATATTGCTTTACTAGGGAAGTGGTGTTGGAGGATGTTGGTTGACAGAGTAGGTTTGTGGTATAAAGTGTTGGCTGCTAGGTATGGAGAGGAGGCAGGGAAGTTGGCGGATGGGGGCCGGAGTGGTTCTTTGTGGTGGCGGGAGATTGCAAAAATTCGGGATGGGGTGGATCTTGTTGGCGGAGGTTGGTTTGCTGATAGTATTGTGAGGAGGGTTGGCTCTGGTGTGGATACGTTTTTTTGGACGGATCCTTGGTTAGATGGGGTACCGTTGTGTGTGAAGTACCCGCGGCTTTTCGACTTGGCTTCTAATAAGTCGTGTTCGGTAGCGAGTATGTGTGCGTTGGGGTGGGAGGGTGGTGGAGGGGCTTGGCAATGGCGCCGCCAGTTGAGGCGTGAGAGGAGGAGTTGTTAGGGGAATGCACTACTTCACTTTCGTTTTGTTCTTTGTCTTCTAACATTTCAGATACTTGCGTTGGAGGCATGATCCTAGTGGCGGCTACTCTGTGAGGGCTGCTTATAATCTTCTTACGTCACAGGTTTCCAATGTTGTGGATGCTACTTTTGACTATATTTGGCACAAACAGGTGCCTCTAAAAGTCTCTGTTTTGGCTTGGAGGCTTCTCCGTAACAGGTTGCCGACTAAGGATGGTTTGGTGAAGCGTAACATCATTCCTCATGATTCCCAATTTTGTGCTTTAGGGTGCGGGGGTCTGGAAACAGCTCCTCATGTGTTTCTCGAATGTCCCGTTACTTCACCTTTGTGGAATTTGGTTAGGTCTTGGATTGGTGTTTCGTCGGCTGATCCATGGTTGATATCTGATCATCTCCTCCAATTCATTCATTCTTCTGGAGGGTTGTGCGCTCATCGCTCTTTTCTTCATCTTATTTGGCTTTGTTGTGTGTGGGTGTTATGGACCGAACGCAATAATCGCATTTTCAGGGCCATGTCAAGCACTGTTCAAGGATAAAGTTAAAATTAATTCTTTTTGGTTGCTAAAGGCCTCTAATGTGAACCTTGGTTTGTGCTCTCATTTGTGGTGGTCGAACCCACTTGTTTGTCTGGGTATCGGCTAAGTGTTTTTTGGTTTTCTTTTATATGGTTTGAATTGTAATTGTTTGCTTTGAGTTTCCTTCTAGCACGTCTTGTGCTAGGAGGGACTTTTTGGTTTTTAATATATTTCATTTTTGCTTGTTCAAAAAAAAAATTGTCACTTTAGAATATCAATGTATTATTTATTATTTTTCCCACTAATATACCTTTATTAATTGAATTTCACTCCACCTAACTACTTCACTAACTACAATTAATTAGAGTATTTTAGTAAATTAGAGTACTAATTTTATCATTAAAATTAACTCAACTAATCATTTTCTTAAGAACAATGCACAACTTTAAAGCGATCGTTAAAATGAGGTGAAGGGAGTATTATATTGAAAATCTGACCTATACTTTAGAATTTGCATGTTTGAGTTCTGGAAAAGAAAACATATTTTTTTAACGATACATTGGTCAAAAAACAAAAACATTATTGAGTATACCCTCCGGTCACTATTATAAACAAAACTTTACTTATATGAATTTTTATATTTTTGACGGTTAAAAATTCATATTTAATTTATGTTTTGTTAAAAAATTCTAATTTTTTTTGGGAAAGATTTTTACAATATTCTATACATTTCTGCATAATTTCATTAAAAAAATACAAAAATTAACTTAAAAATAGGGACCAAAAGTAGTGATTAAAATTTTTATAGGGACTAAAAGTTGAAGGAAAATTTTAGAGGGACTAAAACGAAAAGTTGGTATATTTATAGGGACCAAAAACATATTTAACCCTACATTGAATAATTAATGTATCTAGTCTATAATAAAGACTAAATACAATAATAATTCAATGTATCTAAAAAGTGAAGTTTTACTTATAATAATGACCGGAGGGTGTATACTGAACTAATAAAAATATTATTATAGTAGTTCATGTGTACATAGCTAAAGTGAAAGGAAATACTCCATAGTCCACTTCTTTATTAATGGAACATGGACGTGTACCGAGGATCCACTTCCTCGTTAAGTAACCTTTGTTTTTCTATTTTGACAATCAAAGTAATCTTTGGTTGAAAATAAAAGATACATTGGTAAACAAAAGGAAGTCTATATTAATTATTTTGACAATCTAAAAAATTCTTAGAACCTACTATTAAAAAGAACTCACCGGAGTATCTTTTTCCCTTTCCCTTTTTTTTAGCAAGGAAGCCAAGGATTTCTTTTTATTTTATTTTGCTTGTTGTAATTTTCTTTTTATAATTGTCATCTCTATTAATTTTGACAGGTGAAGCCTTCACATGATAAATAAAATAAATACTTAAAACTTCAATAAAGCATTCCTTTAAAATAATAATAAAAAATAATAGTTCAAAAGCAAACAGTGATATAGAATAGTCCTTTTTCAGTTTTCTCAAACTTATATATCAAAAATACATAGAGCTATTTCGTTTTTCTCAAATTATATTGAGAACCTAATGAAACTATAATTTAGGTTGGAAACCGAATGTAATTATTACTTTTTTTAGAGAGAATGTAATTATTACTTGGAAGTTGGAACAACTAAGCTTATGCAAATTAACAGCATTGAAGAATTTATTTAAAATGAAAACTTAATCCACTATATTAGTGATTTTAAGAGATTAAGGGAGGGTAATGAAGGAAATTTGGAAGTAATTAATTTTCTTATTAGAGTAGTAGATACAGTGTTTAACATTCGAACCTTGATTCTTAAAGATGCTCATTGTCCATCTCAAATGAGCAAAAGTAAAATTTGGTTTTTTCATTTCCTATTTAACTTTTTATTTTGGTCCTCCATTTTATTTTTGATGATGTAACATATTTATTTATGACATGCTAAATTAATATATTAAATCATAAAAAAATATCCGAAAGTAAGATGGAGGACAACAACCTAAAAAAAGAAGTCAAATAAGGAACAAAATAACTGGCTTTTATGATATGGGACCAAAACTTCATGTATGGGTCTCTTTGATAAGACATAAAATTTGATCATATGATTAAAAAAGTTGTGTTTGGTAAAAATCATTTTCACACAAGTTTATAACTTATTTTTATGAGTTTATAATGATTTTTCATAAACATATTCAAGCAGCTTGTATCTTATCACATAAATTTATAACTTATTTTCGTTATGACGGGTTTTGATAAGCTAATTCAAGTAGCTTATCACTTTTATTATCTCAATTTTACCCCTTCAATCTTGATTGGAAAAAATAAATATTAATCAAAAGTATATATATTTTTTTATGTTATTTCATATTTATAAGATACTCCAACGACTAATTTTACTAAAAACTACAAATTCAATTAGTTAACTTATATGTTATTAGTTAGTTTATAAGTCATCTCCTATATGATAACTTATACTATTTTTACCAAATAAAGCCTATATTTAAAAGTGTATTTAAGCCTAATTACTTCAAATTTATTCCTACAAAATTCCAAATTCCAAAGAACATAGCTAAATGAGTAAAAAAAAAAAAGGCTGGAATAAAAAGAGAGAAAGTAATTTATTTTATTTTTTCTGAGAGTAATTTAAATTTATTTAAAAATTAATAACGAAAATAAATAATAAAAAACACCAGAAAGAAGGGTTGCAGTAGAGTTGAAGTTGATCAAGAACTGCAGAGAGAGAGAGAGAGAGAGAGAGAGATGAGTGAAGGGCAGGAATACGTATGGAAAGGTTCAATTCCTCTTCAAATTCATCTTCATGAATCTGAAGTCACCACTCTTCCTCCTCCTCCACCCGCTCTCGTATGAACACAACACACCCTTTTCCTCTTTCTTTTTTTTTCCCCCATTTTTTTCTCATTTACCACTTCAAGTTCTAATTTTTACATCATGTGGTTTTCATTTAAACCTCAAAGTTTTCACCTTTTTACTTTTGCTGCAATTATTTTTAATATTTTTCCATTATTGATTTTCTTGCTTACATTGTGTGTGCGTTTGATCCACAAAGTATTTGACAGAACAAGATTGAACATAACAGTACATGACAAGACATAATTGTACTATATATATATATATATTGCTGTTGGAAAATAAAATGGTATTTAGAAATTTTTGACAGATAAAAAGTTGTCCCATAATTTTGTGAGGGACAAGAATTCCTGTTTTTTTTAGCAAATCAAACCCACACTTTCTCTGACATGTTATTTTTTATTGGTATGTTGCTTTAACTTGAAGTTTAATTGAAGTTTTTTGGAGTATTTTTTTCGAAGTTGATTGTTGTTTATTACCATTTTGTTTGTGGTTTTTTAGGTTTTGGCTCCTAGGATGGGGTACTTGCCTTTGTTGATTTCTCTGGTAAAGCCTCATTTCAGTACTACACTTCCTCCTGGAGTAGACACCATTTGGTTTGAGTACAAAGGATTACCTCTCAAGTGGTATTGCATAGTTTTTTATTATTTGTTTTACGAGTATATCACTATTTTAGTAGTTGGAATTATAAGGGTTGGTTAATTTAGGAGGTCAAATTTACGAAGTAGCAATTTAGTCTCTTAAATTGAACAATGTTAGTCAATTATGTTAATTTTCCAAATTTAGCATCACAATTTTAAAGGTTTCATTGTTGTCTTGACGCAACAAGAGATTATTCAAGTTGATATGTAGGTTTTGCATTGATTTTGATGGATGTTTTCTAAAGGGGTATTTTGATTGAGGGACTATTGTGTTTGGTAAACTGTAAAACCACGATGGGACAAAAGCTATGCCTTGTAGAGTTTACTAGCCGTGTGTTCAGCTCCACACCGACGTGGAAGAAACCATGCTATAAATTGATTGATATCAATGTTGTCGATGGCGGAATATAGAGAAAGGCCAAAAATCTGCCATATTAACATGCCATTGCGGCCTATGGCGCCGCCATGGCACACATCACTTTACAAATTGGCTATGACAGTTGTCAAAAAATCCTCCACGCCATTTTGCCACGGCTGCACCATGGCCGCCATTTAACAACACTGATTGATATTCTTTAATTTAAGAGACTAATTGGCTATTTCTTAACTTCGAGAACTAAATTGCCCAACCCTTACAATTTCGAGGGCCACCTTTCTTTTATTGTATTTATGTTTTATTGGTGTAGAGATAGGGCATTGTCCTGGCTAGGATCAGATATATTTGAATGAACTTTTATCGATCTAGTATCAATTTGTTTACCCTTTAATATATCTCCCTTCATTGGTTTTGAAAACTGTTTATTGCTCTTATGCTACCTTGTCCTTGGTTTTCAATTGTTACATTGAACTAACTATTATTTTTATCAACAAGAAGCATGTCAGCAGCAACGAGCTTAGTATATCATTATTTTAGCATTGGAATTATAAGGGTCGGTCAATTTTAGTCCCTAAATTTGCAAAATAGAAATTTATTCCATTAAATTGAACAATGCCAGTCAATTATATTATTTTTCCAAATTTAGTATCAGGATTTTAAAGGTTTCATGCTTATCTTGATGCAGCAAGAGATTATTCAAATCAATATGTAGGTTTTACATTGAATTTGATGGATGTTGACTAATAGATATTTTGATTGAGGAACTAAAGTGATCAATGTTCTTTTATTTAACAGGCTAATTTGCTATCTGGTAATTTTTAGAGACTAAATTGCTCAACTTGAGGACTGAAATGTTGGTTTACTCTGTTATTGTATGTTTAATTGGGGCAGATATAGGGCATTGTCCTATTATCAGATACAGATATGTTAGAATGAACTTTCATGAATGCTAGTATCAATTTGTTTACCCTTTAATCTTTCCCCTCACTTGTTTTCAATTGTTACAATGCACTAACTAGCTATTTATTTTCTCAACAAGAAACATGTGAGCAGCAGCAAGCATAGTATATGCTTCATGGAAAATAAAATTTTAATATTGTAATTTTTTTTGGCCATGGGTTGTTCAGGTATATACCAACTGGAGTTCTTTTTGATCTTTTGTGCATGGAACCAGAAAGGCCGTGGAATTTAACAGTAAGAACGTTCGGTTTTATTTTGATTTTCCTCTTTAGTTAATTTGATTGAGCGACTCATTGATGCAATGCAAATGTTTCAAAATAAGGTCTTTTTTTGTATAAGGGTAAAATGAAGTCTTCAATGAAATTTGGGTCGAAGAAAACTTTGAATTAAAATTTTATATTGTTTGTGCTGTTCCTTGTAGCAATTATGAAACAAATGTTTGAAATTTGTTATGGGAAGGGGGATCTTTGAATAAAAAGATTGATAATTAAAAATTTCTGCTGAAATTCCAAAGGACGATAATGTGAACATCAAGATTGATTCACTACCAATGTTTAATGGCATTATCAAGTTATCTTTCCAATGCATAGCTATATTAAATCTGCGTACTCTGTGTAGGTACACTTTAGAGGATACCCAAGTAATTTATTGCTTCCATGTGAAGGTGAAGACAGTGTGAAGTGGAGCTTTATCAACTCACTGAAAGAGGTCAGTTGCGTGTTCTGTTATGTGTGTTTATGATCTACTTGTTTGATTAATAACACGATACCTCATGCTTATGGATGATAAAATAGCATTTACTATATGCGTTAGCATTTACGAATCTTAAACATTTCACTTTAGTCTTTTACTATGGTCGTTTGTATAGTATAAGGATAGTAAGGAAATTATGATGTCAATGGATAGGGTTATGGTTCTAGAGGGATACCATTAGTGGAACTTGGTTAATTAAAGGCTTATTGAGTTGAGGTAATGGTGGTTTAGTTAAAATCTATGTAGAACTGTTTTTCCCTTTGATTTTTTTAGAGTTAACTTTGGCTTAAATATGTTGAATCTACTGCTGGCTTAAATTTTTTTTTTTTACAAATATTGGAAGAAACTTCAATATTTACAGAACCAACCAATAATATATTTAAGCCATTAACTATCGAGAAAATTTGTAATGTCATTATGATGGCAATATATGTGAGATGTTTAATGTTCTTATTTTTACTGAGCTTAACTGGATTTTAATTTTTTATGGTAGGCTGCATATGTAATAAATGGAAATTGCAAGAATGTCATGAACATGTCTCAAACTGATCAGGTGGAGCTCTGGGGCTCTGTTTTAAATGGTATGATTACTAATTGCTTTATATCAATATACTTCATATTTTGTTGTGTTCATATTCTACGGGAATCTCTAGCTGAATTCACGGGAATTGGGTAGAATAGTGTTACTCGAAATTGGGTTGAACATAGAGTTGGGCTGTAGTCAATTTCTGTTAGCGACAGTTAATTCACGGGAATCTCTAGCTGAATTGGTTAGAGGGATTGGAGAGAAAACAACAAAAATGAAAAGGAAGGGGGACTATTTCCAGGATATGACGGATTATGAGGAGTAAGAAGTGGTGTTCTCTGGTGTTGGCAATTTAATAAATTGGCTGTATGTATATTATTTATTCCCTTTTTGTTTTGGTATGGCATACCAGGCAGAGCAACCCAAACTTTTCAATATTGAATCAGAATACGATGATGATTATAATTCGGGTTAGGTTAGAATTGAACCAAAGCTGTACCTTATTAAGCTTGATATTGGTTTGTTTGTGGATCGCCAAGGTGAAGTTCAATTTGCTTTGATTTAGGAATAGGCCAAGCTATAGATACTTATCTAGATTATTTAAAACTTTCTCAACACACAAAAATTGCGAACATTAAACATGTTGAATTTTGGCTTTTTGTTCTAGACATATAGGTCCCATAATATAAACTAAGTTTCACCTAAACAAGTTGGTTTTTCATGTGTATATATGCGACAAAAGTTATTAAAAGTCACACGGTTAACATACACTTCCAAGAACAAGTTGCACAATATATATAATCAACCACATATATAAATAGACACTGTTTGATAATAAGTTTAAAAAAAAAGTTCAGTAAAATATAATTCAACAAAAGAAATGTGGAAAAAACACAGGCTATATCTGCCATTGGAGTCACTTTGTAACAGATAAGGTTCTTTCAGGAGAAATTGTAACTGATTTTGTTGGTTCAAGTGATCAATTGGCTGACATATTTATTAGTAGAGGGCCTCGGGCTTAATCTATTTGTAACAAGCTTGGTGCATATGACATGTATGCTCCAGCTTGAGTGTTGGAATTAAGTAAATCTGTCAATATTCCTAAGTTTTACAACTTCCTAGATCACTTGTTCATATTCTTAGAGTATACAACTTTCTAGATTAGTGCTAATCAATTAGGAGTTCAATGTGTTTATTGTAACATCATTATAAATACAAGTTGTATGATTTGAGCTAGACACATGATTTGCAGTAATTTAAGGAGATTAAGTTTGTTGCTCTCATCCCCGTGAGCTTAGCTCAGTTGGTAAGGATATTGCATATTATATGCAGGGGCTGGGGTTCGAACCCCGGACACCTCACTTCTCCACATTTAAAATGTGTGAGCTCTAGCCACTAGGCCACTTGACCAAAAAAAAAAGTTTGCTGCTCTCTTCTCATGGACTTCTGTCATTACTATTTGCATGACAGGTAATTTGGAATCCTATAGACGGGTGTCATCTAAGCTTAAGCTTGAAATTTTTGAAGATGACTATGCAGAAAATGTTGATTCACTCTCGACTAAATCTCAACAAAGTACCGGGGATGCTGAAGCTGCTGGACAAGTGAAGACAAGTGAGCAATATGAACTTGATTGTTTAGCCAATTTGGATTGCTGTTTTTTCCTCTTTCATTTTCTTTTATGGACTGTTTCACGTTTTCCCCAACTTTTTGGCTCTTTGAAATCTAAAACTTCCATTTCTATGATCAATTGGCTGAATAAAGTTAAACCGAAAAGGAAACATGAGAAAAGAAAAGGCAAAGGATATATACTGTCAATAAGTTTTCCTAGATTGGTTCTCTCACACTATACAAACCATTTTATGCAATATATTTCCAATATTGTCTAAAATTACAGGTTGGTGTTTTAAGGTTGTATTATTTTATGGCATTTCATAGAATGTGGGATCAAATGCATTACTTCTTCTATAAAGTTTTTTTTTTTCCTGCATAGAACTCCATTTTGAGTATACTTTTGACATTGGTGACTTGAATTGGTTTCTTGTAGGACCTTTTCTCCTTCCATATTAAACTTACTTTTTGTTAACATCTTCTATCTTGTTAGGTAGGATTCCTGTTCGTTTATATTTGTGGACTGTTAACAACGATTTTGATGATTTTGAAGATGCTCCAAACATTGATAACTGGGACAAAGTCTCGTATATCAATCGACCTGTTGAGATTCCCAACGAGATTCCCAATGAAGATGGTAAGTCATGTTTCAGAATAATCCTCCATAGAGCTTTTAAATTGAATATCTTTTCAATGTTTGTCTTATGTTAGTTCTTTTATCTGAAGATGCATATGTTGATAATCCACATTCTCAATGTTGCATGTCATCATTTGCGATTCTGATAATCTAATTAGCATTGAAGCGTCCGTCTCAGTTATATTTAACATTTCTTCTACATGACTTGCATATTATTGATAAACTATTTCTGTTTTTTATTTTGTTTTTTGTTGTTTTATGGCGAGGGTTTAAATAAACTTATACTTCGCATGCTCGTAGTGGTAAATATGGATTAGTTGAATTGCCACCCTTCTTCAACTCTTGTCATAGTTACCCTGTTTAATAACTGTTTGTTATATCTGTTGCATGTAGATAAGTACTTTAGCTTAAACGATGCAGTGAAAAGACTTCTGCCCGAGTACTTTCCAGAAAGTTCCTTTGTTAATGAAGAAGATGCAAACATAAATCAAAGCACAGGAGAAGGGGGAGAAAATTCATGTGATCCGGCATCATCTTGCCACACACTTGAGATTGCAGAAATCAAGTGTGTACGCATTCAAGGGATAGATCTGCCTTTGGAAATACCTTTTTCTTGGGTGGTGAACAACTTAATGAATCCTGAATATTTCCTTCACATGTGTGTTTGCTTGAAAGTTTCAGAAGCCAATGCTGTGCAGTAGGGATAATTTCTACTATTTTAGCCTTCTTTTTTTTTTTTTACTGAAAAAATATAATACAATTCTTTTGTATATAATAGATGTACAGAATGGTTTCATATTATATTGATTTCCTAATTCGTTTTCAATTTTACACTACAAAGTGTAATATGTGTTAACTGGTGATATATTTTCTAAATTCCCAAACAAGGGCACCCGCCGTTTTTCCCTATAAAAATATTGGTTGAAAGGTGTTGTACAAAATATTATGTAGGTTGTATACACATATGAAGATGCATCCTCTATTCACCAAGTACCCCACATCATTTATTTCCCCATAAAAATATTGGTTGAAAGGTGTTACCCACAATCATCAATACTATGTAGATTGTCTACACATGTGAATATGCATCCTCTACTTTCACCTTTTTATACGTCCATCTTGTATTCACCAAGTACCCCATATTGGTTTTGAAGGTACACATCCAACAACAAATCTGAATTAACTGCAGTAAAAAATTTGATGTATTTAAGCAATCAAAACATCTGCATAGTTGTTGAATCGAGATCAAACGATTCAGGTTTTATTGTTGGAATCACTTAAGTTTTTGCGTAAGCTTTTTTTCAACCTCAATTTTTAATGAGAGAAATACAAAATCATTTATTTTTTTTGTGTGCGCATTTTTATAAGCACCCAAGCGACGATAGTAACCATTTTGAAACAAACACAATTATTTATGCTTTTTCTTGAAAAAAAAAAACTAAAGAATATAATATCTAGATTATTTATATTAGTCACCTTTAGTTTAATCTATAACAGAGAGCTCCAATACTTGTCATTGTTTAATTACTATATGAATTCTTGTTTTGATCCATAGCATGTTGTTGTTTTGACACAAAATGGATTTTAGAGCAATATTTCATTATAATCTTAAAAAGGCTTATAATATCTGAAGGCTAATATCAACATTAAAAATTACACCCGCATGTGCACATTTCATAATTGATTATTGTATAACCGATATATAATACATTTTATTGAAGATGATCTACTACCTCAAACATCTCTCCATAACCTTAACATGCTTGTATTACAATTGGATTAGTATTGATCTATAAGCACGAATACTCCTTGGATTACGCATGTTCCGGTGTCAAACACGTGTCGGACACATCCGAGACATTTAATTACACTGAATTACGTGATTTTCTTAAATTATTAGTGGTGTTGGTGTGTTTGTGTTATGTCCGGTGTCTATGTCTGATGTATATATCAGATGCAACAAACACTATTCCCAACCTTCAACAAACATCACAAGCCTTTTGGCTTATTTGATCAATTTTTGATAAAACGCCCTTGCCTTAAGAAACTTCTCTTCTGTCCCCACATATTTCTCTCTATTTGTTAGTATCCAGAAAAATTGGTATATTCTCTCTTTTCGGACACATTATAAGAGTGGTAACATCTGGAACATGTGTTCATATGAAATGTTAATTATTAATTATTATTGGTTGCAAAATTTGTTGCATTGTATTTATTTAATTTTATATATTTATGGTTGAGAGTTATCATTTATTCGATAACCTCACAGGATTCATAATGATGATAAAATAATGGTTCATGTAATTTTTGTGCACTTACCATAAAAGAGATTCCTCTATCCTTCATGGATTCATTATAAATCCAGACATCATCATCCATCTTAGGTTAGGATCGTCCTGAAACAAGAAATAAGCCATACACTCACCTTCCTTGCACTCTCAAATCCAACAACTACCTTCCAGCATCAAAGTTCCACAAAGCATATATAATATAACCAATGATAATGAGAAATGCCTATTTGTTTAAAAATATTATATTCATATAACATTCAATTAATACACAGAAACAAAGTGTGAATATTTTTGTCATCGAGTGTTGTCTCAACCTCACGAGTCTTGAGCCGAAATATATTAGGGCTGTTAAGAGGATGTTCTTGTTGCCTGAGTGGCACATTGATAATAATTTATCTGAATATTCTGATTAAAAGCCACGACGAAAGCTTGAAATCAATTTTAAGCCTTCAATTGAGGAGTAATTTTTGTGAAACATAAAGATTTGGACACATTATTTATGAACACACACTTAAAAAAAAGCACACCATATAATTATTTAAAAAATAAATATCATTTAATTTTTATTATTATTTTTGTGTGTATCCAAAAAATGTGTTCAAATCTTAGATAAATTTTTCGTGGATCTTCAAGACAAGAAATTGTCATAATATCATTCTGGAGTAAGGAACCATGTCCACATAAGAGTAGATATACGCTATAAAGTTTGAGAAGCTCTTCTGATGTGTTGTCAAATGTAAAAAAAAAATAGAATGAACAGAAAGTTTAACTAAAGGATCAAATAAATTATACTAGTTTGGATACATCGCCAATAAATGAAACAAAAAACATAGTAGCTTAAGGCCGGCCATTTGATACCATCACATATGCTCCTCTCATCCCAAGTCCAAACCAAAACATAGATAGATATGGACACTTACAACGTTGTAGTAACATCAATTTTTGAAGGAACATACAAAGAAAACCTTAGTAAACATCGTAGTCTAATTTTTTCTTATGTAAACTCATCTTTCCTATAAATTTCAACAATTCTCTCACAATTTCAAGTCATCACAAGCAATAAAGAAAAAAGTGTATGAGTTGAAATAATCATTGCTAACATGTCAAAGGGAGACAATGTGGTTGTTTTGGACTTTTGGGCTAGCCCATTTTGTGCTAGAGTCAAAATTGCTTTGGAAGAGAAAGGTGTACCTCATGTGGACAATGAAGAGGATTTGTTTGGAAAAAAAAGTGAGCTTCTTTTGAAGTCAAATCCTATTCACCAAAAAGTACCTGTGTTCTTGCACAATGACAAACCTGTCCTTGAGTCTGGTATTATTGTTAGCTATATTGATCAGGTTTGGCCTTCCAACCCACTGCTTCCAGCTAACGCATATGATCTTGCACAAGCTAGATTTTTGGCTGATTTCATTGACAAAAAGGTTAGTTGCACTATTCTTAAGTAGTGTTATCACATGTAAAAAGAAAAGAACCTGTTTTGTTATCTTTTTGAGTAAAATCAAAATGCATAATTTTTCCCCCCATTTTAAGGTCCAGAAACATCTATGTACATGTTTGAAATAACTGAATTTGGCGAAATCAAAGTGACACCGTAGTTTTGTTAAAGTTCTATAGTGTAGCTTTTGCAAGATTCAGCAGTAAATTGTAATTCCATAAATCTAAAAGTCAATCCAAACATGTACTAAGTAAAATATTTCTACGTTGATTTTCTAGACGTATGTGTAAAACATTTTTTACATTATCAATCTATAATGTTCATTAAATTCTTTAAAGCTCATCCTATGATCCTAATATTTAGAAATGGAACCAAAGTTACACCGATGATCACCCTAACCTATAATAAAAAATAAGTTTATCATGAATTTAGTCTAAGATATTGTATGTGTTAGACAATTTGACCGTGAAACAATAAAATTTTAAAATGATCATTGAAATTGAAAATCTTTGATCACATTAATTTTGTGGGTCGGTCAATTTCATCTCCAAAGTTTTTAAAAGTGTGAAATTGTCTTAGAAGGACTAAGGACAAATGTGAAGACATATTTCGATTTTAGAAATCATTTTAAAATTTTGTTATTTCAAAAACCAAATTGTTCAATACCTCAAAATCTCTACCCATAGTTATAGACTAAAATGTTGTAAATATTCATCATTTATACATATATGATTTTGGATATGGTGACTTGTATGGGAAGGTATTTGACACTGGGAGGAGCATTTGGGCTAGCAATGGAGAAGAGAGAAAAGTGGGCACAAGGGACTTCATTGAAGTTTTAAAGCATCTAGAAGAAGCTCTTGGAGAGAAAGACTACTTTGGTGGTGATGTCTTTGGCTATGTAGACATCATAGCCATTCCTCATTCTGCATGGTTTTTAGCATATGAGAAACTTGGTGATTTCAAAGTTGAAGATCATTCTCCAAAAATCTCAGCTTGGATTAAGAGGAGCTTGCAAAGAGAATCTGTGAAGAAAGTTCTTCCTGACCCTGAAAAGGTTTACCAGTTTGTCCTTCATTTCAGGAAGATTTCAGGACTTGAATGAAATCAAGAATATGCATATGTGTCTCATAGCAGTGAATGATGCTTGTTTCTTTCTTTTTTCTTTTCCAAAAATTGTATTTGAAGTATGTTGTTTTTGCTTTTCAATTCTCACTCACTAGAGGGCTAGAAAAATCTGAAATAGCTATAAAAATTTAGAGACGGAAAATGCAAAACTCGTCTCTAATTTTGTCGCTAAGTGTTATCGACGTCAACTTCAGTGACCGATTTTATTTTTTCTGTATCTATATTTTGTTGTTATTTCAACTTTTTCTGGTAGTGAAATAAAAGATGAAATAAGAATCACCTCTGGGGTTTCTGTTGCTTTTCAACTATAATGAGTATGCTAAATTATCAACCATATTTTAGTGTTTGACTTTGAATAATGTAATATGTTGTTCCTTCTACTCTTAGAAATAAAGGTTTAAAAGATTTTCAATCCTAAATCAAAAGTGGACACTAGGTAGGATAGCTAACTCTTATGATGAAGGAAATAGAATAAACAGAATACAGACTAACTGGAATAGTTAGCAGCTTCATAATTCCTCCTTGAGTTTTCTCTCAAACGTAATGTGACAATCCATGTATTGATGCTTTATACGTTTGTGAAAAAACAGATCTATAGCAATGTGGAGAGTGCTTAGGTTATCACAATATAGAACTTATGTTCTTTTGCAAATGATTTTCTAATCATTTAGAAGATAGACAATCTATTGAAGTTCACAGGTTGCGGAAGCAAGGGCTCTCTACCCTGCCTCTCATGATGAACAAGCAAAAGTGAAGTGTTTCTTCGATTTTCAGCTAATAAGATACGTTCCTAGAAAGAAGCAGTAACCGGATGTTGATTTCCAAGTATCTTTGCAAGTTCCCTAGTCCGCATCACTAAAACCATTTAATTGTAATTCTAAATTTCTTGGAAACACGAGGCCTCCACATAAGGAGTGTTGATAGCAACTTCTCATGCCATTTCGTGCTGGCCTGCTTCAGTCCATATAAGGATTTTGTTAGCTTGCATACTTGGTTAGGAGTGTAGAAGAAGTGACACCAATAGAAAGACCTCCACATAAGATCGCATTGTTTATGTCTAATTTCAGCAAAATGCCACATGTTGATTGAAGCCAAACCTATCAAATCTATTATAGTTCTAATCTTATTCAATACTAAAAGTTTAATAATAATCCAATCCTTCTTATTGCTGATTGTAACCCTTTGCAACTAGACGTGCTTTACAACGATCAACTTGTTGCCTATAGGAATGACTCCAGGAGGTAGGTCCACTAATTTCAAAGTGTTGTTAATTGGATCTTAGAGCCTTTAATTTTTCATCCATGGCCTTGTTCCAGCATTCAAATTGACTAGCTTCTGCATATATTATCTCTTATTCAATGGACAGTGTTAGAGAGAAATCTCTCTACATAGGAGAAATTTTAGCTTATGAAACATTAAATATTATTGATTGGATATGGAGTATTTTATTTTTATTTTTTTGCTATTTTCCTTTGCTAATATGGGCAGGTTGATGTTTCAGTTTTACACGAGAATACTTTCTAGTTTGTTTCAATATCTCTGTCAATTACATGTGAATCTTGTGAGGAATTTTGTGGATCATTTGTTTTGTGCTGTTGTGATCATGTTTTTCTAGGTCAGTGACATTTTATTCACAGGATCAAAAACACTAGCATCAAGACTTTCCCATTGTATAAATGTTGTTGTAGGAGAATTAGGATCCATGGAAAAATATGTTCTTCAAAGATCACATTCCTAGAAACTATGATATACTTATTTGTTTTGTATATATCTTTTTGTTCCAAGTTTATATCCTAAGAATATACACTTTCATGAATATAAAATTTTGAACCATGTGAAACAAGAGTAAAAACATAGCATAAACAACCAAAAACCTTAAGATTAGTTAAATCATGCAGTTTTTTGTGTTTAGACAATCAAATGAGATCATATATTGAAGGAAAATGCTAACGTGTGTCACCGGGGCACTTTTTAAGAGCTTTAAATGATAAATTTTTATGAAAATTTGTGTAATTAATGCATTGAGAATTAAAATATTTGACTTTAAGGAATAATTTTTCATTTTGAAATCTTTAAAGAGTGCTCCTGGACACTCGTTACCAAGACCCTTTATTAAATAAAATAGTAGGAATTCTATTAATCAAATATACATCATGAGCAATTGGACACCAACAAGTTTTAGGTAAATTTGATCGAAACAAGAAGACCTCTAGCTACTCCTAGTATGCGTATGTTTGGTTCCACATTTGGAGCAGACAAAATTGATCCTGGAAGTGTAAAATTGAGTTTGACTTGTTTGTTTGCTTTCGAGTAGAATTACTTTGTATCTAGAGTTGATTCTAACTTAGAGCTAGAATTTGTAGCTTTTGAGTTCAAACGTGATTTTTATAGTGAAACTTATTTTTCAACTCATTTTTACATAAATATAATGTATACAAACATAAACCACTTTACATTAAACTCACTTTTAAGGAAAATCAATTTATCAAAATCAATTCATTCAAAATCAATTTTTGTCACCGCAAAACCAAACATGTACTACATGTTGGTGTTTATGCTCAACTCTAGCATTTTGTTGATCAGGTATTTCAATACAAAAAGTTTGACGGATTATTCCCTCTTCATTCTTCAAATATTTTTATGAGATGATGAAAAAAGGGAAATTTGATTAAGGTTATTCTTGTTCTTAATATTGTTCTTTTTAGTCTGATCCATGGCCTTACGCAAATGCTTCTTGATTAATACAATCATCAATTACCATCCTTTTTAATTTTCATTTGGTTAATATACTTGGGTCATGATTCATTGAAGTTATTAAAAACCAACCACCTTTGTGGGATGAGATCAGTATTCACTTGATACATTTGCAATATATTTAGTAGCTTATATATGATATAATTAAATAAATAGTTGCATACAAAAGTGGTCTTGACTCTGCTCTATACCTTACCATTGTTTCCAAACTTCTAACAGAATTAATTGCTAATTATAGGAAATTTAGATAGTGTTAGTTCTTAATTAATCTTTTCATTTGGTAATTATACCCGTACAAGTTCGGAGGTGTAGATATATCAACCATCCCCACAGCTTGAATAGTAAAAGATAAAAGACAGAAGTTTTTTCTTTCTTTTCCCTATATAAATATGGCAAAAACGGAAATATTAAATTGAAAATGACTATTTTTAAGTTTTTAAAGAATTGACTGTGCAACTTTTAATGTAATTTCTTTTTAATTTTTTTAATGTAACAATATTATGTTTGATTTTTTATCTAATGTCTGGTAGGTATCGGTTATGATTTCCAACTTACAAGACAAGAGGTCCATTTGTGGAGTGCTTATTACATTTTTCAAGATATCATCTTTTTGAGGTGGGGCTGATGCAAAACTTGTTACAGGTGTTTGCGGCTTATTGTAAAGTTGGTTTCATACTACATACACGATCTAGTAGTTGAATTCCCTTCATATAATAGGTGTGATCGAACTAACAAACTAATTTGGAGGTCTAACACTAATTTGGAAATGAGTCGCTTTTTGAATGGGAGAGAATAACATTTTTTTAAAAAAAAAAATAGCTTATAACATTTCATTACATAGGATATGTTCAATGCAATCTGGTATATCTACTAAGACCTAAAAATTAGTTGAGGAAGTGACCGCCTTAACTAAATTATAGACTGTCTTATTTACTTGTCTCCTCACAACAACATTAAAATTAAGGAACTTGAGTAACTTAAAAACTTATTGGTTACTTAAAAACTAATCTATATGTTAATAAGATAAAACTAAAAATTTAACCAACAAAGATTTTATATATATAGGGGATGTTTTAAATAAGAAGTTATTTTAAAATGAGAAGTAAGAATGGTAAAATAACCTTTAGAGAAGTGGAAATGTTAACGACAATAATAATAACAATGGTATGCAATCAGAAAAGTGGAAACGTCGGCGACAATAATAATAATAATGTTACAAAATGGTGGATTTGTTTTGTAACATGCCTAACCATATATTCGTGGCGGCGAGAAGAGAGTTAGAGATAGATTTTTGCAATGAGAAGTGAATGAAAAGAGAAGAGAGGGGCTGTTCAACTTCTTCAACCAGAAGAATGGGAAGAGTCTGTAAGTGGGAAAGAAAGAAGGAAAAGAATGTGATCTGAACCGTTTATTTAATCTAAAGGCTGATATTTAACCTTTTTACTTCTCATTTTAAAATCACTTCTTATTTAAAACATCGCATATATATATAAAATAAATTAGAAGGAACTTATTCAACATTTGATCATATGAGAAGACTAAGAAGAAAAGCAAAAGGAAGCATAAACTCATAAAGGAGAAAAGCACCAAAAGATGGATTCATGAAAGGGAAAGCATGAGAGTGAGAGAATTTGGCATCAATAGAAAAAGCATGAGATAAGTCACAAGTAATCCTGCCCGTGCCACGTGGATACATGACATCATCAGTTCACGTGGCAAAAGCTGGTCCCACATGGGTCCTATGTGCTTTGTAACTTGGTTAGTTGTTTGTACATGTGCTATCCGTAGGTAAGTGGCAAAACTACAACATGATGATGAACCTATATATCTCTACTTGTTCTTTTCCCTTTTCTAAGTTGGACAATGTTACAAAATTTAATAATTTTTTTAGTAGAATCAAATTTACCGTTGAATTGGAACTTTAAATCATGTATACACAAAATTTAAGGTAAATGTAAAATAATTTGATGTCATTAATTGAGATGAGTCAAGGTTAATGTCAAATACACTTTTTTTAAACCAACACTAATCTTTATAAATTTTGATGACAATTTTTTCTTTAGACAGTTGAAGAAAGTTTGAGGACATTATTTAGCCACAAAATTATTCCAGGTGAATTTAGCCAACTATGAGCCACAAAATTAGACAGGTGAATATAACAACAAAATTATTCCTTTTATTGTCTAAATATATTATTTAACATTTTTGTTAAATAATTAAAATATCCATTGGATTTAAAATATACGAAAAAGAAAGACAAAATCCAGCTCAATATGCTAAATCATCACATTTACCTAATCATATGCTACAAAGGTCCGAAATAAAAAAAATATCAAATCACAAGATTGGAATCTATTTTCTTTATGGTAAATAAGAATTCACTCAAATGACAAAGGAAAAGTACATTAAACGATTAAATAAATTTGTATATGAATTGGATGATCCCTTATTATATTCATTTTATAAGTACAAAATAAGTTTTATAGTTAAACAAAGAAATAATAAAACTAAAGACATTATGGTACAAATTTGTTGTCAATTAAATGATTTCTCAATCTATATGCAAAAAATTTAAACCACCAGATGGAAGATGATTTTTAGACATCTAAACTTTAATCTACCATTAGAGAGAGAAATAAATAAAGACACTAAAGAGATAAATGCGATAAATTGACGATGTGGATAAGTCTTTATTTTTTCATAGTTTATTCTCTCTTTGAGTCAAATCATTAGTTAAAAATGATTTATTTTTATTCGGTGACAAATATGTTGTCAACTTTTAGATATTCAAATAACATTCCTTTAAATTTAAAGTTAGCTCTAATAATATCATCCACATGAAAAGAAAAAAAGAACAATGATCCGTCAAATAGGAGAAGTGCTATAAACACTCTCTTTTTAACAACCACATTAATACTTACTTTTTTATTGAATGAAATCTATTTGGTCTTATAATTTTATGTGAGACTCGTTCTCAAAGTGTGACTCACATAAATTTTATTCAATAAGAAATAAATGTTACAACGAGCATTGGAAAAAAAAAGTTCTTAACGCTCCTCTTAAATAAATCCTAAAAAATAAACAAGGCAACAAAAGAAATGGAGCGAACCGTTTATCCGTTACTTAGTTCTTGAATGTACGAAGTCTTAACACTATAACTTTTATCAACACTATGAACACATCTCTAATGTATCTTTTGTTAATAATTTTGTGGAATAAATTGATGAATGAAAAACACCATTGATGACTAAATTGACAATGCAAAACAAATTTGAAAATCAAAATGACTAATAAAACGATGCTTGTCGATGTATTTACAATTTTGATATATTCAAAAACGATTATAATATCGCTTCAACGCTTTAGAGAACAATGTTTATCTCTTAATTATAAAAGCTTGTTTAAAAGAAATGTGAAAGGGACCGTAGGTTAAGTTGTGAACTGCCGCCATATAGTTTGTTTGTTTGTTACGTACAGTTTGTCTCAAGTTTATCAATGTCAGACTCAGATCCTAGGTAGCTTCTTTCGAATATTAGCATATATAGCCACGTGGATGACCTCCAGAATCCAATAAAGAGCAAGAAGAAGCATGGGATCAGTGCAGGAGAGAAGAAGTTGGTGATGCCATTAATAATTTGGTCTCAAGATTAAGAATATGCAGTTTGGTCTCAAAATTGTAGGAAGTTCATTTACTTGAGTCTTTAATATTATCAAAATTTTAAAATAAACCGTTAATGATGTTAAGTTGGTAAATAATATCAAAGATTTACTACCATTTGAAAATATAGAGCGAAAAATTTAATTAATCTTTTGCAAGTTGTGAGATCATTTTTAAAATATTGATAATTTGAAGGGCTAATTGATATAGTTCTACAATTTCATGGCCCAACTTTCTTTTTTGATAGAATTTCTGGGACTAATTTAAGTATTTATTATATTAATTTATTAATTTTTTTTTTAAAATAAAAAATTTGGGAGTACGGTGCTTCAACCCAGCACATTATAAATTATGTTACAAGCTTGATAGCAATGATAATACTAATATTCCTGGTGGGAATTAACCAGTTTTTTTTTTTTTTTTTTACAATAAGGGAATTAACGAAGCTTGATAATAAAGATAATAGGAATCCATCCATTTGATTAAAAACACAAATGAAAAGTACTTAAAAAGAAAGAAAGAAAAAATAAAGATACAAGGGGTGACACAGACAGCCTCTATACTTTTTTCCTTTTCAATCATAATTCTCTAATAAAATAATATTCTCTTTTTGTCTTCTTTATTAAAACCCCAAGCAAGCCCCACATTCCATTCCCCTCTCTTCCCTTGATCCCCTAGAGCTAATTTGTCTCTCCCACTTTCTTAATTTGGATCTTCTTCCCTTAGGTCCTTCTCTTTCTCTCAACCCAATCTTCATGTCACTATATACATAATGCTAGAAAAAGAATGAAAATTGTGATGAAAATCTAGAGATGAAAATAGAAACATACATGTCTATGTAATTCCGTAGCTAAGTGTTAAAAATATCATATTTAATGACTAATTTTATTTTTTCAGTCTTTAATTTTTTTTCTCTTTATTTCAATTTTTATGGTAGTGATATATGCTTGTCATATAGTATAGAATTATGATGTATAAAATAAAGTTTATGCAATTTGTTTTTAATATTTTGCAACCGAAAAAACATATGGTACATATGGTTATTGATTAAAAAAAGAGTTATAATATGGTTATTTTGGATGATTTCATGTATAGCAGGGTTTGATAGGTATAATAATTAATTGGAAGGAAGAAGGAGGTCCAAAGTATATATATATTCAGATCATACAACATATATATGGCACCTGTTTCATTGCCTCCAGGTTTCAGGTTCCACCCTACGGATGAAGAACTTGTTGCTTATTATCTAAATAGGAAGATCAATGGCCATAAGATTGAGTTGGAGATCATTGCTGAAGTTGATCTCTATAAGTGTGAACCGTGGGACTTGCCAGGTAATTTGAGACACTATTTTTTATATCATGCATGATCATATTTAAACTCGTGTTCAGGTTACAAATTTTGGATAGCACACAATCAAGTACTTCATCCGAAATAAAAAATCAGAAAAATTATTTCATATTTTTTTAGAATAAAATATAAGCAAATATTGCTAATTTATCTCATATTTAATGATAATGCGTCTCTTTTGTCAAAAAAAAAAAGATTATGTCTCTAAAATACCCATCCTTAAATTTAATTTTTATATTTCCAATCACCAAATTTATTTAGTTACAGAGCTAGTTTAGATCACAAATTTAATTTTTTTTATTTGTATTGCATAGATTAAATATGATCAACCAACTTTCTTTTCTTTTTTTTTTTGAAGGATGATCAACCAACTTTCTTAATATGTGTAATTTGATCAACCGTCGCTACAATTCATATTATTATGGAAGGAGTAACTTTTTTTTTTTTTGAGGAAAGGAGTAACTTAATATTGTTCGTGAAAGATAAAAAAATTTCACATAGTAGTTCTAATAAATTACTCTAAATTATTCAATTTGCACCAGCATGTTTTTCTCTTTACTAAACTTTATCCCAACAGTTAAGATCGTTTCTACAATTTGGATTATAGGAGATCCAAAATTTTCTTGTACTATATGATTTTTTGCGAAAAAATTAAAATCAAATTGAAATATAAAATGTATTATTTAACATCCTGAAGAGAAGTTTTCATTAAAGACCCAATTTATTTTTTGGCAATTAATAAATTAGATCGTTATTATTCAATAACGATTTTGTAGACCTTAACAGGACCCAATGAAAGTTTATTTGAAAGTGGACACGAGCTTCTTAATACTTGATTTGCTATATATATAGCTTCTGATCTTTTATCAGTGATGATCAAACATATGCTTGCTTTTTTGGTCAAGTATGTGTATATATATATATATATATAGGGAGTGGTCAAATATAGACTGTAGTCTTCTCTGCTTTAACAAAAAATATCTCATGTGATTGATATAGTGGAAAGGATTGTACTTCTAGAGAAGATGGTCCCCTTCACCTTTAGGAATCCTATTGTGGTAATCAAGATTATAATGAGACAACAAAAGATTCCTAAGTCAAAAAGCGTAAACTAAAGAAAAGAGCCACTCCCATGCAAATATTGACACTTTATATCCCAACTATTTTGGCGGGTAAACATGGGGATTAACTATGCTAAAACAGTTAATGAAATCTATGGGGAAAACTCAATAGAAGAGGTTATTGTTTTTGACAATTTAGAAGAAATACTAATTAGTCTTTACAATTACTTTTGCTTGCATAATAATTAAATTCAACTTTACAACCATTTGCATCACCTATTAAGTTTTTGTAATAATATCAATTTTTGAAGATTATTAAGAACATATGTAACCAATTCGAAGCCTTTTTTCCTTGTTATTATTACAGGGAAATCATTACTACCGGGGAATGATATGGAGTGGTATTTCTTTAGCCCTCGTGATAGGAAGTACCCGAATGGATCTAGAACGAATCGTGCAACCAAATCTGGATATTGGAAGGCGACTGGGAAGGATCGAAAAGTGAATTCTCAAGCTCGAGCAGTAGGGGTGAAGAAAACCCTAGTTTACTATCGAGGAAGAGCACCTCATGGCTCTCGTACAAATTGGGTTATGCATGAATATCGTCTTGATGAGAGGGAATGTGAAACCACTCCTAACTTGCAGGTTCTCCTTCTTTGTTTTTCTCACTTTTTTTTTCAATTTAAGAATTTTTTTTCGCTTTTTGATACTCGCAAATTTCTTATTTTTATATATCAATAAGCAATATATATGTGTGTGTGATCTACTGGTTACAATTACTTTAGAATCCTTCAACTGACCAACCAAGTTTTCTACTTGGACTACAATATATATCTTTGAATCAAATTCCATATATAATATTATACCAATACTCTTCTAGCTAAAATGTTAATTAGAGTAATTTCATTTTGGTTTCATTATGATACAATATTGAAATACCAAACAAAGTAGAAATCTAATCCCTAGCCTAATGGCACGCTTTTTTTTAACCTATTACTAAAATGAAATAATACTTAACTTCAATATATTTTCACTTCCAATTTCTACATTTTGACGTGTCTCTTTTTAACTGGAAAATAATCACAACCTCAGGATGCATATGCTCTTTGCCGTGTGATCAAGAAGAGTACAGTGATTGTGCCAAAAGTTGGAGGACAATATGGTAATATTACAAGCCATGCCAACCAGATAACAAGCGACCAATCACCAAGAGTTGAGCTATACTCTGAAAGAAGGGGTGAAGATTTAGATAGTTCAAATTATTTGATGCAAATGAAGGCTTGTTCACCTCACAATATGGTAAATGAGACTTCTCTCAATATCAATGGTACGTCAAGGGATCATGGAAATTGGTCGCAATTCTCATCTGAAGACCCATTATTTAGTCTTCCAACTACTTCTTCATTTACTAAATATGGAGCCATAACATACCCTCCATCCAAGGTACACAAAAATACTCCATGCACACAAATTTTAATTTAAATATAGAGCAAGAAGATTTTAGATAAGTGTTAAAAACACACACTCCTAACACTTCTTTTTTCTTTCCAAAACACACAATGTCACACTTTAAGACTAGTATTAGCAACATTAAGATAAGGTCTAATGAAAATAAAATAAAAAAATTGTTATAGACGAGTTGAACCTGAGACAAGTAACTTACATAGGGAAACATACATAACAAAATTGTCGTATTACATATCTTTACAATCAAATTGAACTTTTTTGAAGCCTTTTTTTTTATCTAAAATTTTGAGGCCTAAAACCTTAGCTTTGGCCACTTGGTCCTTGCACCTTCCGTGCATAAGTCTCGCATCAGATAAGATAGTGAGATTAAAGGGTTTATAAGAAGGTGACAACTTGTGTACCCATCAATAAAAGGTGGGTAACACAACCCATGTTGAGTTGGCACCAATCAAAGTTATTTGTTTGTTTTCTATTATTTTTAATGTTATATAAATACATTGTTTTGATTGGTCCAACTCAACATGGGTAGTATTACCCACCTTTTATTGATGGGTAAACAAGAATTTCCCTTATAAGAAAGTTGAAGTGAAAGTCTACTATAAATTACATTAGACTTTTTGAACCTTTGGACCCCAAGCTTAGACACTAAAATATGCAAAACAATCATCCAATTGGGCTTGCCCTAAAAATCCAACACGAATGCAGTTTAAAACTTTGTATATAATCCTTGAATTTTGTTTGCAGGTGGATATTGCACTACAGTGTGCAAGGATGCAACATAGGTTTGCTATGCCTCCATTGGAGGTGGAGGAATTTCCTCAAGTTGGAATACCTCATCTGACACAACAAGGAAGCAGAACTACAAATGATATCTTGCAGGGAATTCTTTCACTTACTCATGCTTCTCAGGGATTGATGAATCAGTCCAGTTATTCACAAGCCTTGGATGACAATGCAAATTATGCTCCTTATCAAGATGATTTTACTTTCATGGTTGGCACTAACTACAAACACATAAATGATATGAGCTCCATGGGATATGTTGACAAAACTTGGGAAGATTTGAACACAAGATCTATAGAGATAGGTGATCTAGAGGATCAAGAGTCAAAGGCCAAGCGAATGGTAGAGAATTTGAGATGGATTGGAATGCCAAGAGAAGATTTTGAAAAGGTATATAATAGTATTTTTTTTTTTATTCCCAACTTTCATTATTTCAATGTCAAAACTAAAGCAATGGCATAATAAGAGGTGATGAAACTATACTATATCTTTATTAACTGAAAATTGATAAAGACAAACTTTGTCTTGGATTATGTAGTAAGTTTTAGAGACATCATATTTGATCACTTTTTTTTTTTGTGTCTAATTTCTGTTGTTATTTTAACATTTTTCTAGTAGAACTAATAAAGACTCTTTAAAACATTTTTTTCATTATAAATTAAGATCAATAATTGTATATGGATTAATTCTAATCTTCCAATTTGTATAGATGGAAGAACACAATGTTGTCCCAATCGAGGATATTTCATGCTACCAACCAATAAGGGAACACAATGGCATGCCAGGTATAATTATAAAATCCCATATATTTTTTTGTTTTTGTTTTTAATTATTGATAATTTATACTTTCTCCGGTCCTTTTTATAATAGACAAATGAGTAAATTAAAGTTGATGTATTTGATCTATATTATAAACCAAATACATCAACTTTGATTGATCCATTTATCTCTTATAAAAAGGACCAGAGAAAAAAAGGAAATAGAGTATTAGATCAACTTTGTATAAAAGAAAAGAACTGACGAGGACAAATCGGCAGGCCTGGCCAAGCTATAGGCAAACTAGGCTTTTGTCTAAGGCTTCAATTTTTTTACCTATTCCCAATACCTCATATTTATTTATTTATTTGAGGGGACCTCATATTTATTTGTGGAGTTAAAAATATGGGTTAAATATGTTTTTATCGCTATAAATATATCAACTTTTCATTTTAGTCCTTCTAAAAATGTTTTTCAATTTTTAGTTTCCCAAAAGTTTTCCATCTTCACTTTTGACTCCTCCTTAATAGTAAACTCATATGTAGAATTCATATTTTTTTAATAAAATTTTGCAGAAAAATCTATAATATTATAAGAATCTCTCCGAAAAAATAATTTTTTTTAACAAAACATGAATTAAATATGAATTTTAATATTTTTGGCGGTTAAAAAATCATATTTAATTCATGTTTTGTTAAAAAAAAATTTGGGAGAGATTTTTATAATTTTCTACACAATTATGCACAATTTCATTAAAAAACACAAAAGTTGACTTAAAAATAGGGACCAAAAGTGGTGATTGAGAATTTTATAGAGTAAAAGTCGAAGAAAAATTTTAGAGGGACTAAAATGAAAATTTGGTATATTTATAAGGACCAATAACATATTTAATCCTAAAAATATTAAGAGAAATAATACAAGTGGAAAATGATACACCAATTGATATACTTAATTATATAAAAAACTTGATTCTTTTTCAAATATGTATATTGCTTATAAAATAATTTTAAAAATTTAGCTATAGCATCTGCCTAATTTTTTTTTCAAAATTAAAATAATATCTTATTTATGATCAACAATGTGTCAACAAAGATTAAATTGATTTACTTTATTATCGATTGAAAATGAATTGTTAAACAAAATCGATTACAATAATTTAATGAATGATTTTGCATCCAAAAAACTTTGAAAAGTGAAATTTTGAATAAAAATATTACTTTCGTAAAACAAAAACTATTAGCAACTTTTTTTGCACAAACTATTAATAACTTGAAAGACCTCATCTAAAAAAAACTTAAGAGGCCTCATTTAGATTTCACCTTGGACTCAATATGTGTCGGGCCAACACTACAAATGGATAATCTATCAACTTTGGTTGACTCATTTGTCTCAACAATCTATTTAATAGAGTATTACATTATTGCTCGTGGTAATTTGAATTTTAAATCTTTTCTTTTCTAGTACCTAACAATTAATAATTGTTTTTACTTTCGTCAGAATATGAGCGAGACAATAACAACCTTGAACAAAATGACAATGATGTAAATGAATTCTCATGGGGATTCATCAATGATGGTGACCCCAATGAGAATTTTATAGAAGATGGTAACATGGATCATTACTCAAATTCTCCAAGCTTTGAGATCCTTGAAGAAACAAAGGTTAGTCATAGAATGTTGGTTTCAACTCAACAAGTAGCCATGACATTATTTCACCAAGTTGTTCCTTCACAAACACTTCAAATTCAACTCAATCCATTGATGCCAAACAATAAACACTCTATAGAGAACGTAGAGGCAATGATGACGATCATGGAGAATGGAGGATCTTTCTTCATGAAGTTCAAGGCCTATGTGATGGGGAAGTGGAACCTATTCCATCCATCAAAGAAAATAGCAAGTTTGGTTGTATTTGTATTTGCACTTCTTTTGATGCAACGAGTTTATTTGGAGGAAGAAGTGGAAATCTGCAAACCAAACCCAAAAACTGTGAGAGAAAAGAATGAGAGAATCACATGCGAAAGTCAAATGGAATGAGTCAAAAGAGGTTTGGTTTGTTGGTGTTAAACGTGAGAAAGGATTAAGTGTGGTCTTGAAGGAAATAGGCATTTTCCTCACCATATTTTTGGTGCTTTGTTCCACGTGGGCTAGCCATAGCTAACCCTTGATCTTCTAATTCATTTATTTTTGTCTCTAACTTGTGAGGAGTAGTTTGACAAGACTCTATTTGGGCTTCTCCTAATTAAGTAGGGGGCTAATATCCATAGTACACTTGTTATATTTTACTTTGATAATTGTTATTTGATTAAGACTAAATTGTGTTCAATCTTATTATAAAAAAGTCTATCTTTAATTTTATCTCCCTATTTACTTTTTGAATATGTGGAAATGTGTGTGCATATATATAGTCTAACAAAACATTGTTTTATTATGTAATCAAATTTAGGTTTTTTTGAACAATTTATCTTTAGTGAAGTTTATTAACTACTTGAGTCAAATTGTTTCGTTTGTCTATATTTTTTAAATACAAATATGAATGTACTAACTTAACGTACACATGTAATTCATTAGAGACCGAATCATTGTAGTTATTGACTAAATATAAGTTGACCATTACTTTGGTTACAAGGATATGTTTTAGCAAATCATTATAGATTGCAAAGTTGATCATTTATTTATTTTTTACAAAAGAGGGTACAACGTAAGAAAAAAACTGGACTAAATGGGCATTTCTAGGCATATAACCCTGAAAATATCATCAAATAGGAGCTTTTGAGGCATACTAGAAGGACTCTTCAAAATAAGCAAATTAATAATTAAAATAATAAATTATTATTAAGTTCTTATTATAATATTGCAGTTTATTTTTCTGCGTCGCATTTGGGTTCATCACTGGATTTACTTCTTGTTGTTCTTTTTATATACCACTTATTGTTGATCTTTGTTGTATTGCCTTGGTAGGGTTTTGTGGTTGTTGGGTCAGGTTTATGTCCCCTAGCTTTTGTACTTTATTTTTATTTAATATATTTTCTTTGCTTAAAAACAAAAATTATAATATTGCACTATATTTTAAATAAAATAATATTTATTAATGGATTGTAATTAGAAACCGATCGTGATAGGTTGGGTCGTTTCTTGTAGTAAACCCATTGAGAGGTCTCTCTCTACCGATGCCTATATATATTGTCTTGTAGTGGACAGGGTATGGCCATGGCCTACCCATTAATTATGTGAAATTACTATAATACCCCTGTGTTAATTTTAATATTACAACAATGCCATTCCCATTCCCAATTCCCACCCAGTCTTCCCACTCTCATATTTTTCTCCAGAATCAGGAAAAAAAAAGAGAAACGCGTATCTCATTTTCTCCCTCACTCTCAGTCCGTCGCCCACCACTCCAGCAATCAGCGGCGGCCCGGCCGGCGGCCGGCCATGCCAACTCTCCCTCTGTCTCCTACCTCCATCTCATCTCTCTCTCTATCTGATTTTCATTTGTCTCAATCTCTCCACAAACCCTAAAACTGTTAAAAAATTGTAAGTGTATCTCTGATTTTCATTTGCTTCAATTTTAGTTTGCTTCAATTTTATCATTTAGGAACAGTTTGCTTTAATTTTATCATTTTATCATTTGCTTCAATTTAGTCATCTGATGTACTGATTTAGGAATTAGGAACAGTTAGTCATATGATTTAATTAGGAACAGTTAGTCATATGTTGGGGGGTTGTATATGATACGGTGGTTTCAGTGATAATAAAAGCAGTACGGTTCTAGCAAGCAAGTAAGCCAATCACTGTTTTGTTCAGATTTAGCAAAACTCATAGTGTTACGTTCAGATTTGTTTTCAAGGAGCATTATGATAAATTTCACCTTAAAACTCATAGTTTAATGACAATTTGCTTTCTCTAAAGTGTAAATAGATGCATCAAATTACCGACCAAATCCAGCGTCAAATAATTAAGAAATGTTGATAACAGCAAATTTAGTATTTGTATAACAATGTTATTTAGATTTATGTTCAGTTAGTAACTTGTGACATAAACTTATGAACATTCCATCTCAGTGTCAAATAAGTGGTCCAATAGGAAATAAAAATTTACAACAGTGTTTGAGGTGATAACTAGCGTAGATATAAGAAAGCCGGTCCCAAGAAATCAGTAACAGACTCATAAATGATACGCAAGCTTCTATATAAGAAATATATATTGAGTTTATAAAACAGCAGCACATTTATATGGATCCACTGCCAATCAGTGCTGTTGTTCTGTTCCTCAGAGTGCTGTCTGATTCTGTTTTGATTTTTGATTTCATTTGCAACAGAAAAGTCAAGATGAAGAGTCGAAAAATTGATTCATTTTTCAAGAGGAAGGCCACTAACATTGAAAGAGATGAAGTTATAATTTCTTCATCCGAACCTGAACAAGTTTGTGATAATCCAAGAATTGAAGAAAATGAGCCTCGTCCTTCAAAGGTTAATAGAGTTAACCCGGATGACATTGAGAATTCTTTAGAACGTGATCCTGGAATGTATTCCAATTTGGCAATATCCACCAAATCAAAAAGATGCAATACGAAGAGCATATCTAAAATGGGGTCCTTATCAAATGAAATTACAAAACTATCCCTTGTCTGGTATCGAGAATCATCCAAGGCGGTTTCAAGACACTTGGTTTAGCATGTTTCCTTCATGGCTAGAATATTCACCGTCGGAAGATGCTGCATATTGCTTACAATGTTATCTCTTTAGCAAAAAACCAAGTGGACGTCCTGGATCACAAGTATTCATTTCTACGGGCTTTAAAGGTTGGAAGAATATTAGAAATGGAAAACGTTGTTCCTTTCTTAAACACATAGGGAAGGATCCTTGCTCACCACACAACAATGCAATGAAAGATTGTCAAGACTTTTTGAATCAAGATGGGCATCTTAGGAATGTTATTGAAGTCCAAAGTTCGAGCCAAATTCTGAATAATAGACTATGTCTGAAGGCTTCAATTGACACTGTTCGTTGGTTAACACTTCAAGCTTGTGCTTTTAGGGGTCACCGTGAAGGAAGCGAATCGAGAAATCAAGGTAATTTTCTTGAATTGTTAAAACTTTTAGCATCCTACAATGATGAAGTTGCAAAAGTTGTGTTGAAAAATGCTCCAGAAAATTGTAAATATACTTCACATCAAATTCAGTTAGAGCTCTTGCAAATTCTTTCTAGTAGGGTGAGAAAACATATCCGTGAAGAAATTGGTGATTCTAAATTTTGCATCGTTGTTGATGAAGCTCGTGATGAGTCAAAAAAGGAACAAATGGCTCTTGTGTTAAGATTTGTTGATAAAGATGGTTTGATACAAGAGAGATTTTTTGATGTGGCACGTGTTAATGACACTTCTTCCTTAACTCTTAAGGAAGCAGTATGTGGTATACTTTCTCGACATAACCTTGATGTTTCTAACATTCGTGGTCAAGGGTATGACGGTGCTAGCAATATGAGAGGAGAATGGAATGGTTTACAAGCACTTTTTATGAAAGATTGTCCTTATGCTTACTATGTCCATTGTTTTGCTCATCGGTTGCAACTTGCCTTAGTTACTGCATCAAGAGAAGTTACATCAGTTCATCAATTCTTTGAGAAGCTGGCTTTTGTTGTCAATGTTGTTGGTTCTTCTACTAAGCGCCATGATGAGTTACAAGCTGCCCAATTAGAAGAAATCGCAACTTTGCTAGAGATTGGGGAGATTGTAACTGGTAAAGGTAAAAATCAAATTGGTACCGTGAAAAGAGCTGGAGATACTCGTTGGGGATCACATTTCAACTCTATTTGTAGCTTGATAAGTATGTATGAAGCAACTTGTACAGTTTTAAAAAAAATTGCAAAAGAAACAAAAAAATTTGCCCAACGTGCGGATGCCGATAGTTCTTACAATTACTTGAAGTCTTTTGATTTTATATTTATCTTGCATTTGATGAAAGAAATTATGGGGACAACGGATTTGCTTTGTCAAGTCTTGCAAAAACAATCTCAGGATGTTGTTAATGCTATGCTTTTGGTTCGTTCAACAAAAGCTCTTATTCAAGATTTGAGAGAAAATGGTTGGGATAAGTTGTTTGCCAATGTGGTGTCTTTTTGTGAAAAGCATGGTATTGAGATTCCTGACCTCAATGATTGTCATTCAACAACAAGATTTGGACGTTCTCGCCTTGAAGAGAATCAGGTAACAATAGAGCATTATTTTAGAGTTGAAATTTTTTTTACTACCATTGACAAACAATTACAAGAGTTGAATAGCAGATTTAGTGAGCAAGCAATGGATTTGTTGACTCTAAGTTGTGCTTTGTCTCCTGAGGATAGATATAAAGCTTTTGACGTTGATTCTATATGTACTCTTGTTGAAAAATATTATCCCATGGATTTTAGTGATCAAGAGAAGATTAATTTGCCATTTCATCTTCGACATTTCCTTTTTGATGCTCGTCAATCATCAACTTTGAAGAATTTATCAACTATTCAAGAATTGTGCTCATGTTTGGCTGCCACTAGACAAACCAAAAAATACTTCTTGATTGATAAGTTGTTGCGCCTTATTATGACTCTTCCAGTTTCTACAGCAACAAATCAAAGATCATTTTCAGCAATGAAAATTATCAAGTCTACGTTGAGAAATAAGATGGGACCTGGGTTTCTAGCTGATAGCATGTCAGTTTATATTGAAAGGGAAATTAGTGCATGTATTAGTTCTGAGTCAATTATTGATGATTTCAAGTCACTAGGAAAGCGTAAAGTGTCACTTTAAGTATTTAATGATCGATTTTATGTATTATGTAATTTAAATTTTGAATGATTGATTTTTGGTTTATTACAACTTAAATGTGTTGTATGCAATATGATTTATATATTTTAGTTTATTTTAATGGCGGCCACCCCAAATTTTTTTGTCTGGCTCCGCCACTGATTGTCTATCCCATTAAGTTAGAAGACATACAAGTTATACAACACACTCTCATTCTAAAGACATCAGAAAGCGAGAGGAGAATTCTCTAACCAAACTTCTCCAAAGTAAACTTTTCACTCTCGATATAAATCTAGAGTTAGAAATATTCCCTTTTCACAAGAAACTTGTATTTTATCATTTTAGGCTCTATTTAGTAAAAACTAATGAATAGCTTATAAACTAGTTTATATCGGATAACTGATAAGCTGACTTATATGTGGTAATAAATGAGTTGGCTGATTAAATTTGTAGTATTTGGTAAAATTAGCGGTTGAACTAGCTTATAAGTATGAAAAAACATAAATAAGATATATTTAGTTAATATATATTTTTCTCCAATTAAGGCTAGAAGGGTAAAATTGAGATAAAAAATGATAAGCCATAAGCTACATGAATTAGTTTATAAAAAAGAAGAAGCTATAAGCTAGTAAAAATAAGATATAAGTGTGAGAAAGTAATGATTATCAAATGGATCTTTTTTAGTCAAATAAGATTATAAAACATAAATGATAAGCTATGAACTCAATTATGTGACTTGCCAAACAAACCCTTAATATTTCCATTGATGCTTACAATATCAAAATTACTATAATCTAGAACTAGAAAGAGAATATAAATCTTCCGCATCCTTAAGAAATTTTGAATTTGAGTAAGGGGTAAAATTTTATTAATTAGAACTCCACACCTTGAGCTTATAAGACTAAGCATTCATCCAAGAACTCTTGGATGAGGTAGTAAGAGCTATCTTCCCTCTTAATCAGTGGTCAAGTTCAAATCCAACCTTATGAATGCAACAATATAAAATCTTTTAAGAGAATAATCTCTTATGCGCAAAGGATACACAATTCACACAAAAAAAATTGTAATTAATCTAAAACTAACACTAAATAAAAAGAAAGGCTTATAATAGAACTAACACTAGATAACCTAAGTAAACATATCGAGATGTCTTTAGCCAGTAGAGAAAGAGTTAAGATTAAAATAATATGGCATTGAGCGGGCTAGTTATTACATTTTAAGTCACATAAAACATAGAAAATCAATGAATTAAATATTTCAAATGATATTTTGAGACAAATTAAAATAAATCACGGAAATGGAAGAACCAATATGAAACAAGGCAAATGAAGTAGATATACTTTATACCAAAAACTAGCTCAACTATCACTGATCATATGTTCCTCATAAAAAAAGAACAAGTAAGATCTGTAAATCAGATGTGAAAAATAGAAATCATAATTTACTTCCAACCATTATCACAATGTTAATATAGCATTGCCTTTGGTTCTTCAAGCTCTTACTGTCTCCTATATAGATGGTGTGTAATTATAGACATCATATCTAGGGGTGGGAATAGGCCGGGCTGAGCCGGACTTTGCTTAAATAGGCCAGACCTAGTTGACAAAACTAAAGCCTAAGCCTGACCTATTAGTCTGTCAAAGACTTTATTTTAAGCCTGGCCTGACCTTTTTAAAAGCCTGGTCTGACCTATTAGCCTGTCTAAAAGCCTAGTTTGTGTTCAATATTTGTCCAATAGAGTTCGTTCATCAATTTTTCTTTCTTTTCAATTTGTGAAACATACTTAATATAGATATAAACATTAATTAGATACAAACTAAACTAATAAAACACAATTGAAAAATTTATAGATGGATATAAACTCAAGAATAATCATGTCTCATAACAAATCAAATAACCATATGAGTCTTAAATGATAACTTAAGAAGCTTCCAAACAGTACGAAACGGAAAACAAAATTAGCACTTCAGCAAAAAAAAAATGCATAAAATCCTCAACGTGATAACAAATCAGCAACCATAAAAAATGCATCAAATCTTCAAGTTGATCTCCTCTTGTGCATCCTCCACCTTCAAAAATAAATTTATTATTAAATTGCATACTTTAAATATGATCTAAATAAATAGTAGAAAGAAATATGAACAAATATAAAGTCTAACCTTTGATTTTTTCTTCAAATTATACTTGTTGCGAAGCCAATCCCCACCGCAAATTAGTGCCTCGATAGATTCTTCATTCAACCTAGAATGAAATTCATCAATAACTCTACCTCCTGCACTAAATGTAGACTCGGATGCCACGGTTGAAATTGGAACAGCTAGTATATCGGCAGCCAGCTTGATAATATCTTATATTTTAAGCTGTTATTTCTCCACCAATCCAAAGCACTAAAAGACTTGTCATCACTATCTGGAATGTAAAGACCTTCCTCTAAATAAACTTGCAGTTCTGATTTCATTGGAGGAATGGCTTCCTTTTCACGCACAATATTCATTATTTGATCAAATCCAGTGACAACTGAAGCTCGACACTCCGTCAAAGAGGTTTGATTGTTGACACCACTATTTCCTTCCATAGAAGATGACTCTTGCAAGTTCAAAGACACATACTCATCATATAACTCTTCTAATGAATTTATCACCTTGCTTATATTTTCTTTTGCAACTGCTTCATGTTTATATATCAAGGGAAAAGATATATTCACAATGTGTAATTTGCACCTAGGATCTAAAACACTTGCAATAGCCATCAACAAATTACATTCCCCCCAATATTTGTCAAACTTTCTTTTCATTGGAGCTGCCATCTCTCTCATGAACAAATCTTCATCTTCAATTGCATTATCAAGCACTTGTTTCACCCTCCAAACTTCAGCAAAATATAAATTAGAAGTAGGATAATCACTACCAGATATCACATGTGTAGCTATATTAAAAACCTCTAGAAGTTTGCAAAATTTGTCGACTTTCTTCCAATCTTCAATTGTAGGTGCATATTCATAATGTGGATCTCTTTCCTTATAAGCATTGAACACAACCTTAAACTTTGAAGCAGTTGACAACATAAGAAATGTTGAGTTCCACCTTGTTGGGCAATCAACAACAAGCTTCCTATCTTTCAAACGTTTTTGCTCAACAATATTACAAAAAGCCTTTAACCTTGCATCATTATGGTTAACATACTTAACACTTTGACGAATGTTAAAAATAATATCCTTAATCTTGCTCAAGCCATCTTGCACTAACAAATTTAAAATATGAGCACAACAACGAACATGAAATAAAGCACCGTCAAGAAACAACTTACTGCTTAAAGACAAGTTCTCCTTGAGATTTTTCAGACATGAATCATTGTAAGCTGCATTGTCAACAGATATTGAAAACACTTTGTTTTCAATCCCCCAAGCTTTCAAACATTTAAAAATTGCATCTGCCACGTCAATTCCACTCCTTGGTGGGAACATTCACAAAATTCAAAACTCTCTTTTGAAGCTTCCACCCGGCATCAATAAAATGGCCAGTGATAACCATATATTCATCTACTTGGTGGTTCGATCTCCACATATCAGTAGTTAAACTAATCTTGTTCACACCCATCAACAAAAACTTCAAATGTTTCTTCTCTGCCTCATATAATGCTAAACAATCTGCTCTTGCGGTTTTGCGAGTAACCTTGCGAAATTCTGGATTTGCATATTGAAAGCCCCACATCCATACTTCATCCTCAACAATGCTAAAAGGATTTTCATGAACCATAATTGCAGTGGCAATTATTTCCCTCATTTTCTCATTAGAGTGTCTAACACCAGAAGTGATGAAAGGATTACCTATATCAGAAGGCTTAAATTGAATGACAATTTGCTTAGCTTCTGTAGCCTAGTGTGCCTTTTTTAACAAGCAAATATCAGAATGCCTTATCAAGTGACTGGTACAGTGGTACTTGACCCCTTATCGCCATATGCCAATGGTTTCTTACAGTATTTGCAAATAGCTTTAAACACACCTTTAGTAATTTCAACTTCATCAAAATCATTCCAAACTCCTGATGTTTTCTTTCGCTTCCTCTTAACAACGCTAACTTCATCACTTGGAACTTTATCATTTCCGGGTTCTTGTGTTAGAGCTTCTACTTGGCTTGAACTTTCTGGTACATGCACAGTTTGGTCATTAATAGAGACAACAATTGGCGGAATTATTTCACTTGTCTCAGTTTGAGAAGACATATTGCAATCATGAAAATGAATACAAGCACCAATTTTTAATCAGTCATCTGACATGAAATTCATATATGTTGTTTCTTTGTCTTCACTGAATAACAAGTAACATAAAGGCTTAAATGCACTTTTGGCCCCCTATGTTTTAAAAAGTTGCGATTTTGGCCCCCTATTAAAAAAAATGGATTATTAGCCCCCTAACTTTAGCCCCTTTTGCGAAAGGCTGATTTTGACCCAGTCAACGCAGATGTGGCAAGTCACTTAGCTTATTTGGCAGCCAACTGTGTAATTATCAATTAAAAAATAAAAGAAAACGCCAACTGTGTAATTATCAAATTAAAAAAAAATGAAAAATGGATTTATGGATTGGAATGGCACGTGAGGTTAATTTCCCCCATTTTCAGAAACTAGGGTTTCAAACCCCCTATCTTCCTCAATCGAAAACCAATCGTAGCTCTTCCAATCCCATCTCTTCCAATCGAAAACCAATTCAATCCCAATCGCAACCTTCGAAATCCACATTCTTTCAATCCGTTACCCCGATTTTTTGCATTTGCTTGCTCGAAAATCCGTTACCCCGATTTTTTGCAATGAAGTGGGCTGATGATAGTTCGACGAAGAAGAAGCTTGACGCTGGCGTGGTTACGAATCAGGAGCATGGTCTTTCAGGAAGCAGCAATGACATGGTCCCTGAGAATATTCCCGACAACAATGATTCAAGGTCAGTGCTTTTTTTTGTATTTTAGTGTTTTGTTCACATGCTATTTTTGGAACTTTATGCCATATTTATGATTAAAAAATGGTTGGTGGAACTATTGAATACTATTACTATTGAACTACTGATTTGGCAATTTTTTAATCCAAGTTAACTTGTAACCCTAATAGGGATGTTGCTGACCACACATTGAACCACACATTGAAAATTCGTTTCCACCACAAAGGTTATTTTATTTCTGACCCTGAGATAGCTTACAAAAGGGGTGAGGTGTACGAATTTGGTGGGGAGTGGGACATAGATGAGATTAATCTCATTGACTTGGGTAATCTGGTTAGAGAAATAGGTGTGAAAGGGGAGTACAAGCTGTGGTATGTTAAACCAGGAAAAGAGGTTAGGAATGGTCTGAAGTTGCTAGAAAATGATAGAGATACAATAAGGTTCATAAATGAGTTCAAGGGTGAGGTAAGTGCTGACTTTTATGTAGAAACCCCAACAGTTGATGGACTAGATTGTAGGTATGATAGTGATGTTGAAGTGGTAGGTGAAGCCAATGGAGAAGGAAAGGATGATGCATCTGAAACAGATCCAGAATACCAAGGTGATGAAGAAGATGATGCTGAAGCTGGAAGCCAAGATGGAAGCTTAGATGGAAGCTTGGATGGGATTGAACTTGATGACAGTGAGTATGAGGAGGACTTCCAGTGGACTTCTGTGTTGCCTGACCACACTCTGAACCCAGTTCCATTTATTCCAACTGAAGTGCCTGGTGGGTCAAAGGCTGCTGTGGAATCATCAAGAAATGCTGCTCCAACTAGTTTGTCTGACTTTGAGGATGAGAATGGTGACTCAGAAGAGCTAGAGAGTCCAGTAGGTTCAGATTGTGAAACTGGTAAGAAAAAGAAAGTCAATAAATTTACTTTAGGAGAAAATGGTGAAGTGAAATATGAGAGAGGTCAGGTTTTTGCTAGTGCTGAATTAGTTAGGTCATCTGTTAAAGAATATGCTTTGCAGAGTAGTAAAAATGTTTACATTAAGAAAAATGAAAGGAAGAGGATTGTGGTCAAGTGTATGGTTGGTTGTCCATATCATATGAGATTTAGTAGGGCTGAACCCAATACATTTTTTGTGCTGTCTAGTTATAACTCTGCTCATAAGTGCCATAAGACTGCAAAGGTAAGGCTGTGCAAAACTACCTTGCTGGCTCAGAAACTTGTACCAATTCTGAAACACACACCCAATATGAAACTGAAGGGGTTGAAAGAAGAGTGTAAGACCAGGTGGGGGGTTCATCTGAGTAGTTACCAAATTTATAGGGCTAAAAATAGGGCTTTGGAGATGATTCATGGTGCTATTGATGACCAATACACTCACCTCAGAAGTTATGCTCATGAATTGATTAGGAGCAACCCTAATAGTACTGTGAAGATTAAAACAGCTCCTATTTTACCAGAAGTTGTGGCCAGAAGTTAATGCTGAACCTATTTTACCACCATATGTGAGAAGGGCACCTGGTAGACCAAAGAAGCTCAGGAGAAAGGCAAATGATGAACCAAGAACTTCTGGTAATCCAAAAAGAAATCAGGAGACTGTGAGGTGTAAGAGGTGCAAGGTTCTTGGACATAATACCAGAACTTGTCAAGGTAAAAGTGCTGCTGATAGGATAATTCCAGTGGGAGGAAATAAGGTAATGTATCACAATCAGATTGATTAATTTATGTTTGATGATTATGTGCTGATTAAGTTGTGTTGATTTGTGTTGATTTCTGTTGATTTCTGTTTGATACCAGAACTTGTGAAATTATTTCTGTTTGATACCAGAACTTGTGTGTTGATTTCTGTTTGATACCAGAACTTGTGTGTTGATTTCTGTTTGATTAATTTATGTTTGATGATTATGTGCTGATTATGTGCTGATTAAGTTGTGTGTTGATTTCTGTTTGTGTTTTCAAGACCAATACAAGTGTTGCACAACCAGGAACTGTTAAGGGAAAGGAAGTAGCAGGAAGTGCTAGCAAGAATGCAGCACCTGCTAGCAAGACTGGGACGTCTGCTAGCAAGAATGCAGCACCTGCTAGCAAGACTGGGACGTCTGCTAGCAATAATCCAGGACCAGCTAGCAAGACTGCAGCACCTGCTACCAAGACAACTGCACCTGCTAACACAGTTGCTACCCAAACTACAACACCAACTGCACCTGCTAACAATAATTCAACAACAACTGTCCCAGCTGCATCCAACAATGTGCCAGTTTCTACAAATCAATCTGCATCAATCACTACTTCTGCAGGAAATGCTGTCAAAGGTGGGAAACATATAGTGGGGACAGAACAACTTTTTGTGCCAAGGAAGATAAGAACTGCTGGTGTGAAGAGGAAAATTGAAGAAGTTGGTCAACTTGGGACTCAACAATCAGTTAACAAGACTTAGACTTTTTTAATTATCTTGAACATGAGACTTGACTTATTTTATTAGCTCCACTTTTTTGGATTGTAATCTTTGAATTACCTTGTGGATTGTAATGTTAACTACTCTTTGAATTACCTTTTGGATTGTAATGTTAAGTACTTTTGAATTATCACCTATTATGAAACCACTCTTGGCAGTGTATTATTTGCCTATTTGCCTCTTGTTCACTACATTTTCACCAATTTATTACCTATTAGAACATTTTCAACACGATCCTATTGAACATGATCCTATTTGCCTCTTGTTCACTACATTTTCACAAATTTATTTGCACAAATCATAAGTTAACCCAAATCATAAGCAGTCAAATTTCACACAAATCATTAAAACACTTTGATTTCTAAATCTTCTTCATTATCAATTCATAAGTTACACATAGTTTTCAAACCATTACAAAGGTAATACATAGTTAACATACTTAAACACACTACATAAACTTACTTAATGCAGCTTACATTTCCTTAACATACTCTAACATGACAGCAGCTAAACAAGCTTAATGCAGATTACACATAAACTTAGCAACAACAATACCCCTAAAACTACAATGACAGTCACATGAGTTTTCTCCTTTTTTCTCATTGAATCATTTTTCTTCAGCAATCCTCTAATGATTTTCTTCTGTCGATCTGGAACCTCAGGATCAAACCACCTAAAAAACTTACATTTCCTTCTCTGAAAATATCTCCCACACCCATAAAATCTCCTCCCTGGGTTTTCATCTGTCCAGGCAGTGACCAACGGTGAATCTACACCACAGTAACACACCATGTTTGGTCTTTGTTTCAATGTTGACCCAGAAAAAGATGAAGAAGAATAATCACCCATTTCAACACGAAGATGAAGCTCGCGAAAGTAGCTGAAGAAGAAGAAGCTGCGAAAGAAGCTCAGAATATAACAACACGAAGAAGAAGCTGCGAAAGAAGCTGCGAAGAAGAGGAAGAAGCAGAGCTCGAGATTGGGTGAAGAAGATGAAGAAGATGAAGAAGAATAATGGAGCATGGAGCATGGAGCATGGAATGGAGATTGGGTGGATTTGGGGTTTTTTAACCCTAAAATCCTACCGTTGGTAATTTAACCTCACGTGCCATTCCAATCCATAAATCCATTTTTCATTTTTTTTTAATTTGATAATTACACAGTTGGCGTTTTCTTTTATTTTTTAATTGATAATTACACAGTTGACTGCCAAATAAGCTAAGTGACTTGCCACATCTGCGTTGACTGGGTCAAAATCAGCCTTTCGCAAAAGGGGCTAAAGTTAGGGGGCTAATAATCCATTTTTTTTAATAGGGGGCCAAAATCGCAACTTTTTAAAACATAGGGGGCCAAAAGTGCATTTAAGCCTAACATAAATTCATTATGCTATTGTGTCCAAGTTCAACATAAAAGCTTTACTAACGGTGCACTATTTAAAATCGAGTGCACTGTGCAACATAAATTACCCCATTAAAAATCAACTTTCCAAGTTCAATTCATTAAGATACTGTACTGCAACTATAAAAGAGCTAATTAAAATAAGTTTCTTTTAAAAAAAATTAGATACATCAACTCATTACTTAGAGCTCATTAACATAAATTACCCCATTAGTTTCTTTTAAAAAAATTAGATACTGCAACTTTCCATGTTCAATTCATTACTTCAACTCTTCGACTAAGACAGAGTAACACATATGGGTAGCTTATAGAAACATAAAATTAGATAATACAAAACAATAAACTAATTAAAACATTGATAAAACATTGCAAAAAAATGAGGTTTGATTAGGATCAATAAGTAAGTGAAATAATAAGATTTGGGAGTTTGGGAGAGAAAAATAAAAAACCTGATGATGGTTGATCTGAGAAATGTGAGAGGAACGAACAATATTCTTGAATGGAAAAGTAAGAGTTGTGTTTGTGATAACAATATTCTTGGAATTGAAATTGGAATTGAAATGATGGTAAACCAAGAGCCATCAGAGATTTATAATTGTAACTCATTGGAATATTGAAATTGGATTGTGTGTACCCGTGGAATTGAATTGAATACCAAGAGTTGTGTTGTAATATACTCATATAAATATTCTTCTTGGTATTACTAAATATAAATAATAAACGTGGAAAAATGTAATATACTCATATACGGGCCAGTCTAATAAGCTTGATAGGCTTTTTTATAAGTCTAAGCCTGACCTATTTTAATTAATAGGCTTTTTAAAAAGCTCAAGTTTGGCCTATTTATTAAACGAGTCAGGTTGGGCCGGACTTTTAGTAGGCCGAGCCATATGCCCCTGACGAGCGGCCTGACCTATTCTCACCCCTAATCATATCAGAGGCGGATCTGGTCTCACAATATCAGCGAGGCAAATTTTTTTTTGTCAAATAATTAAATAATACTAAATATAATAAGAAGTTATATTAAAAATAGTTGTAGCAACCAAAATTACAAAGAAAATAATCTATTTTTCATTTGTTGAAAATGAACAAAAATTATATCATTACTAATTGTTTTAAGAACATCTCTTTCTATACAGGTTACAAGAGATGAATTAAATGCTCTAGCAGGATACCCGTGCATAAGGACGGGTGAGCGCGTTGCGCTCTTTTTTTGGAAGCAATTCGCAATTGCATAGAAATTAAAAAAAATAGATATTTGTATTGATATATGAATAAAAATATAGACATATGTATAAATTGTACAAAAAATTATTTCCGTATTAAATATGAGTAAAAATATAAACATGTGTATAAATTAAAAAAACTGGTCCCCATATTAATATATAAGTTAAAATATAGACATGTGTATAAATTTTAAAAAAATATGTCCACTTATTAATATACGAGTAAAAATATAAACACATGTATAAAATACAAAAAATATATGTCTCCATATTAATGTATGAGTAAAAATATAGACACAAATATAAACATAAAAAAAATTAGGTGTCTGTATTAATATATGAGTAAAATTATACAGTGAACTGATAAACAAAAATTAAAAAAAATTGGGCCTGGGCCGGTGTAACATCCCATTTTTTTTAAATATTATATTTTTAGTAAAATATACATTATAGCAACAATTAGTATTAGTTTGAGAAAATATGTTACATATAGTCTATTTAGCAACTCAAAATATGAAGTTTCAGTAGTCATAATTAAAACTTATTAATTAATTTAGAAATAATATGAGGAAAGGCAAGTAAATACACTAATGGTATAGTAACTAAATGCATGGAATTCCCTTACAAATGAACTAACAGTAGTGACTGAATGCATTTACATTCTGATAATGCAGTAACTAGGTACAAAGAACTAGAATAAAAAAATGTAAGAAATAAGCACCTGTGCAATGAACCTATTAAATGGTAAATTTGACCTTATCTTAAGTAATTACATGGCTCACTTAATTAAATGACACCTTGCACTAATTTTAACCATTAGATGAACTTTTTACTCTTCCATTTTTACTATAAATACCCACACCCTTGGCTTAAGTTATTCACACAACAAACCAACAATATTTCACTATACAAACTAAATCTGATCAGCCACTTTCTTCAGCTTTCTTAAAACTAATAAGCTTTCATTAAGTTGGAGTTGTGCACCTCATTAGGAGATTCTGAAGGTGAAACTATTTCATATTTATTTCTACTACACATTTTGTTTATGATTCTCTTTTCTTAAAGTAAAAACTCATTTTGTTAAAATTTTGCTTTTGTTTATATTTGAGAGGATTCTGATAATTTGTCAACCAGAAAGAGAAACTATCAAGGTAGGGGGTGAGGAAACTCAACAATGATAGTATGGTAGAATCAACTGAGTCTAGAGTGGCCCTAACTCTTTTTAATTTTAATGGCTGTTATAAATCTTACCTATGATATTTATAGACGTGCTCAGCTATGTATGTGTGTATAGTACCTTCTGCAGATATTATATATTCTAACCAGGCTGATAAAAGTGTGTGTAGTTAAGGTTAAATTCCTTGTAGTTGTAGTATAGACATAATGGCATAATATTTCTGAGAATGTGCAGTAGTAATTAGTATCTGGAAAGATGCAACAACTACCAGTATATGGTATTAGGAATAAGTCTGGTACGATTTTACTCTTTACAATTGAATAACAAAAGGGTGTAATAACTCTCTAGAATGAAAACTAACAATAGAAGTGATTATAATTAATGATAAATGGGAGAGATATGATTAGATTAAGAACCAACATCCAGAAAACTTAATTGAAATGAAATAGAGTAATCTGCAAGAAAACCAGTATTTCAGACTCTGATTTTCAGTATCAGACTCTGATTCATCAGACCCTGATACTGTTCATCAGAAGCTAATTCATCAGACCGTGATACTGTTCATCAGAAGCTAATTCATCAGACCGTGATACTGTTCATCAGAAGCTGATTCATCAGACTCTGATACTGTTCATCAGAAGCTGATTCATCATACTCTGATACTGTTCATCAGAAGCTGATTCATCAGACTCTGATGCTGTTCATCAGAAGCTAATTCCTCAGACCCTGATAGTGTTCATCATAAGCTAATTCCTCAGACCCTGACACTGTTCATCAGAAGCTAATTCCTCAGACCCTGACACTGTTCATCAGAAGCTCACTTTCAGACTCTGACACTGTTCATCAGACCCAACCTTCAGAACCAAACCTTCAGAGTCTGACCTTCAGACTCTGACTCTACAGATTCTGATCTTCAGAATCAGAAGATACCAATAATAAATAGAATTCATATACATATACTTGGAATAGGTCGAAGGAACTGATTACTTATTAAGGTATTTTTAAAGTGCCATAGGAGGTATTTTATCTAATTATGCAGGTGAAACATTCTCTTAAAAATAATCATCCTTAGTCATGAGAAACGAATCAAAGAAGTTGAATAAATTACTTACCGTACCAAGAAATGATGCTGAAATATTAAAATAAATTCACATGAGTCCAAGAGTGAGTAACGCTTTGGTACAAGCGAAAGTGCGTAAGTGAAGGTTAAGAGACCTTGGGGGCGTCACGGTGCGAAACCCCACAAGTGACCAGGTGGTAGCTCCCCTGTGTCGTGGTATTCAATGCCACACTGTCTACTATCGACAAAGATGATAGCTTAAAGAAGACAGATGACAAGTATTACCTACTATCGTGTATTGATAGCTTAAAAAAAGGTAATAGAAGAAGACATTGTCTACTATCAACAAAGATGATAGCTTAAAGAAGACAGATGACATGTATTACCTACTATCATGTATTGATAGCTTAAAAAAGGTAATATAAAAAGACATTGTCTACTATCAACAAAGATGATAGCTTAAAGAAGACAGATGACATGTATTACCTACTATCGTGTCTTGATAGCTTAAAAAAGGTAATATAAAAAGACATTGTCTACTATCAACAAAGATGATAGCTTAAAGAAGACAGATGACATGTATTACCTACTATCGTGTACTGATAGCTTAAAAAAGGTAATAGAAGGAGACATTGTCTACTATCAACAAAGATGATAGCTTAAAGAAGACAGATGACATGTATTACCTACTATCGTGTCTTGATAGCTTAAAAAAGGTAATAGAAGGAGACATTGTCTACTATCAACAAAGATGATAGCTTAAAGAAGACAGATGACATGTATTACCTACTATCGTGTACTGATAGCTTAAAAAAGGTAATAGAAGGAGACATTGTCTACTATCAACAAAGATGATAGCTTAAAGAAGACAGATGACATGTATTACCTACTATCGTGTACTGATAGCTTAAAAAAGGTAATATAAAAAGACATTGTCTACTATCAACAAAGATGATAGCTTAAAGAAGACAGATGACATGTATTACCTACTATCGTGTACTGATAGCTTAAAAAAGGTAATAGAAGGAGACATTGTCTACTATCAACAAAGATGATAGCTTAAAGAAGACAGATGACATGTATTACCTACTATCGTGTCTTGATAGCTTAAAAAAGGTAATATAAAGAGAAAAGACCTTGCCTACTATCGGTGTGCGGATAGCTTAAAAAAGGCAGACAAAATATTTTACCTACTACCATTGTGAGGGTCGCTTAAAGAAGGTAAAATGTAAATGTCAGCTGTTCGGGATGTTGCCGAACTGCCATTGACGACAAGAAATAAAGGTAAATGCCAACTGTTCGGGTTGTTGCCGAACTGCCATTGACAACAAGGAAAAAAAAGGTAAATGTCAACTGTCCGGGTTATTGCCGAACTGCCATTGACGACAAGAAATAAAGGTAAATGTCAACTGTCCGGGTTATTGCGGAACTGCCATTGACGACAAGAAATAAAGGGTAAATGTCAACTATCCGGGTTATTTCCGAACTGCCATTGACGACAAGAAAAAAAAGGTAAATGTCAACTGTCCGGGTTATTGCCGAACTGCCATTGACGACAAGAAAAAAAAGGTAAATGTCAGCTGTTCGGGTTAATGCTGAACTGCCATTGACGACAAAAGACTAGATAAAAAGAAAGCACAAGCTGTTCATTATGGAACTGCCACTTGGCATAAAGAAGGTGACATTTCTGGACCAGACACACCGGGGATGACACTTAGGGAAGGACGGTTACAAATTATTCATGATTGATTGATATGAAAGGATAAACAAAGCAAGACTCAGGGTGGTTAATGCAACCATGTATGAATGATGTTGTTTGTATGTTGTATATGCATGAATGTGTATATGCATGAATGGCGATACGACTTGCAGGACTGTATGGAGGATTGACTTGTAAGATTGTATGGAAGACTGACTTGTATGATTGTATGAAAAACTGACTTGTATGATTGTATGAAAGACTGACTTGTATGATTGTATGAAAGACTGACTTGTATGATTGTATGACTGATTGACTTATATGAAGGTATGAATGATTGACATGATGAGACAAGATTGGGCAGGTAAGATGGAGAGTGACCCGATGTCGCATCACGAACACTCAGCAATCTTCAATGGGGATGATGCCACTGGGGACGTATCAAAACATTGATGGGGTAAAGCCCGACATGTGCAACAACTGATTGGGTAAACACTTCTTGGGGAGAGCGTGCTAATCCAAAACTTGGTAGAAGAACTGGTGCTTCTGTGGTCATGCTTATTTTGTTTTGTTTGTTTTTTTTTGTTTTTTTTTTAGTCCCTAATTTTTGCCTGGACCGCCTTTTCAGGTTTTCAGCCCACCGGGAATATATTCTTTTGCATGCCCCTAAATTTTGCCTGGACCGCCCTTCCGGGTTTTCGATCCACCGGGATGCTCATTTTTGCCTAAGCCGCCCTTTAGGGTTTTCGACTTACCGAGCTCTTTTTTTTTTTATATATATTTCCCTTTTTTTTAAAGCAATTGACCAAGTTCAGCGTGCAGAGTTTCTCCGTTCTCAGGATAGCTGTTGACGCACCCTTCACTTATTCATGAGTTCAAAGAAAATGTGTTTTGTTGTTTGTGCTTTTCAAAAAGATATGAAAAATATTTATGATTTAAAAAAAATGTTTTGTTTCAAATACTACCATCAAAAATAGAAGAAGTTTTTATAAACTGAATAAATGGGAATTCCAAATGAAAGGCAATAGGCTCAAATTTATTTAAAAGAGTGGTGACCCGCCAATGGCATGGCTCCACGGATCTTACAAAGTTTGGAAAATGGTAAATATAAGGGGAAGGTACATTGAACACAATAACCGCTATTTTCCCTGACAACTTTGAATTCCACTGTTTGGATGCTTCAGATTCAGAGCCTCTTTGATATTCAATTGTGCCCCGGTTAAGTAAAGGTCAGCTTAATGCAGTTACTTTGCCTTTTGATCCTTAACTTTTGCATAGATCGCCCTTTCGGGTTTTCGACCTATCAGGATGATTATTTTCTGTTTTATGTCTCTAATTTTTGCCTGGATCGCCCTTTCGGGTTTTCGATCCACCGAGACGCTCATTTTTGCCTAAGCCGCCCTTTCGGGTTTTCGACTTACCGAGCTGTTCTTTTATTTTTTAGACAAAGTATTTCTTGACTGCATCGGCATTCACAGGACGGGGAAGCTCGTCACCATCCATAGTCGTAAGAGTTAATGCGCCACCGGAGAAAGCTCTCTTGACGACATATGGACCTTCATAGTTAGGCGTCCACTTGCCCCTGGAATCGGGTTGAAAAGATTGGATCTTCTTGAGCACAAGACCTCCTTCTTGAAGCACACGAGGACGGACCTTCTTGTCAAAAGCTTGCTTCATCCTCTTTTGATATAGTTGTCTGTGGCACAAGGCATTCATGTGTTTCTTTTCAATCAAGTTTGAACTGATCATATTTGTTTTGACATCATTCAGCCTCTGGCAATTTGGCTTCCATTAGAACTCTCAAACCGTATACCAAAGAGAAAAGGGGTTGCCCCTGTTGAGGTACGCACTGAAATACGATATCCGTGTAAAAGCATTCTGTAACATCTCATGCACGTCCTTGTAGGTGGTTACCATCTTCTACACTATCTTTTTGATGTATTTTTTGCTTTGTTTTTTTTGCTTTTGATTTTTTTTGCTTGATTTTTTTTGCAGCCTCGATGGCACCATTCACCTGGGATTTGATCAGGAATACCGTAGTGCTCAAGTTAATCACTTCCAGTGCTTCTTCATGAGGCTGAATGATGCTCTTTTTATATTCTAGTAACAGAGAGATCTTTTCGAGAATCCCTTCATCCTCCTCCTCTTCAGCTTCGTAAACAGGGAACTCAAAGTCAGGAGAGAGCATAGGGTTACAGTGTTCAACGGGTTTATTGATGTTCAGTCTACATATGATTGATGATTGATTTGAGAAAATGAGTTGATGCAGACATTTGAAAATGATTAAAAAGAAAACAAATAAAAGAAAAGAAATTAACTCTTTGGTTTTTTGTGTTACCATTTTCCAGAAAAAGCTAAGAATAATAAAAAAAACATAGTCAGGAACAGAACGACTTCTTATTTGATGATGGGAATGCATGAAACAAAAGCCCTAAAAGTTCACTTTCGTCTCGGGCGGAACGAAAGGATTTTTTTGAAAAGACAAGACAACAAAACACATTACTTGGACCTATGAGTAACCGAGGGAATGTCGACAGCGACCTAATTGCGGTAAACTATGCCATGTGTTACAAAATTAACTGTCACCTTCTTCAACAGGGTGAGCTTCTGAACAATCTTGCACCAAATTAACAGATGGAGTCCCATGGCCAGGTAGTAGATTAGCTTGCACACTGGAGTTCGACTCTTTGAAGGACAAGATGTTAGCCTGGATCAACTTCTGGACTTCGGCTTTCAAGGCATAACAATGCTCAACGTCATGACCGGGTGCCCCTTGATGGAAAGCACAAGAAAGATGAGGTTTATACCCCCTTGGCAATCTTTCAGGTACCTTAGGAGGTGCCTTAGTTTGAACAAGATTTTTATCAAGCAAAGCGGGGAGCAACTCTGCATATGCCATGGGGATTGGATGAAAATGGGATATCCGCTGAACCCGATTCTGTTGTCGAGGCTGTTGTTGATGCTGTTGCTGAGGCTTCCTATGGGCCACCATACTTACCTTTTGCTCTTTCTTTCTTGAAAAGCCATTCCCAAGCCCCTTTGTACTGCTGGCAGCAAAAGCACTTTCCATAACCAAACGTCCTTCTCGGACTCCTTCCTCCAGACGCATTCCCATGTTAACCATCTCGGTGAAATCTGTCGGCGCACTGGCAACCATCCTCTCATAATAGAATTGACCAAGGGTCTTCAAGAAGATTTTGGTCATCTCTTTTTCTTCTAAAGGCGGGACAATCTGAGCTGCCACTTCCCTCCAGCGGTGAGCATACTCTTTGAATGTTTCTTTATCTTTCTGTGTCATTGCACGGAGTTGATCACGATCTGGGGCCATGTCCAGATTATACTTATATTGGCGAATGAAAGCCTCACCAAGATCATTGAAAGTGCGGATGCTGACACTGTCCAGGTTCATATACCATTTCAAAGCAGCACCAGTCAGACTGTCCTGAAAGAAGTGGATAAGAAGCTTGTGATTATCAGTGTGCATAGACATCTTCCTCACGTACATCACCAGATGTCTACGTGGACACGAATTCCCCTTGTATTTTTCAAAGTCAGGGACCTTGAACTTAGGCGGTATCACAACGTCAGGAACCAAACAGAGTTCTCGAGCATCTTTGCCAAACAAATCTCTTCCACGGAGGGTTTCAATTTCCCGTTGCATTCCGTCAAACTTCCCTTGAAGCTCGTCCATCTTATCGAAGGCTCCAACACTTTCGGCATGAAAGATAGGCTCTGCCTCTTGCTGAGCAGTGTGGATAAGAGGGGTTGAACCAGGAAAGGTGAAGCAATGGTAGAGTGGCTGTTCAAGAGTAGTGACGAAAGGCTGAGGAACTGACGCCTGGGCTTGAGAAGCTAACAAAGCATTCATCATGGAGGTCAACTTCTCCATCCCCTCCCTGAGATTAGCTATCTCTTCCCGGAGGTTTTGGTTTTCTTGCTCTAACAGATCCATTATTTTTCTCTGATGTGCTCGAGTGTTGTGAATGCGAGTAGGCTTGCAATGAACACGCCGGACCACTTTCTTCGACGGCGGCAGATTAACCTTTTATTGGTGAACAAAATGTAAGACTCGATTGGAAACTATGAATGCAGGATGATGCATGATTATGCTTATGCGAAAAAGAAAGTTTTGTTATCGAAGGACTTGTCAAAGTAATTGTAAACTTCATAGTTTGAACGTTTCATTTAAAATATTACAAACAATCCCCTTTTTAGGAACAAAGCCAAGGGATATGCTCAGAAGTTCATCAGTAGAAATCTTGAAAAAGTCCCGATATTTCAAACTTGAGGATGCCGAATGATCTCCCATAACGAGTTTGGAAAATCCTCCGGACTAGTCACTAAAGATCCTAGCTTCCTTAAGTTTGTCAAATCTGGGCTTTCGAAATTGTATTTCTGAGTGTTTCTCTTTGTGAAGTTCATTCCTACGATGTTTACAACAAAACTTGTCTAAGTCCTTCGATACTTAATGAAAAAATGTTTATGAATGAATGCATGTATGCATGATTATGCTAAAAGAACGGAGAAAGCATGGTGAGGTTAAGTCCATAGTGTTGGAGCCGAGGGTAAACACGCCGTTTGGTAAGGACTATGGTTTCATATGTACCTGTATCACGGGTTCTACCAAGTTCCCAAAGTCATTGACCACTTCCGAATATTGTCGGATTACGGGACTACTCCCGGTCCAACGACATTCGTAGGAAAGTCTCGTTTGAGTGTAGTATCGCGTATCGACCAACTCAAGACTACTCTTGATTAGCCACCGCACTACGTCCTAAAAGGCCAAGATGGGTTAGGTAACTAAAGGTCCTCAACTTCATAGGTCACTTAAAAATAACAATGCCAAACACGACTACTCATGTCGACATGGTACTACTTTTAAGAGACCTCCATTGAGCGGGGTTATCACATGTACCAAAACCCAAGACTACTCCTGGTATGGCACTTTGATTATACCCCATCCTATCTTATGTTTCCCTCAAGTCCGAGTATAGGACTTATCTCACCACTCACGTAAAAGATAAACACTTAAGCACGTATTTACAATTACAAATAATAATAAAGCATAAAGATAGAGAAAAGCAAGATAGGTTTAACCCACTTAGGATTTTGCTCCCCAGTGAAGTCGCCATTTTTCTGTCGCGGTGATTTTTGGAAATCAAGCTATTAATTAGCGTTGACTCGCAATTTTAGGATTCACCACCGATCTTTTATTTTTCCGAGGAAAAGGGAGAAAGTTCGAAAAACCCTATTTTTTATAGAGATCAAGGTCCGGGGGTTGGTTACGCAAAGGGAAGGTATTAGCACCCTAAACGTCTATAGTACTCTATAGGAACCTCTTGCTTATTTTTATCTTTATGCTAAAATTGATTATTTGTTTGTAAATAAATGCTTATGTGTCAAAAAATTAAAGTGATGAAAAAGAAAGAAGGAAAATGTTTTTGTTATTTTTATTGATTTGGAAAGACAAAGTCTTTTGCCTACATACCCGAATGGGATCAAAATCATGTAGTTCGGGGTAAAAAAGCTAAGTGATTGGTTTTGATTGATTTTAAAGTTTTGAAGAAAAAGTTTTGAGAAAGATAAGAGGCCGAAGAGGCATAGAAGGATAAAAAAGGAAGTGAGTTTGATTGATTTTAAATTGAAAAAGGTTTGATTGATTAAAAGTTGATTGAAATTTGATTAAGAAAGAAATGACAAAGATTAATTTTTTTTTGAAAATTTTGATTATAAAACGTTTTTGGATTTTGACTATTTTGACTTTTTATGAAAATTTTGATTAAGTCCTAAGGTCCAGAGACTAAGTTATGCAGAGATAGGTCCAAACGCGCCGGATCCCTCGAAATGACGTTGAATCAAGTGAGGGTCCTTTTCCTTGGATACGGTCCAAATTACATAATCGCCCTCGACATAAAGCATAAAAAATAAATGTGGTGTCGGTGCATATTCTCATTTATTTTTTTTACATTGGACCTAGATACATTCTAATGGCAATAAAATAAATGACAAAAATAATAAAATAAAATTGCAATTGCATTAAAGTAAATATGCTAAAAAGAAATAAAAGATGCATGAAATGCAAAACAATAAATAAATATGGTGCATAAAATAAATAAAGAAAATAAAAATGCAAGACATAAAATAAATATGATGCTAAAAATAAAAATGCAAGGCATAAAATAAACATGGTGCTGAAAATAAAAATATGCAAAACATAAAATAAATATGATGCATAAAATAAAAAGAAAATAAAATGCAAAACATAAAATAAATACGGTACTAAAAATAAAAATGCAAGACATAAAATTAAATATGGTCCTGGAAAATAAAAATGCAAGGCATAAAATAAATATGATGCATAAAATAAAAGAAAATAAAAATGCAAGACATAAAAATAAATATGATGCATAAAATAAAAACAAATAAAAAAAATAAAAAAAATGCATGATGGGCTGTAAATTAAAAGCAATAAAAAATAAAATGCATGGATAAAAATAAAATAAAATAAAAAGGAATAAATGAAAAGAAAAGAGAAGAAGAAGAAAGAAATATAAATAAAAAAAGGGAGGGGGGTGCAGGAGTAAAAGAGGGGGTGTGAGGAGTGAAGCAGTAGAGGAAAGAATGCAGGCTTGCTGGGCCGTGTACTGGGCCGGATTCATGAAGCTCTATAAAAATGAAAATTCAGATTTTCTCCTCATTTTCCTTTTCCTTCCCTCTCTCTTCATGCTCTCCTCTCTCTAACTTCTCTCCCCTCTTTCTCTCATTCTCTGGCCGGGCAAGGAAATCCGGCGCGGCGGCCGCCGGCGGCGCCACCGCGCCGGAGGAGAAAACCCTTTTTTTTTTTTAAATTTTTTTTCGGATTCAGGTATCCTTTTCCTTATCCTAACCGAAAATCTACTTGGATTTTTCAGAATCTTTTTAGAAAATGCTAGATCTAGGTTCGAATTTTTTTGAAAATTTACCTTGATTACGCTACGGTTTTGGCTCGGTTCGGGCTTTGGTTTGGGGCGGTTTTGTATTGTTGTTGGCGTGTGTGTGTGCTGATGGTTAACGTGTGTGTGCTGATGGTTAGCGTGTATATGCTGGTTGCGTGTGAGTGGGCTGCGTGTGGGTGAGGGGGCTGCGTGTAAGATAGGCTGAGTTGTGGGTGAGGGGGCTGCGTGTGAGTGGCCGCGTGTGTGAGTGTGTGGGTGGTGTGTGTGGCCGGGTGTGATTCTGGTTTTGGAAGAGAAGAGGAGAGAAAATTTTTAGTTTTTTTGTGGTGGCCGGAAATTGATTGTGTTGGTGGTGGAGGGAGGTTGTGTGGTGGTGCTAGTGGTGGTTGGCTGGATTTTTACTGTACTATGTACTTTCTGACTTCCTGAACAGTGCATTAAATGCACTTTATATAGTAAAAATTAGGGTAAAAAACAATGACAAAAATGCCCCTCTGGGCCTGGACTGAAAAATAAAAAAAATTGGACTTAAAAACTATAATAAAAAAAACAGTAAAATGCAATAAAATAAAAAAACGAAAATAAAAAGGAAACACTAATAAAAAAGAAAATTAAAAAAGGAAAAAAAACAATAAAAGAAATTAAAAAAGGAATAAACAAAAAATAATAACAATTATAATAATAATAATAATAATAATAAAATAAAAACGGTCGCTTTCGGAACAAAAATGAGGTATTTTAAAATACCTCCCTGCCGAAATTTCGTCTGAAACGACGAAAATTTCTGGCTTAAAAGACGAGAAAATCGAAATAAAAAACGGGTCAAAAATGGGGTATGACAATAACTTAAGAAGCTTCTAAACAGTACGAAACTGAAAACAAAATTAGCACTTCAGCAAAAAAAATGCATAAAATCCTCAACGTGATAACAAATCAGCAACCAACAAAAATGCATCAAATCTTCAAGTTGATCTCCTCTTGTGCATCCTCCACCTTCAAAAATAAATTTATTATTAAATTGCATACTTTAAATATGATCTAAATAAATAGTAGAAAGAAATATGAACAAATATAAAGTCTAACCTTTAATTTTTTCTTCAAATTATACTTGTTGTGAAGCCAATCCCCACCGCAAATTAGTGCCTCGATAGATTCTTCATTCAACCTAGAACGAAATTCATCAATAACTCTACCTCCTGCACTAAATGTAGACTCGGATGCCACGGTTGAAATTGGAACAGCTAGTATATCGGCAGCCAGCTTTGATAATATCTTATATTTTAAGCTGTTATTTCTCCACCAATCCAAAGCACTAAAAGACTTGTCATCACTATCTGGAATGTAAAGACCTTCCTCTAAATAAACTTGCAGTTCTGATTTCATTGGAGGAATGGCTTCCTTTTCACGCACAATATTCATTATTTGATCAAATCCAGTGACAACTGAAGCTCGACACTCCGTCAAAGAGGTTTGATTGTTGACACCACTATTTCCTTCCATAGAAGATGACTCTTGCAAGTTCAAAGACACATACTCATCATATAACTCTTCTAATGAATTTATCACCTTGCTTATATTTTCTTTTGCAACTGCTTCATGTTTATATATCAAGGGAAAAGATATATTCACAATGTGTAATTTGCACCTAGGATCTAAAACACTTGCAATAGCCATCAACAAATTACATTCCCCCCAATATTTGTCAAACTTTCTTTTCATTGGAGCAGCCATCTCTCTCATGAACAGATCTTCATCTTCAATTGCATTATCAAGCACTTGTTTCACCCTCCAAACTTCAGCAAGATATAAATTAGAAGTAGGATAATCACTACCAGATATCACATGTGTAGCTATATTAAAAACCTCTAGAAGTTTGCAAACTTTGTCGACTTTCTTCCAATCTTCAATTGTAGGTGCATATTCATAATGTGGATCTCTTTCCTTATAAGCATTGAACACAACCTTAAACTTTGAAGCAGTTGACAACATAAGAAATGTTGAGTTCCACCTTGTTGGGCAATCAACAACAAGCTTCCTATCTTTCAAACGTTTTTGCTCAACAATATTACAAAAAGCCTTTAACCTTGCATCATTATGGTTAACATACGTAACACTTTGACGAATGTTAAAAATAATATCCTTAATCTTGCTCAAGCCATCTTGCACTAACAAATTTAAAATATGAGCACAACAACGAACATGAAATAAAGCACCGTCAAGAAACAACTTACTGCTTAAAGACAAGTTCTCCTTGAGATTTTTCAGACATGAATCATTGTAAGCTGCATTGTCAACAGATATTGAAAACACTTTGTTTTCAATCCCCCAAGCTTTCCAACATTTAAAAATTGCATCTGCCACGTCAATTCCACGCCTTGGTGGGAACATTCACAAAATTCAAAACTCTCTTTTGAAGCTTCCACCCGGCATCAATAAAATGGCCAGTGATAACCATATATTCATCTACTTGGTGGTTCAATCTCCACATATCAGTAGTTCAACTAATCTTGTTCACACCCATCAACAAAGACTTCAAATGTTTCTTCTCTGCCTCATATAATGCTGTTGGGTTTTTGTAGATTGGCTACATTTTGCAAAAACATCTACTAGCCAGATGCTGGAACAGATGCTGTAGCATATGGAACAACATTATGTGACTTGTGTTTTTCGCCCCAGCTAGCGCTTTATTTTTGTACGCAATCTTCCAAAGATTTGCTTGAAGATTTATTTTCCTCTAGCTTGCTGATCAAGGCGCGTGTATCTGATTGAAGATTTGCTTGAAGTTTTATTTGCCTTGGTATTTTTCTCACAAGATATTGTTCTATATTTGGAAGTTTTTTTATTGTCTCTAGAAGATTTTTTCAGCTGGACCGGACAATGTCCATGCTCTATTTTGAAGCCCAAACCCGTGCTATCTCAGTGTTATATATTTGTGAAGACAAACCCTAGTTGGGTAACTAAAAACCGTGTGTGTTAGCAAAGCGTGTGTTTAATGTTTTTAGGGTTTTCTTTTGTTAATTGTGAGCCTTGCTTGTATCTCCCTGATTCAAGCTAAGGACTGAGTTTGTTTGAGTTGTAATTGTAAGCTGCTCCTAAGCTTTTAAGTACGGAGTGAGTATGTGTTATTAGAGTGTGTTTCTCTTGATTGTGTTATTGTGTGGTTCATAACAATACTGTATGTGCTGTTGGTAGGAATTGAGACGGGGTCTCATATCTAGGAGTTCCTAGATAGAGTTGACACTGGTAGGGTCTTGGTGCAAAGTCAAGTAGTGTGTATGCGTTGGTCTTTTCACTAGAACTATAATAGTGGATTCATTCCTGGATTGGTATCCCCCAGAGTAGGAGAGTTGCTCCGAATTGGGTTAACAAACTCACTGTGTACTTTATATTTCTGCTGTGTTCCTTTTAATTTGTGCTTTGTTACGCTGCGTTATTTTAATTGTAGTTCTGAATAGACAGGTGCTCGGACAGTTGTGCCAACATTGTGCACATCATCTGTCAGTCAGGTTGCCAGGAATTTCAATTGGCATCAGAGCAGGCACCCTGTTCTGTGTGGGTGAGCTCCAGGGAAAGAATTTTCTGGCTTAATGGATAAAGAAGGAGGACTGGTGAACAGACCACCCCTGTTGGACGGGTCGAACTATGACATTTCGAAATCACGCATGACAGCATTCTTGAAATCTCTAGACAACAGAGCTTGGAAGGCTGTGATTAAGGCATGGGTCCCTCCTAAAATAAAAGATGCGAATAATGTTGATACTGATGAGTTAAAACCAGAAGAGGAGTGGTCTACAGCAGAAGACACTGCAGCTATTGGAAACTCTAAAGCCCTGAATGCTTTGTTTAATGGTGTAGACAAGAACATGTTCAGGTTGATTAAACAATGTACTATTGCTAAGGAAGCTTGGGATATCCTAAGAACAGCTCATGAAGGTACTCAAAAGGTCAAGAAGTCAAGGCTACAACTGCTAACAACACAATTTGAGAATCTGAGAATGAAGGAAGGAGAGAGTGTTCATGACTTTCACATGAATGTGCTAAAATATGCTAACACATTTGAATCCTTGGGGGAAAAGATGTCTGATGAAAAACTGGTAAGCAAAATCCTCAGGTCCCTATCTAAGAAATTTGATATGAAAGTTTGTGCTATTGAGGAGGCCCAAGATATTGGAAATATGAAAGTTGATGAGTTGATTGGATCTCTTCAAACTTTTGAACTGAAGGCTAATGAAAGATCTGAAAAGAAAGACAAGAACATTGCTTTCATCTCCAACACTGATGAAGATGATGTGGAGAGTAATTTAGATACTGATGAGAGCATCTCTGAAGCTATTGTGTTGTTGGGCAAACAATTTAATAAAGTTGTGAAGAGGATGGACAGACGCCCTAGGACAAATGCTCCGGACAACAGTCGCAGCATCTATAAAAATGTCAACAATCAGAGGAAACCTAGAACTGATGACAAAATCAATCAAAGCAAAGGGGTGCAATGCCATGAATGCGAAGGATTTGGTCACATCAGAACTGAGTGTGCAACCTATCTGAAGAAACAAAAGAAGGTGATGACTGTGTCTTGGTCTAATGAGGATGAATCAGAAGAAGAACATGAAACTGCAAAACATGTGAATGCCTTGACTGGAGTGTGCACATCTGACAATGAATCTAGTGATGAAGAGGTAACATATGATGAATTGGCTGATTCTTACAAGGAGCTATGTCTCAAAAGTGAGGAAGTTTGTAGAACTTTAGAAAAACAAAAGAGGACCATTGCTCTCTTGCAAGCTGAGAAAGACAAACTTCTGAAAATAAACTCAGATCTCAATGATGAGGTTATCTTACTTACTTCCAAGATTGACAATATGAACAAGCAACTGCGGATGATGAACAAAGGAACTGATGCTTTAGACGAAATTCTGGAAATAGGACAGAAACCTGGAGATTCTAAAGGTATTGGGTTTGACTACAGTTCCTTGCCTCAGCAGAAACAACTACCAGTGAGACAGTTTGTGCCATCTGTTAGTACTCATGATCATACTATGTCAAGACAGATGCCCCAGCATCAGGTGAGACAACAGGCATCTGGATATAGGCCCAGATCAAAAGGAAGGTATTATGGTTGGGTATGTCACTACTGTGGAAGAAAAAGACATATCAGACCTTTCTGTTTCAAATTGTATGGTTACCCAGATAGGACCTATTCTCCAAGACCTGATCCCACAGTAAAGATCACCAAGAAGCAGTGGAAGCAAAAAAATGGTAATTTCACAAGCAACACTGTGGATCCTAGAAAAATAGAACCAGAAGCTGATGAGATTGCTCAAATTGCTCATACATCTCTGAGAGTGTCATCCAGAAATGATTGGTACTTTGACAGTGGATGTTCCAGACATATGACTGGTGATAAAAATTACTTAACTGATGTTAAGCCTTATGCTACAAGTTTTGTGACTTTTGGGGATGGAGCCAAAGGAGAAATAAAGGGTGTAGGAAATCTTGTGGAAGAGGGTCTACCCAAACTTGATAAGGTGCTTCTTGTGAAAGGATTAACTGCTAACTTAATTAGTATTAGTCAACTGTGCGATCAAGGAATGAAGATCAACTTTACAAAGAGTGAATGCTTAGTTGCTAACAGTGAAGGGGACATCCTGATGAAAGGTGTTAGATCAAAGGACAATTGCTACTTGTGGGTCTCTCAAGATAAAGCAAAGTTATCTACTTGTCTAATAACCAAAGAAGATGAAGTTAAGCTATGGCACCAAAAGCTTGGACATCTGAATCTCAGAAGCATGAAGAAAGCTATTGCTGAAGGAGCCATCAGAGGTCTACCAAAACTCCAAATTCAGGAAGGAAGTATATGTGGAGAATGCCAGATAGGAAAACAGACCAAGATGCCTCACCAGAAGCTGCAACATCTGTCCACATCCAGAGTTCTTGAGCTATTGCACATGGACTTAATGGGACCTATGCAAGTTGAAAGCTTAGGTGGTAAGAAGTATGCATTTGTTGTTGTTGATGACTTTTCCAGATATACTTGGATAAATTTCATTAAGGAGAAATCAGACACTTTTGAAAATTCAAGGATCTTTGCTTACAACTTCAGAGAGAAAAGGATTGTGGAATTGTTAGAATCAGAAGTGACCATGGGAAAGAGTTTGAGAATGGTAAGTTCTCTGATTTCTGCATTTCTGAAGGAATATTTCATGAGTTCTCTGCACCCATTACTCCCCAACAAAATGGGATAATTGAGAGAAAGAACAGGACTTTGCAAGAATCTGCCAGGGTTATGCTACATGCAAAGAAGCTGTCATTTTTCTTTTGGGCTGAAGCAATGAACACAGCCTGCTATATTCATAATAGAGTGACTTTGAGAAAAGGTACATCTACAACCTTGTACGAGCTATGGAAGGACAAGAAGCCAACAGTGAAGCATTTTCATGTGTTTGGTAGTAAGTGCTATACTTTAGCTGACAGGGAACCAAGAAGAAAGATGGATGCTAAAAGTGAAGAGGGAATCTTTCTAGGCTATTCAACAAACAGCAGAGCCTATAGAGTATACAACTCCAGAACCAAGACAGTGATGGAATCCATAAATGTTGTTGTAGATGATGAAGGAAATAATGCTATGCCAGATGATGCGACATTTGACTCAGCATCTGACCTACAGGAAGAGAAGAAAGTAGATGAAGCAAGTGGTAAGCAAGATTCTGAAGTAACTAATCCAGAGAAGATTGCTCCCAACAAAGGACCATCTATCAGAATTCAGAAAAACCTCCCCATAGATCAAGTCATTGGCGACCCTAACCAAGGGATCACAACTAGAAGGAACTATGATGAGGTATCAAATTCTTGCTTTATATCTAAACTTGAACCAAAAAGATTAAGGAAGCTCTAACTGATGAGTTCTGGATAAATGCTATGCAAGAAGAATTAACTCAGTTCAAGAGAAGTAATGTGTGGGACTTAGTTCCTAGACCAGATAATGTGAATGTCATAGGTACCAAGTGGGTCTATAAAAACAAGTATGATGAAAATGGTACTATCACTAGAAACAAAGCTAGACTGGTTGCACAAGGATATGCTCAAATTGAAGGTGTAGACTTTGATGAGACTTTTGCTCCTGTAGCTAGGTTGGAATCTATAAGATTGTTACTTGGGATTGCATGCATACTAAAATTCAAGCTGTATCAGATGGATGTCAAGAGTGCCTTTCTCAATGGGTACTTAAATGAAGAGGTCTATGTGGAACAGCCTAAAGGTTTCATTGATCCAAGTTTTCCAAACCATGTTTACAAATTGAAGAAAGCTCTATATGGCCTGAAGCAAGCCCCTAGAGCTTGGTATGAGAGACTTGCTGAGTTTCTAATTAACCATGGCTATAGGAAGGGAGGAAATGACAAGACCTTGTTTGTGAAAGATGAAAATGGACAGCTGATGATTGCTCAAATATATGTAGATGACATAGTCTTTGGAGGAATGTCTGACCAGATGATAGAGCATTTCGTTCAGCAAATGCCATCTGAATTTGAGATGAGTCTTGTAGGTGAGCTAAAGTTCTTTCTTGGTCTTCAAGTGAAACAGATGGAAGATACTATATTTATCTCTCAAAGTAAGTATGCTAAAAATATAGTCAAGAAATTTGGGATGGAAAATGCTGCTCATAAAAGAACCCCTGCTCCCACACATGTGAAATTATCAAAGGATGAGAAAGGTGTTGATGTTGATCAAAGCATGTATAGGAGTATGATAGGGAGTCTTCTATATCTTACAGCAAGTAGGCCAGATATCACATTTGCAGTTGGAGTGTGTGCCAGGTACCAAGCTGAACCAAAAATTAGCCATCTGACTCAGGTAAAGAGAATTCTGAAGTATGTGAATGGTACCAGTGACTATGGTATGTTGTATTCTCATGGAGAAAGCACTGTGTTGTTTGGGTATTGTGATGCTGACTGGGCTGGAAGTGCAGATGATAGAAAGAGTACTTCTGGTGGATGTTTCTTTCTAGGCAACAATCTTATATCCTGGTTCAGTAAGAAGCAAAATTGCGTCTCTTTGTCTACAGTTGAAGCTGAGTACATATCAGCTGGTAGCAGTTGCTCTCAATTGTTGTGGATGAGACAGATACTGAGTGAATACAATGTCGAGACAGATGCTATGACATTATATTGTGACAATCTGAGTGCAATTAATATCTCCAAAAATCATATACAACACAGCAGGACTAAACACATTGATATTAGACATCATTTTATTAGAGATCTGGTTGAAGAAAAAATTGTTACTCTTGAGCATGTTGCAACTGAAGAGCAATTAGCAGATATTTTTACCAAAGCTCTTGATGCTAATCAATTTGAAAAATTAAGACGGAAGTTAGGGATATGTTTATTTGAGGAATTGTAGCAATTAATGTGCGAGAGGCGTGCAGCTGTAATTTTCTCCCTCCTCAACTGCTTGATGCACGTCACTCAAGGAGGTTATTTTCAACTTCCCTTTTTTATGCACGTCACCCTTTGATTATGGAGCCTACATCTATTATCAAGTTTTGGAGCATGCTAAGTCTTTTGCTATTAAGTTTCCAATTGCTTTTCCTACCCTCCTATGTGGTATTATTCTTCAACAACACCCTGATATTTTGCTCAGTAGTGATGAGCCCTGCAAGAGGCCTGGTCCTATGGCTTTGGATTGCAGTTTGCTGTCTGAGATACATGATGCTGATGTAGCTGGTACTTCTGTCCGGACATCTGGTGTGCTCTCCAGAAAGCAAATGATTGCTGATCTTACTGAGACTAGTGTGGATCTTGGAGCTAGGAAGGTGAAGATTGACAGGATCATTGCAGCTTTGAAGGCTGAAGCTGAAGCTGAGGGTGAGCAGGATGAAGAAGAAGGAGGAAATATGCCTGCTGCTTCTGCTGGTGACACTGAGGATGACTCTGATGATTCTGATGATTTCTGATTTTATTGTTTTGTTCTGCTCTCATTTGTTGTACTTCTCTTGCTTTTGTTGGTGACTGGGCTATGCCCTGAATTTTCTATGCACCTTGTGTGCTTCTGGTCTGTAATATGCACTCTCTTGGTTTCTATGCACTTTCTATGAGTATGCACTATCTGTTATTTGTCAGAATTTATGGCTAAAAAGGGGGAGTAGATGCAATGTGCATGTGCATGTGTGTAGCTTATAGCTTATATTATCTTGGCTGGTTGTGTGCATGATTATGTATGGTTACATGTGTTGAGGGGGAGTGCTGTATATGTTGAGGGGGAGTACTGGTACATGTTTTGAGGGAAAGCTGGGGAGCTGTTAAGTTTTTTTTGTGTGTGGAAATTTATTTTTTCCCTTCTCTTTGTTAATCCACTATATGAGAGTTTATTTCTCTCTAGTTGTTCCTATGAGGCTAGATGTTTGTGTTATCTGGTGCATGCCTCTGATACTACTTGCAAGTTATCTTTGTCCAAATTGCTCCCTTGGAAGTAATCTCAGTATATGCTACGATACTTTCTTTCCTTGTTGTGTGCCTATGTTGACGTGAAGGAAACTTATCTGTGTATCTCCCAAAGAACTGGCTCTAGAGTGTTTTAGCCAAAATTTTGCCAAAGGGGGAGATTGTTGGGTTTTTGTAGATTGGCTACATTTTGCAAAAACATCTACTAGCCAGATGCTGGAACAGATGCTGTAGCATATGGAACAGCATTATGTGACTTGTGTTTTTCGCGCCAGCTAGCGCTTTATTTTTGTACGCAATCTTCCAAAGATTTGCTTGAAGATTTATTTTCCTCTAGCTTGCTGATCAAGGCGCGTGTATCTGATTGAAGATTTGCTTGAAGTTTTATTTGCCTTGGTATTTTTCTCACAAGATATTGTTCTATATTTGGAAGTTTTTTTATTGTCTCTAGAAGATTTTTTCAGCTGGACCGGACAATGTCCACGCTCTATTTTGAAGCCCAACCCGTGCTATCTCAGTGTTATATATTTGTGAAGACAAACCCTAGTTGGGTAACTAAAAACCGTGTGTGTTAGCAAAGCGTGTGTTTAAGGTTTTTAGGGTTTTCTTTTGTTAATTGTGATCCTTGCTTGTATCTCCCTGATTCAAGCTAAGGACTGAGTTTGTTTGAGTTGTAATTGTAAGCTGCTCCTAAGCTTTTAAGTACGGAGTGAGTATGTGTTATTAGAGTGTGTTTCTCTTGGTTGTGTTATTGTGTGGTTCATAACAATACTGTCTGTGCTGTTGGTAGGAATTGAGACGGGGTCTCATATCTAGGAGTTCCTAGATAGAGTTGACACTGGTAGGGTCTTGGTACAAAGTCAAGTAGTGTGTCTGCGTTGATCTTTTCAGTAGAACTATAATAGTGGATTCATTCCTGGATTGGTATCCCCCAGAGTAGGAGAGTTGCTCCGAATTGGGTTAACAAACTCACTGTGTACTTTATATTTCTGCTGTGTTCCTTTTAATTTGTGCTTTGTTACGCTGCGTTATTTTAATTGTAGTTCTGAATAGACAGGTGCTCGGACAGTTGTGCCAACATTGTGCACAGCATCTGTCAGTCAGGTTGCCAGGAATTTCAAATGCTAAACAATCTGCTCTTGCGGTTTTGCGAGTAACCTTGCGAAATTCTGGATTTGCATATTGAAAGCCCCACATCCATACTTCATCCTCAACAATGCTAAAAGGATTTTCATGAACCATAATTGCAGTGGCAATTATTTCCCTCATTTTCTCATTAGAGTGTCTAACACCAGAAGTGATGAAAGGATTACCTATATCAGAAGGCTTAAATTGAATGACAATTTGCTTAGCTTCTGTAGCCTAGTGTGCCTTTTTTAACAAGCAAATATCAGAATGCCTTATCAAGTGACTGGTACAGTGGTACTTGACCCCTTATCGCCATATGCCAATGGTTTCTTACAGTATTTGCAAATAGCTTTAAACACACCTTTAGTAATTTCAACTTCATCAAAATCATTCCAAACTCCTGATGTTTTCTTTCGCTTCCTCTTAACAACGCTAACTTCATCACTTGGAACTTTATCATTTCCGGGTTCTTGTGTTAGAGCTTCTACTTGGCTTGAACTTTCTGGTACATGCACAGTTTGGTCATTAATAGAGACAACAATTGGCGGAATTATTTCACTTGTCTCAGTTTGAGAAGACATATTGCAATCATGAAAATGAATACAAGCACCAATTTTTAATCAGTCATCTGACATGAAATTCATATATGTTGTTTCTTTGTCTTCACTGAATAACAAGTAACATAAATTCATTATGCTATTGTGTCCAAGTTCAACATAAAAGCTTTACTAACGGTGCACTATTTAAAATCGAGTGCACTGTGCAACATAAATTACCCCATTAAAAATCAACTTTCCAAGTTCAATTCATTAAGATACTGTACTGCAACTATAAAAGAGCTAATTAAAATAAGTTTCTTTTAAAAAAAGGGTTTGTCTAACATGTGCAACATTGCACATGTTAAAGCAACTAAAAGTGGAAACTTTTTATTGAAAAACAACAATTATTTATTAAAAAGATATATATTTAATATTAGATGCACAAGTTTCAATGCAAATTTACCTTTTTGAACTTCTTAAGATGTGCAAATTTGCACATGATAGAAAAACTCAAAAAAAATTAGATACATCAACTCATTACTTAGAGCTCATTAACATAAATTACCCCATTAGTTTCTTTTAAAAAAATTAGATACTGCAACTTTCCATGTTCAATTCATTACTTCAACTCTTCGACTAAGACAGAGTAACACATATGGGTAGCTTATAGAAACATAAAATTAGATAATACAAAACAATAAACTAATTAAAACATTGATAAAACATTGCAAAAAAATGAGGTTTGATTAGGATCAATAAGTAAGTGAAATAATAAGATTTGGGAGTTTGGGAGAGAAAAATAAAAAACCTGATGATGGTTGATCTGAGAAATGTGAGAGGAACGAACAATATTCTTGAATGGAAAAGTAAGAGTTGTGTTTGTGATAACAATATTCTTGGAATTGAAATTGGAATTGAAATGATGGTAAACCAAGAGCCATCAGAGATTTATAATTGTAACTCATTGGAATATTGAAATTGGATTGTGTGTACCCGTGGAATTGAATTGAATACCAAGAGTTGTGTTGTAATATACTCATATAAATATTATTCTTGTTATTACTAAATATAAATAATAAATGTGGAAAAATGTAATATACTCGTATACGGGCCGACCTAATAGGCTTGATAGGTTTTTTTATAAGCCTAAGCCTGACATATTTTAATTAATAGACTTTTTAAAAGCTCAAGCTTGACCTATTTATTAAACGAGTCAGGTTGGGCCGGGCTTTTAGTAGGCCGAGCCATAGGCCCCTGACGGGCGACCTGACCTATTCCCACCCCTAATCATATCAGAGGCGGATCAGGTCTCACAATATCAGCGAGGCAAATTTTTTTTGTCAAATAATTAAATAATACTAAATATAATAAGAAGTTATATTAAAAATAGTTGTAGCAACCAAAATTACAAAGAAAATAATCTATTTTTCATTTGTTGAAAATGAACAAAAATTATATCATTACTAATTGTTTTAAGAACATCTCTTTCTATATATGTTACAAGAGATGAATTAAATGCTCTAGCAGGATACCCGTGAATACGGATGGGTGAGCGCGTTGCGCTCTTTTTTTGGAAGCAATTCGCAATTGCGTAGAAATTAAAAAAAATAGATATTTGTATTGATATATGAATAAAAATATAGACATATGTATAAATTGTACAAAAAATTATTTCCGAATTAAATATGAGTAAAAATATAGACATGTGTATAAATTAAAAAAACTGGTCCCCGTATTAATATATAAGTTAAAATATAGACATGTGTATAAATTTTTAAAAAATAGGTCCACTTATTAATATACGAGTAAAAATATAAACACATGTATAAATTACAAAAAAAATATGTCCCCATATTAATGTTTGAGTAAAAATATAGACACAAATATAAACATAAAAAAAATTAGGTGTCTCTATTAATATATGAGTAAAATTATACAGTGAACTGATAAACAAAAATTAAAAAAAATTGGGCCTGGGCCGGTGTAACATCCCATTTTTTTTAAATATTATATTTTAGTAAAATATACATTATAGCAACAATTAGTATTAGTTTGAGAAAATATGTTACATATAGTCTATTTAGCAACTCAAAATATGAAGTTTCAGTAGTCATAATTAAAACTTATTAATTAATTTAGAAATAATATGAGGAAAGGCAAGTAAATACACTAATGGTATAGTGACTAGATGCATGGAATTCCCTTACAAATGAACTAACAGTAGTGACTGAATGCATTTACATTCTGATAATACAGTAACTAGATACAAAGAACTAGAATAAAAAAATGTAAGAAATAAGCACATGTGCAATGAACCTATTAAATGGTAAATTTGACCTTATCTTAAGTAATTACATGGCTCACTTAATTAAATGACACCTTGCACTAATTTTAACCATTAGATGAACTTTTTACTCTTCCATTTTTACTATAAATACCCACACCCTTGGCTTAAGTTATTCACACAACAAACCAACAATATTTCACTATACAAACTAAATACGATCAGCCACTTTCTTCAGCTTTCTTAAAACTAATAAGCTTTCATTAAGTTGGAGTTGTGCACCTCATTAGGAGATTCTGAAGGTGAAACTATTTCATATTTATTTCTATTACACATTTTGTTTATGATTCTCTTTTCTTAAAGTAGAAACTCATTTTGTTAAAATTCTGCTTTTGTTTAGATTTGAGAGGATTCTGATAATTTGTCAACCAGAAATAGAAACTATCAAGGTAGGGGGGGTGAGGAAACTCAACAATGATAGTATGGTAGAATCAACTGAGTCTAGAGTGGCCCTAACTCTTTTTAATTTTAATGGCTGTTATAAATCTTACCTATGATATTTATAGATGTGCTCAGCTATGTATGTGTGTATAGTACCTTCTGCAGATATTATATATTCTAACCAGCTGATAAAAGTGTGTGTAGTTAAGGTTAAATTCCTTGAAGTTGTAGTATAGACATAATGTCATAATATTTCTGAGAATGTGCAGTAGTAATTAGTATCTGGAAAGATGCAGCAACTACCAGCATATGGTATTAGGAATAAGTCTGGTACGATTTTACTCTTTACAATTGAATAACAAAAGGGTGTAATAACTCTCTAGAATGAAAACTAACAATAGAAGTGATTATAATTAATGATAAATGGGAGAGATAGGATTAGATTAAGAACCAACATCCAGAAAACTTAATTGAAATGAAATAGAGTAATCTGCAAGAAAACTGGTATTTCAGACTCTGATCTTCAGTATCAGACTCTAATTCATCAGACCCTGATACTGTTCATCAGAAGCTAATTCATCAGACCCTGATACTATTCATCAGAAGCTGATTCATCAGACTCTAATACTGTTCATCAGAAGCTGATTCATCAGACTCTGATACTGTTCATCAGAAGCTAATTCCTCAGACCCTGATACTGTTCATTAAAAGCTAATTCCTCAGACCCTGATACTGTTCATCAGAAGCTAATTCCTCAGACCCTGACACTGTTCATCAGAAGCCAATTCCTCAGACCCTGACACTGTTCATCAGAAGCTAACCCTCAGACTCTAACCATCAGAAGCTCACTTTCAGACTCTGACACTGTTCATCAGACCCAACCTTCAGAACCAAACCTTCAGAGTCTGACCTTCAGACTCTGACTCTACAGATTCTGATCTTCAGAATTCGAAGATACCAATAATAAATAGAATTCATATACATATACTTGGAATAGGTTGAAGGAACTGATTACTTATTAAGGTATTTTTAAAGTGCCATAGGAGGTATTTTATCTAATTATGCAGGTGAAACATTCTCTTAAAAATAATCATCCTTAGTCATGAGAAACGAATCAGAGAAGTTGAATAAATTACTTACCGTACCAAGAAATGATGCTGAAATATTAAAATAAATTCACATGAGTCCAAGAGTGAGTCACACTTTGGTACAAGCGAGAGTGCGTAAGTGAAGGTTAAGAGACCTTGGGGGCGTCACGGTGCGAAACCCCACAAGTGACCAGGCGGTAGCTCCCCTGTGTCGTGGTATTCGATGCCACACAGTGACGAACCTGACGTGACACTGCAAGAACTCATGATCGGTGGAGAGTGTTCTATTAAAAGAATGAATAAAAAGAGAAGAGGAATGTACCAATGAGAATTGAAACAGAACATGTACTCCTGATTGCTCCTCTCATATAGAATCTCCATGGAGTAGGAAAGAGTCACATATATGATGAATATAATACAAGTGCATTACATAATTACACCGTGAATATTGTTACTTTATTAATTATTGAAGATTCTACTACTTGTACAAATTTGTTGATGTGAACTCACCCCTGTTTGTTGTTTTGGTTTTGTATTTTAATTATTTAAAGATGGAGAACCATGAACCCCGCCCTGCAGTTCGCCTGGAATTTGTGGACGAAACCTGGATTACTGATTTCCCTAACTTCACTGTGACTTTTGATGGTGTAGTTGCTATTCATATCACTTCCGGCGTATACCCCAATTTTGTCACTAGGACTCGTCACCGTGCTGTAACCTTGTCTTTTTACTTGCCTCTTGCTGACATGTGGGCCTCTTCAGTGTATGCAGAGCCTCTCCGTACCCCTAACCACTAGAGTATCTAGTTAGATTAATGAATCAATAATGTAATATATATGTACATGTATATGAAGCATATAGTATGGATGGTAGTAGTGAGGCTTGGAAGTAGAACCTAGGTTGACTAAATTATATTAACTATTATGATTGCAGCTGGTGTTAAAAGTTTATGTATCAAAGTTATAATATATATATATATATATATATATATATATAACTTAACCTTTATGTATATTAGTTAATCTTAGTATTTTTTTTATTATCTTAAAAGAACTATAAATAATATTTTTGAGTTGTCGATAACTGTGATTTCTTGAGGTATCTCATTACTATAACTGAGATTTCTTGAGGCGTCACAATCGGTGTGGCCACACCATGCCGTGTTCAGGTTCGCCCCTGCATCATATCCTTATCAATTGGTTTTTATATGTGCATTGGTTCGATAGAAAGAAAAAAGAATTTTCGAATTATAATTCATTTAAAGTTCATTTTTTTTTAAATTATGAAAATCAGGGAATGCAAGAAGCAAACATAGCATGAGGGTGACCATTTATGCAGTGGCGGATCTTGCCCAAAATATTAAGGGAACGACACATATTAGCTAAATATTATAATTAAAATTGAAAGTCATATACAATTTCATCCAAAAAAACATCACCACAACAACTCCAATACAAGACTAAGACTCTAAATTACTATCTACCAACTAGATAGCCTATACCAACCTTATAGAATTAAAACCAGCCTACTAAAATGCTTGCCATTTGTGGGAAGTAATTGAGCGAAGAGAGTGGAGCGAAGCGGCTGCAGGAGAGCAGAGTACTAAGAAGGGAGTACTGGGGTGGAGTGTCGTGTGTGAGTGTGAGATTGGGGGTATCAGAGAGAAAATATACAAATATATCGCAGGTGTTTCTTCATTTCCTTTATAAAAAAATCATTATTTTTTTAAATGGGGGGAGCCATGGCTACCATGGACTCCCACCATGAACCGCCTCTGCTTTTATGATTGCACCACTAGGAAGAACTAATGTTTGTTAGAGTAAAGAATTCAAATATAATTATAATTTGTTGAATACATTGAAGTTTGATTTAATGACCATGTAATTTATGACAATTTGCTTTGTGTAAGAAATTATTATGTTTATAATAATTGAAGATATAAAAAAATATGTGTTTTATAATATGAAAGTAAATGATAATTTCTTGTTTATCTTGATGTTAAAAATAATTTGGTTAAATTTTGAATTATGGTAAGTTGACAAATCTTCACAGAGAAAAGTTATAGAAAATACTAATAATGTTGGTTCATTTTTTATTTTCTACTGTGACATTTATTAGTATTTACCATAATATATATTTAAACATGAAACTTGAATTTAATACATAGAATTTATGATGGATGTATTAGTTGTATAATAACTATGACAAAAATGAATTTTTAATAGAATATAATAAATTAGTGTCGTAAGTAGTTTGATCTGAAGTATATGATTTACATGTGGACTCACTTTATGAAATAAAAGTTGTCTATGTGAAATCTTTACGAACATGTTTGTTGATATATATATATATATATATATATATATATATATATATATTTAAAGGTTAAATATGTTTTTGGTCCCTATAAATATGTCAACTTTTCGTTTTAGTTTCTCTAAAATTTTTCTTTAACTTTTAGTCCCCCGAAACTTTTCCATCTTCATTTTTAGTCTCTCCTTTAAAGTAAACTCATATGTAGAGTTCATATTTTTGAATAAAATTTTGCAGAATAATTTATAATATTATAAGAATCTCTCCCAAAAAAAATTGGAACTTTTTAACAAAACATGAATTAAATATGAATTTTTATAATTTTGGCGGTTAAAAATTCATATTTAATTTATGTTTTGTTAAAAAATTCTTTTTTTTTGGAGAGATTTTTACAATATTCTACACATATCTGCACAATTTCTTTAAAAAAATACAAAAATTAACGCAAAAATAGGGACCAAAAGTAGTGATTGAAAATTTTATAAAGACTAAAAGTTGAAGTAAAATTTTAGAGGGACTAAAATGAAAAGTTGGTATATTTATAGAGATTAAAAACATATTTATCTCTATATTTAATAGGTTGACTATGATATCTCGAATATATTCAAGTGGAAATAGAACATCAAATCAAAGTGGTTATTAAAATATTTTATCAATTAAAGAAGGGTCATGTTAACCAGTGCCCCCGGGGCACTAGTTAAGAAAATTAAAAATAGAATTTTTCCATCAAAAACAACAACTTTTTGACTTTTATAAATTGGAACATTCCACTTTTCATTATTTTCCAGTGCAAAATTTCTATATTAGTCTCCTTAACTAGTGCCCGGGGCACTAGTTAACATTTTCCAATAAAGAATCACCTAAAGTTTGTGTCTATATGAATTAATGATTAAACGGCAGGAGTGTCATGTTAAAGGACATTGATTTTTAAAATCATAATTATATAGTTGATTGAATATTCAAAGTTTATGAAACTTAAAATAAATCTGGCAAATCTTTGACGAAAGAATTGTTAAGGATATGATGTTGTCGGAGATAATGTTGAAGACATTATTAAAATGTTGTACAAACCTATATCTAATTGATCGCTAACATTGAAAACTCAACTTACACTTGATTAACATCAAACCTTGAATTAAATGAAGAAATTACATTATTAGAGTGATTGAAGTACTTGAAAATAGATACCACTCAATGAGTGAAAGTATTTGGATCATAAGAATAAAAGCGTCACCACGAGGTTTTCCTTTTAATAGTAATATAACATATGTTTATTGTTAAAGGGAATATTAAGTTGAGGATTCACAATAATTTTACTCAATAAGAGAGTGAGCGTTAAAGGGAATATTAAAAAGAAGTAATGATAATTATACAAATATCATTTTCCGTCAAAAAGAGAGTGTTCTTGCACTTCTCTACATAACAACAAAGGACATCATATCAATTGAAATAATGTTGCAAAGTTAACGGTGCTGAGCATTTTAAATAAAGTAATATCACAAAAAGTTTGAATAATATGTAGGAGTCCTGTATGAAGGGATTAACACGACAAACTTCATAATTTTGAATAGTAAATTAGTTTCAATTAAAATCTAAATTGAATCAATTAAAATGATTTTTTCTTGGATTAATATTTTTTCCAACTTGAACTGGTTTGATCACCCAATATTCTTTTGAACTGTTAAGTTTATGTCATTTGAATGTTAGTATTTAGAAGTACTGCCCTGGAATTCAAGTATTTAGAAGTACTGCCCTGAAATTCAAATATACCATATTAAATTATGTGAGTCTCAAGTTAATTTGATGCGATCAGTATAAATTTAAACTAACAAGTGGGGCATGTGGCGGATTCAACTGAAATTCAAATATACCATACTAAATTCTGTGATTCTCAAGTTAATTTGATGCGATCAGTATGAATTTAAACTAACAGTATGAATTCAACACAAGATCCACCACAAAAAACTCACCAGAACCACACCTTCGCTCAGGCTTTGAGTTGCTCGTCCATGATTGATTGCTCTAAGCTTCTGAAACCAGCAATTAAAGGTGACTCACTGTGCATTAAAATTGATCAAGCGGGAAGTGAGAAAGCCATAGCTGACAGCAAAAGAAACCTCCATGGCCGTCTTGTGATGAACAAAAGAGACAAACCCTATACTACTAGGGACCTGACTCGGTGCCTTAGGAATACTGGCGCGACAAAACTCACTTTGATCACTAAAATCTGATCATCTTCATCAGCTGAATAAGATCAGGCATCCATTATAGCTTGAAATCCCAAAATATAATCCCTTGTACCAATGGGAAGGAGCAATGTCAAGAAACATGGGGCATATCAGTTTCTATCATAGTGCCATGGCGATAAAGATTTTGTGCTTTCCTCATGACAATACTAACTATGACCATACACAGATACAACTAAAAATGATTAAGAGACCTATATGAGCAAAAAAAAAAAATGTATTCCACTTTAACTATATGTCAGAGTATACTTCCAGCAAATGCATTTTGTAGCTTTCTCTCAATTAATTTAACATGTTACACTATAAGCTACAGTCTAATAATAGTTATACAAAGATTACACATGAAACTGAAAATGGAACATGCAATACCAGCAATTATAAAAATATATAAAGACAGGAAAAATAGGAGAAAAGGCATTTTTAAAAAGATTGAAGTTTTTATTACATGCAACACTATCTACTAGCATATATTTGAATGGAAACACATAAGAAGCACTGAAACAGCACGATATAAGTGCTATGTATTGTTATTGTGTGACATTAATTAGCAAAAAATAAAGAAATCTAATTATTGTAGCTTCAACACAAAACTCGGTGAATTAAACAAATTTGATTATATCAAAAAAGCCAGTAAGAGACGTCAAACTCATCAACAATCACTTCAGAAAATTTCTCCTCTCAGTAGTTTTTGGCATCGAGATTGTAACCTAATGAAAAAAAAAAAGAGAATTACAAATACCGGGCTTCTCATGTTCAGGCCACTAAACTTTCGCTTTGCGCCTCCACAGCCTCCTTTTCCACCTCCTTGACAGCTCTAACTAGGGCCCTAGTGATGCCCTTGAGATGTAAACCCTTTTTCTTCATTACTTCCTGCAGCTTTTCCGCTCTTTCCCAATCCAAAGCCTTCAAGCAGAGAGACTGGATCAGCTTCTCGTATTCATCAGCAGAAGCCCGTAGCCCAAAATCCTTCATCTCAGTCAACAACTCAAAAGCCTCATCAAATCGTTCCAATTTGCAATATCTGCGGATTAGAGTGTGATACATTACAGGGCTTAACTTTGAATGATTCTTTTTAGCCTCCTCCAAGATCTTCCTAGCCTCTTCCATCCTCTCCATTCGAACAAGCACTAGGAATAACAGAATATGAGTATGCATCTGGTTTCAAACCCCTACATTCAAGTAACCTCAACATCTCCACGGCTTGTCCCATTTCCCCAACTTTGGAATAACCGGTAATAACATAATTGAAAACAGCATTTCCAGGAAGCGGATTATCGCCAATCATTTTCAAAAACAACTCCTTGGCCTGATCAACATCTTTAATCCTACACAAGGCTCAAACAACAGCCGAAAACGGCTTTATTGCACGTTTCCCCCTCTCCAAGGGGACATCATTCAACAACTCCAAAGCCAGTTGTACAGTTTCATTCTTATGACACAAATTACCAATAAAAAAACCAACAGAAGACAAAGGCCTTCAGTCGCTGCCTATCATTCTCCGTCGCTGCCTTATACACCGCATGAGCTTCCTTCACCTTCTCTCCCTTACACAACCAAGACAATATTCTACCAATTTTTTCACCATCAGGAATCCTCTCAGCATCAAGCATCTTTTGACACACCGAAGAAGCCAAATCAAAATCTAATCTCCTACAAAGACCTTCAGTCATAAAGTAATAACTATCTGCATCCGGCACACACTGAAACGCATCAAATTTCTCAAAAACCTCTAACACAGCCTTCCCTTTCCCCAATTTTGAAAACGTACCAACTCATTAAAAATCACAACATTAACAACCCCATTTTCTTTCTCCTCAATTTCCTTCACCAAATCCCACAAAGAGTACACATCTTTGTCCCTCAATGAACCACCACTATTACATATTGTAACAACAAAAGATTCTAGAACTTGGGTTGTAACCTCACGTGAATTCTCACTCCAAACCCATTTTAAAAAGCTAACAAGATTCTCACTGGAAATAATTTGGATTTTTTCAATAGCTTTGATGATAAAATCTTGATGTATAGTCAAATTCATGTGATTGAGTGATAACTCAAACGACCCATCAGCACTATCTTCTTCCTTCTGCAGAAAAGACACCACTTTCTCCAGTTTTTCATCATCAAACTGATAAACCACCTGTTCTTCTTCTTGTTCTTCCACCTTACTCCAACAACATTTTCAAGGTCGTTTTGGGAAGAAATAGAATCGATGATGGGTACGTCATTTTCGGAGGCTATTTGTTGAGAAAAGAATCTATGGTTGATAATAATGTTTGAAAATAGAGGTAATTTGAATGAAGAAGTTTTTGATGATTGTGTTATGAAATTAGAGATAGGAACCTGATATGCGACGGTATTGTAGTAACGAAGAGCAGCAGCAGCATATCTTTGCTGATCAACCATTTCCACACCATTTTTTTTCCGATTTGGTTTCTTTCTACTAAACCCCCAATAAACCCTAAACTTCGATCTGTATTATTAGAGTTACCTGCAATTTGTGGAAGGAGAGAGAAGGAGACATCTATATTATCAACGTTTTTTTATGAAATTTTGATTTTGATTAAAAATATAATATAATGTTTGTGACATTTAAATTTTAACAAACCCAACAAATCATGTTTATATATTACGATTTCTTTAAAAAATGTTTATTTATTACAATGACACCAACAATATTACAAAGTAATACTATAAATTATTTTTTTAAAGATACCCACAATAATTACTATTCCTCTAGCAAAACACGAACAATCATTTTCGCAGAAATATATATATAAAAATAAAACGGGACTATTTCTCTTTGACACACATTTTTACATCTATATTTATTTAATTATATCTGATTGAATTAGATGTGAATAGCCTTCAGAAGCGAATTAGGAGTCGTGATGGTGGAAAAGGTGAAAGACACCACAACTAGGATGGATATCCGATTGATAAGTCAACGATACGCCACAACCGACTATAAAGATTTCAGTTGATAAGTTGGAATTAACGTCACCGCAAACCGATAAGCTAGATATATGGTTCCCACAACCAAAGAGAACAAACTCTCAATTTTTACTCATTCTCAATCTTCTTTATTTTATAAAACAACTTACAATTTACAGAGTTTTGCTGAGTAACTTAATGGACTCTAATAGATCAAAGTGACACCTAATTTAAAATAAATGGCAAATAGCCTTACAATTATGTATTAAAAAAGAAGTCATAATCATATTTAAAATATGGGTCATGCTAACTAATGCTATTTGGATACTAGTTAAAGAAATTAAATAAAAAAAGTAAATTTTCCATTAAAAAGAGTATTTTTTTTTACACTTTTATGAATTTGATTTCGCAATTTTTAAGATATTTTTACTATATTTATTTTCTTAACTAGTGTCACATGAACACTTGTTAACATTTTTCTTATTTTTAAATAATTTTTATGTTTCTCTAGTGCATTAGAGTGATTGAATGAACTTTATTTTGTAAATTATTTTTGATCGATACCCTTGATATGAGGAGGCAATTCAAGTATATGATTCCTAAGTATCCTAAAAGGGATTCACCAATTCACCTATTTGCATCCGGTTTACATGTTAACATTTTTCTTATTTTTAAATATATTTTTTTTGTTTCTCTAGTGCACGAGAGTAATTGAATGAACTTTATTTTAATTTGTAAACTATTTTTTATCGATACACTTGACATGAGTATGCAATTCATATTAAAGATTCCAAAGCATCCTATAAGGGGTTCACCAATTTACCTATTTGCACCCGGTTTACATGTTAACATTTTTCTTATTTTTAAATAATTTTTTCATTTCTCTAGTGCACGAGAATAATTGAATAAACTTTATTTTGTAAACTATTTTTGATCGATACGCTTGATATGGGTATGCAATTCATGTCAAAAGGATTCCTAAGTATGCTAAAAGGGGTTCGCTAAATTTTCTATTTGCATCCAGTTTACATAAAATGGTGGAGGTGAATCGAACCTAAATATAGTGTGTCTACACACACTTTGAAATTTATTTTTGCAACCTTCATCATGTTCTTCATCTTCTTTATGTTCGAGATTTGCAGCAATTCCCATCCGGTTTATATAAAGACGTGTCATTTTATTAGAGTGTGAGCATTGATAAGTCCAAAAGACAGCTCCTCCCATTTATCATTATATTTTTAAATTAACCCGCTTGTGTTGGTTTGGTGGTTGACTTGGGACCTTGTAGTGTATTCATCTCAAGGTCTCAGGTTCAATTCTCCCCAGTGTCAATTTCAATGGGTTAGTTTAACTCCAAAAAAAAAATATTTTAAATTATTTTTGCTAAATAAATTTTAGTACTATTTTTTTGTCAAATGATTTAGTGACTAGAAATTCACCTATCAAGATGAACAAATGAAAAATAAAGGGTTCAAACTTCAAACTTTACAAACTGCATCTCGGCTAAATGAGGAGACAAAGTTTAATACTCTTTTGAGGTTAGGGACACGAGTAAGTCTTATATAGGCACAATTCCAAATAAAATTTATTTGGGCACAAAAACATGATTGATAAAATTTAAAAAAGAATTGATATTAAGTGATCTGACCAAATATTTCTCTAGTGACACATAGTCCACGGGTGTTAGGAAATTTGCAACTCACATACTATCTTATTTTATGTATTATTATCACATTGTTAATTTGTGAAAATAAATCACAAATTATGTCGTCTAGATAAATAAAGAAATACATCAAATATATGTAATTTCTTAAACTGTAATCGGATCCACCGTGGTCACAGCTACATGCTAGTATAATTCCATAAGAACTATAACTATAAGTACTATCACCCCCAACTATAACTATAAGTAGCAAAGAGATTTTTTATAAATTATCAACAAAATAATATATTTTTATAAGAACTAAAATTTTGCTCTATATTTATCATGAACTTCCTCACACATTATTTTATTCATCACATAAAACATTTGTTATTTTGCAACATTACAGAGCTTTTTTTTTTTTTAATAACAAAAAAATTATAAACCAATACATAAGAAGGTATATACATCAGAGGAGGATCAATATTCAGCATGACAAGATGCATTCTCTCAATTGATTTGCTTTGTTGGTTATACCATTAAGCTCCAAATAACCTGAAAGGAAGCAAGTGTGTTTTTTTAGTAAGGTGACACACAGCTTAAAACCATAAGCTTATCCAAGATTATATATAATACATCTAACCTTTTCAATGTGGATTGTGAACGTCTGGTGCTGTAAACCAGGAAGAAAAGGAAAAATAGATGTTAGCATGAAAAATCAAATGCTAAACAATTTTTTTAACTGCACATGGTATATGCTAACAAAAATAAAAAGAATTTACAGACCAACTTAAATATGTATGTAGCATTGACATGTGTCAGTGTTTGACACTGACTTAACATTCATATATATATATGATGACATTTACTACTTCAATTTTCTCTAATTATTATTGGTAACGTGTCATTGTCAAGCCTGTGTATGGACCATTGCTTCATAGCCAGAGACACATAAATCTTATAAGGCGAAATATTCTAATGAATATATGTAATCTAATTTGGATAATAGTTTTTTTTTTTTTTTTATCTTCAAAAATATGATTTAGCATATAAAGGTCGAGATTATTATCAGTTCAAATGAGATAATTACGCTTCCTAAGACGCTTTATATCAATACAATATTTTCTTATCTGTCATGAAATTAATCTTGAGCCTCTCAAATTCTAAAACAAAATGCTTGGGTGACACACCTAGAGCCTTGTTGTTTGAGACTTGGTTGCTTGCCAACTGGTTTTGGAGGTTCATCACTTGGAATAGGTACATTCTTAACCTGTGACATTAACGTATCACAAGTGTTATAACTTATATAACCTTAATAATTGGTTATTTGTGCATCTTTATAAAAAGCCAAACATTGACTAACCAAATTCTTGAATAAGAAATTATAGAACATATGGATGTATCTTTGTTTTGCCTCTTTTTGCTCCTTGTTAACTTGCCTCCAAAAGGTGTAAATGTTCCCCATATTTACCAACTTGTTTGCATAGATCTTCCAAGTATAGCTAAAAAAAAAAAAGACATGAGCATGCTTAAAATTAATTTTCTTGCTGATGATGACATAAAAGGGACATAAAAGGGTAGGCAGTTCTGTATCAACAAAGGTGTAACTCTTAACGTAAAGAATAAATGCATTAGTTTGAAGCTAAGAAAATTATATGGTTTGTTGGTTATTACCTATGTCCTTAAGTATAGGACACTGTTGACTAAATCACAAGAATTACAAAAGTTGGTATAAGTATTAAAATTGTTGACAGTTGACATTGTTTTACTAGTTTATTCTTTAAGATATAAAATTAGTTTATGTTTCTATTATAGTACTTATTTCAGATTGCAGAAAAAGATGCAACATAATTAGGGCTATGTTGATAAAGAAATAATTAAGCAGTAAAAAAATTAAAGAGTCGTATAAAAAGGGACGAGGAAAAATCTCAAGAGAGGACGGAGGTAGTACCACTCATTTATGCGCTGCAATCCAGCCACAGATATCACGTTCCAATATGATGGGTCTACTTTGCATTTTTCAAATAAATCAGCAATTTTGTTGCTTGATTCATCTCCATTGAGAGGATCAATGTGGAATCCCGAGACACCATCAACAATTATTTCTGCTGGACCTCCTTGATTAGTTGCAAAAGTTGGCAAGCCACAGTTCATTGCTTCAATCACAGTTAAACCAAATGCTTCATACAAAGCAGGCTGCACAAAAGCTCCCTTTGAGTCAGCAATGCAGCGATACAGCTCTCCATTGCGATATCGATCAGTCTGTGCAGCAATCCATCTGAATTGGCCCTTTAGTTGATATTTTTCAATTAAATCATGCATCTTTTTTATTTCTGCCATTTCCTCTCTATCTTTTGATTTTGAAGGGTCAAAGAAGCCACCAACTATGACAAGGTTCACCAAGTTTCTTAGTCTCTTGTTCTTGCCATACCATTCAACTAACCCACTTAAGTTTTTCACAACATCAAGCCTTGCCATTGAGAAGATTATTGGTTTCCTCTTCTCTGCTAGATATCCGCTGTTTCCATAATAATTTCAAAAGTGAATATCAATCATTTGGAAGAATATAACTGAAAGTTTTAAAATTTTTACTTGGACTAACTGAACCCTTACAAAATCGGTTTGTAAAGTGAGGACTGTCCGCCACTTATAAACACATTCTCAGGCCTTCTCAGATCCAATGCAGGACTGACACACCCTCACGCGAAGACTAGACATCTGTAGCGTGACCTGAGTGGCCCGATTGGATCTTAAGTAGACTTTGATACTATCATAGAATTTTAGTTGGACCTAACTCAACCCTCACGACGAAAACTGGTACGAGGAGTATTTTCATCTCTTATAAACACATTTCCTGACCTTATCTTCTCAGATGAGTCTTTTAACAGAAAAGTTTAATGTGCAAGTGTGGAAACAAAATCACTTACATATGCTCATTGTTATCTACTTTGTTAAAGAGGAGATCTTCAATAGCCGGGTGAAATTGAGAGTGTCTTTTGTCTTTTTCTGTATAAGGGAAATAGATACTTTGATCAGCACCAGGTGCAGCTATATTGAACTTGGGATCAAACACATTTATCCCAGAAACAACCCTGCATAGGCCTGGAAGAGTAAATGCAGCATGGCTTTCATACTGTCCAGGTCTATCTTTGCTGCAAAAAAGTTAACTTTCAAAACTCAGTTCTCATTTTTGTTACTATTTTAAATTTCTTCTCAATTAAACAAATATTAATAAATGAAAGGCTATTTTAACAAACCTTCCAGCAATTTCTTGGTATGTACTGGTTATGATGAAATCAGATGAATTCATTGCAACTGTATCAGCCATGAATTGACATGAGAAGTGATATTTAGGATCTAACTCTTTCCACTTAACATCCGAGTCTTCATACTTTGTTTTCTCCAAAGCATGTGCTATAGTTGCCTAATTTTCAATCACAATAAGGAATTAGTACATGTGATAAATAACACATCCTTGCAGCCACAAAAATATTGAAAGGAAAACTAAATAAAGGCATAGTAAGTTTTAGTAACCTGAGTTATCCCAAGTTTTCTAGCAATTAATGATGCTACCAAATTTCCATCTGTGTAATTTCCAATAACAAGATCTGGCTTCCCTTCCATTAGGTCCAAAATTTTGGTTGTTGCATCCTATTAATATCAACCAAAGTATTGGTAAGAAGGAAAGTTCATAAGAGCGGAAAAGGTACAAAACATAGTTCTAAACTGCGGTCAACAACTGCGATTGCATCCGCTTTTTACCGTAAGAGAAAAGTTGGCAGCCTAACTGCAACTGCAATTTAAAACCATAGTACAAGGTAAAAAATCGTGAAGCGTGTATACATGCCTGAGTAAACCTCTCAAGATAAGGGTAAATGTCGAAGCGAGAAACCCATTGGCTCAAGATTCCTTTCTCGGTATGAAAAGGCACACGAAGAATGTGAGAGTGTTTGGTATCATTGATTGGTTCAAACTCCTGGTGGCACTTGGTTCCTCTAGCATCAGGTATCAACCTTGTTACCTGTCAAAGTTAATAAGAATATACTCACATGATTTTACTAAGTTCTAAGTTGCATGTAGAAAGAGGTGATATCTTTTTGCATGAGACTCACCACAAGAATTTGAGGTTTAAAAGTTAGCCCTTGTTGCTTAATTCTTAGAATTAACTCTTCTTCCAAAGCCTTGACTTGGTCCAATATGTAAACCACCTGTTTTTTTTTTTTTTGCAACAAGTGTTAGAAAGGAAAACAAATTTGAGTCAACTTTTAATACTTTTAGTTTTTCTTTTCTTTTTCAAATTGAAGTAGTGTCAAGGTTTAAGAAAGATTTGCGGCTGCGATTTGGGCCACGACATCTTGATTTCTGATGTCTCTGTGAATGCAACTAAGGTCACATTACACTGCATTCTCTCCAATGTTAAGGATCACAATGCAATAGGGATCATGGTATATTGACCGCAATTTAAAACCTTACTACTTGATACTTATAATTAAAATTAATGTTCCTTATGGTAGAAATTTTACCTGGCCACCGGTGTCTGGCAAGCCAAGAACATCTGCTTGCCCAAAATAACCATGAACTGAGAAGATGACTACTTTGAATATTGTTGGAATTCTGCTGAAAAATATTTCCAGGTTCACTGGATCTGGAGCTTGGAGTACTTCTGATAAAGTTCCCATTGTCTCCTTCACCCTTCCTGCATTATCTCCCCATCCTTTCTCAAACCCCCACTTCTTCAACCTGGAAATGAAATTGGCATTAGGGTCACAACTAACAAGTAGAGTTTTAAAAAAATGTCGGCGATCACAATTTAGGTTGCATCATCAAGATTTTTTTTATGTCGCGGTTGAGGCCACATCAGATGTATATAACTAGAATTCTTCGCAATATCAAGGATTGTGATGCAACCGAGATTTTAAACATAGCTAAAAACAAATTTGGCCTCTTTAGTAGAAAACTAAGAAACTTCTTACCTTAGCTCAAATTTTTGATATGAAGTGTCTTTTGGAATTGCTGAGAGGAAAACATCAGCAACTATTAATGCCATCTGAAGCTTTGCAGCTGAGCTCAAGGTGTCATTTATCATGAGACTCTGCAAGTGTAGGTTACAAAAAAGAAAAAATTAATATTGAAAAGTATATGTGAACGTTGTTGGTATGAATTTAATCTTTCTTCCACTTACTTCTCCATGATGATTTAGTTTCAACAAGTAGTCCACTATAGCCTGTGCTTTTGCCAATTTCCCAGTTGTCCTTGAAGTTAAGAACTTTGAAACAAAGTGTAGTCCATTTCCAATTGAAGATGACAGGGTTAATTTAGGAATCCCAGCATCAAATGCTCCAAAGTCTGCTTCAAATGCATTTTCATCATTTGCCCTACAATATAGAAAACGTTAAGCATCAAAAGCAAAGTTAAGTGAATCTATCTTCTTGGTAGGAATTGAAATAGATACTATCACTAATCTTCATTTGGTATGGTACAACTACAAACAACTCTAGATTTACACATTCCAAGTAATGTGCTTTTTATCTCACATTTCGAAAGATGCTAACTAATTTTTCAAGGTACGAAGATCTATGTAAGGAGATGACCCCTCCTAACAAGTGCTCTTTCATAAGCATCAGTCAGAGATCAAACTCATGACCACGTGCTTAAGAGACCGGTTATCAGCTAATTGTAGAACACGAAGTTGGTAATTCATATTTATTTATACTATATTTTCTAACATAGACATTTAACCTTACATAACATATTCAAACAATGAAATATATAAAGACTTCAAATTAAATATATGAGAAAATGAAGAGAAATGACACACCATTTTTGGTCATATACCCTTTCCTTGAATTTGAGGTAATCTGTGGGGGTGATAGCCTCAACAGAGAGGTCCTCAGAGTTGACACGTACATATTCCCAAACTCCTGGATTAGGCCTAATTGCAAAGGCTACATATGGTGGATCAACAACAGCTTCCTGCAAGTTCATGCGCACAACATTAAAATTCAATGGCTAAATATTTTGTTGCATATGTATAAAGTGAATAAGATTATGATTTTCAATTAAGAACGAATCGTTTGAGTAAACTCGAGCTTGAATCTTAACGAAAATAATTATTAATTAAACTTTACTTAACTATCGAACAAACTCTAGCTTATCAAAATCTTCTTCCTCAAGGAATAAGTGGGTTAAGACAAAAAATGTTCAATTGTTTCTGAATTATTTAAAAAAAATTTAAATGGACCTTAGAACTAAACAAAGTTTGTAACTGAATTCCAAACTTGTTGTAATTTGTTACCGTGCCACTAAATTTTAATCAATAATAATTGGATATCTAAACTTGCAATAACTACGAATTCCAATATGAATTTAAAAGTTTAGTGGTTATACTTTGACTTCTTATCTCAAAGGACGAAGTTGTAAAATGATTATTGTATTACTTTAACTAATAAAAAATTCCCTCTTTCCCGTCTTTAAAAAAAATTACACACTATTTTAAAGTTCAAAGACCCCAATTAAAATTTAGGGACTCATTTAGAAATTAATTATAAACTATTTTAAAATCTGAAGATGGATTTAAAAATTTCTAAAGGTTGAGGATTTGCTGAGTAATTAAACCTATTAGACCTAATATAAAAAAGAACCTGTGTAGAGCTAAATATAAAGCCAAGATTGCCTTCCAAAACATAGTTTCTTTCATTTTTATCCTCTATAGTTCGTTCCAATTCTTCCATTAATTGATGAAGTTTCATGATCCTTCTCCCCTTTTCTAGGTACTTAGCAAAGCACTTCTTCATATGGTATCTACTCTTCCTCAATGCATCAGGCATGTTATCTGCTATAGAATTTGTGCGCTTCAAGGTATGTGTTGGAGCCATTGAAAGAAGTTAAGAGATAGTAAAAATTAAATTTTAATGTAACGTTTATAAACTCAGAAACAATGAATGTCTTGATAGCATGTCCTATGAAATGTGTCACAATTTATATGTGTACTATTTATGTGTATGTCACATGAGAAATATTAATTTATTTTTTTGGATAGGTGATAGGGTTGGAGAAGGAATACTTGATGAGGGAAAGAAAGGAAAAGAATAATCATGTTTGAGAAGAGATTTCTACGTTTTGTGTTTTAAAAAAACAAAAGGAATGTGTGTGGATATTATTTAGTTCTAACAAGGAATTATATAATAAGTATCATTCTTTTCCTTTGTTTGTCTAGGGTGGTTACTGCATGTGGATGATCATGAGAAAAAGAATATACAAAGGATTCCATCTTCACGCCACTTGATTTATGTTTGTTTTGATGTGGGGGATGTTATCTTGTATGTTTACTTTTAAATTTTAATCCACATTTTCAAAACTTTTTAGAAAATAGTAGTGGTTTTAGTCTAAAAAAATATACCTTAAGTTGTGATTTTATTTTTTGGGACTAATAATACTTTTAACTTCGAAAAGTAAATCAATTTGAGAATATGGGCAAGTAATGTAAAAAATGAAACATGAGGGATTGCTTCCATTTTCTTATCATGATATAAAAACAAGTGATTTTTTACGCAAGAAGTTTAGGTGGGTTGGTATCTAGAGTCACATGTGTCAGAGTAAACCTCATGACTCGGTTAATGCTGACATTGATACTTATAACCATTTATTAAAGAGGTTTTCATGCTAGCAACAGGAGTTGAAATTATGTTCTTACATGGCATGAGTCAAATAAAGATTCCCTTCTTTTCATATTAAATATCATATTATAAAAACAAAAATAAAAATAAAAATAAGTGTCATATTAATAATGTGTCATATTAATATATCATTTTATTTTGTTTTTATTAAAAATCCTACTAAGTCTTTATACATTTTTTTTTGCTAAATTCTAATATCATTTTAACCATTGTCTCCTCCTTTTTCTAATTATAATATCCCAAAACTATTTTTAATATTTTCAATAATCATTCAAATAATAACAAAATTAATTGTAACAACAAATGTACTCTTTAGTTATAAACGTTCCACTATTTACAACAAAGAATTAGTCAAAGTGGTAAAGGACTTAGGGTCTTTAAGCAAGTGGTTAGGGGTTCGATACCCGACTCTTGCGTTTTGAAAAAATTCGGTTGAAAGGGGAGAACTCACATTGTGTTTCTCACAGGCTCTCCGACGAAGATTAGTCATTGTTATGCAACGGTAAAAACTTTGTACCAATATCACGATAACTAAAAAAAATCAATATTTTAATACTTTGAAAGGAGTTAAAAGGTGAATGCACATGATGTTTATCGATTGTCTATAAAAATTGTGCATTGTATAATTTTTTTCCTAGCATTTCTTTCATAATTAATTGGTTAACACATATTTGTACATCAATGAAATTTTTTTGACATAAAAGAGTCAAAGATCAAACTCATGATCACATGATTAAAGAATCTAAGTCACTTACCACTTAGATCAATTCATCGTTATTATAACTTATATTTACCTTTGTGTAATCATATATAAGATAAAGTATCTGTAAAAAAAAAAGATGATTTTTAAAGTAGCTACTGTAAAATTCATCTTTATGGTAAAAGTGGAAATCTTGAATTCATTAAGTTAAAATTTAGGAGGTTCTTTTGAATAATGCTAACTTAAATGACTGGAGTCTTAATATTAGGGGTATGATTAATCAATTGGGCCGAATAAAAAGGCCCGGATCCAATCCACTTATATCAGAAGCTTCCCCCATCCTCAAATTAGGGTTTCCGCCTCCTTTATATAAACACAAATCACCTCCACGTTTTCACCATTCAACATAGCTCCGCTTCGGTTTTCTGTTCTTCTCATATTGAATGTTTGTTTCTCTTTTGTATTTCAAAGTTTGATTTTTCATTTAGATATTTTAGTATGATTTAGAGTGTATAGTTGTTCTCTACTAATTAATACTTTTTTTTGTTGCATTAGTCACTATTTGTTTATTGTAGAGATGGATGTGATGATCATTTCCCCAGATGATCGAAGCTGAACATACTGTGCGATTTTTTTTCTCTCTTTTGAGGAATCAAGCCAAATAATCTGATCCATCTCTACGTTTAATTTCATTATAATTGATTTTTTTTAATATATTTAGTAGTAATTTTTTATTCCATATGTTATTTTTTTTTTTAAAGGATTATACAATATGTTGTTGTTAATTGGATGAACCTGTTTTTCAATTTAATATTTCAACCAACCTGGTTGATGGTTATCATTTCAGAATAGGATCTTGTTTTAATATTTTTGGTTTGGAAATTGTAATGAGTTATATTATATGCTTCTCTATCTGGTCGGTGTGGATTTATTAACATAGAAGACAATTTATTCATTTTTTTTTTTTTGGTCTAGTAGGAGCTCACACATTTAAACGTGGAAAAGTGGGATGTCCGAGGTTTGAACCCCGGTCCATGAACAAATTATGCAATATCCCTACCAATTGAGCTAAGCTCACGGGGACGGAAGACAATTTATTCATACATGTTAAATGCCAAACTCTACATTTTTTTTACCAAAGCAAACTTAACTAATATCATTAATTAAATATTGATCAATACATGTAAGATATAACTCAAAAATATCTTGATTAGCTCAAGAACAGACCACTTTAGCTAAAGTATGAGCGACCAAGTTCGCTTCTTCTAATAAACTTTCTCGAAGTTGGAATGTAAAACTAGCTTAGCGCCGCGACGATGGGACGACAAGGCATTCACCACGGTAGCCGAATCAGACTCAAAAAGGCATTCATCAGTGTCGCGGTGATTTTTGGATATCAAGTTATTAGTTAGCGTTGACTCGCAATTTTAAGATTCACCACCGATATTTTTAAGAGATCAATGTCCGGGTATTAGCACCCTAAACGTCTATAGTACTCTATAGGAATCTCTTGTTTTTATTTATCTTTATGCTAAATTGATTATTTGCTTGTAAATAAATGCTTAAGTGTGAAAGGACTGAAGTGATGAGATTTAAAGAAAAGGAAAATGTTTTTGTTATTTTTATTGATTTGGAAAGACAAAGTCTTTTGCCTACGTTCCCGAGCGGGATCAAAATCACGTAGTTCGGGGTAAAAAGCCGAGTGAGTTTGATTGATTTTAATTGAAGAAAAAGTTTAATTGATAAAAGCTTGATTAAAATTTGATTAAGAAAGAAAATGCACTTGGTTTGAAGTCCAAGGCTGAAATTTTTGGGATTTTTGATTATATGAAATGTTTTTTATTTTGACTATTTGATTTTTTTTTGAAAATTTTGATTAAGTCCTAAGGTCCAGAGACTAAGTTATGCTGAGATAGTCCAAACGCGCCGGATCCCTCAAAATGACGTTGGATCAAGTGAGGGTCCTTTTCCTCGGATACGGTCATTATTACATTATCGTCCTCGACATAAAGCAGGATAAATAAATGTGGTGTCGGTGCGATATTCTCATTTATATTTTTACATTAGACCTAGATACATTCTAATGAAAATAAAATAAATGACAAAAATAATAAAATAAAATTGCAAATGCATTAAAATAAATATGCTAAAAAGAAATAAAAATGCATGAAATGCAAGACAATAAATAATATGTTGCATAAAATAAATAAAGAAAATAAAATGCATGTAATGCAAGACATAAAATAAACTTGTTGCTTAAAGTAAATAAAGAAAATAAAATGCATGAAATGCAAGACATAAAATAAATATGTTGCATAAAGTAAATAAAGAAAATAAAAATGCATGAAATGCAAGACATAAAATAAATATGTTGCATAAAGTAAATAAAGAAAATAAAAATGCATGAAATGCAAAGCAAAAATAAATATGTTGCTTAAAATAAATGAGGAAAATAAAAAATGCATGATGTACTGAAAATTAAAGACAGTAAAATAAAATGCATGATAAACAAAGAAAATAACAAAAATAAAAAAATAACTAAAAAAGAAATGAAAGAAAAAAAGAATAGGAAAGATAGAAGAGGGGTGCAGTAAGGAGAAAGGGGGTGTGCAGGAAGAGAGTCAGAAGAGGGGAGAAGAAACGTGGAAAGTGGGCTGTGCTAAGCCCACTACCCATGGTCCGGAGCAGCATAGTATAAGGAGGCATTTTTTCAGAAAACCTTCTCATTTTCTCTCCTCATTCTCTCTCTCTTCTTCTCTCTAGTCCGAAAAACAGTTGGCTGGAAAGACATTTCGGCGCGGCGGCCGGCCAGCCCATGGGGCGGCGCCATCGCGCCGGAGTGACAAACCTCTTTTTTTTTTTAAATTTTTTTTCGCCTTTCTAAAATCCTTTTCTTTTTCCTTCTCAAAAATCAAAATAGTTTTTTCGGAATCCTCTTGAAACGGGCTAGATCTAGGTTTTAGAAAAAACGAAAATCACCTCTTCTCTTTTCTGATTTGGGTTCTGGATTTTTGTTTTGGCTTGTTTCAGATTCGGTTTTGAGCTTTTGTGAGGCTTGGCCGGATTCAGTTTTGAGCTTTTGTGAGGCTTGGTCGGATTTGGTTTTGAGCTTTTGTGAGGCTTGGCCGGATTCGGTTGTGAGCTTTGACTTGGATTTGGTGATGGTGTTTATGATTTTGATTTGGCTCTTGTGGTAGATTTGTGGTTAGAGTCGTGATCCTGATATGATTTGTGATTTTTTGGTGGTGGCCGATGGCTTTGTGGTGGTGGTGTGGTGGTTTGTTGGTTGTTCTGGGTGGTTGTACTGTATGGGTGCTGATTATTCTCTGACTTGGTACTTGGGTCTGACACTGTGCATTAAATGCACTATTTAAAGGACACAGGAACTAGGGTTAGAGAAAAAAACGGACAAAAATGCCCCTCTGGGCCTGGACTGGAAATTGGATTAAAATGACTGAAAAAAAGCAGTAAAAAAAAATAAAACAAAAAATGAAATAAAAAGGAAATAAAAATAAGTAAAATAAAAAATACTAATAAACAAAAAATTAAAAAAAAAGAAACAAATGATAATAAAATAGAAAGTAATAATAAAATAATAAAATAAAAAAACGGTCACCTTCGGAACAAAATATGAGGTATTTTAAAATACCTCCCTGCCGAAATTTCGTCTGACACGATGAACAAATCCGGCTTAAAAAGACGAAACAAACGAATTGAAAGAGGGTCAAAAATGGGGTATGACAGATGCCCCTATTTAAGTTTCTTCGTTACGGAGATTTAAAAGTAAAATTTTAATTCGACGGGTCGAAGAGACTTAAATACAGAGTACACCATTTTTGACCAACTCGACTGTAAAATGCTATGGATGCAATGCCATGTATGCAATGTTATGAATGCTCGTGATGCAAGTATGAATGCAAGACGGCAAAGGTGACTCGACTGGGGATAACAAAACAAAAGGAAACCCGAGCCTGTTAAAGAACGGGGTCCGACTCCACTGGGGATAACATGATTTCACTGGGGATAAATGTCAGCTGTTCGGTTTATTGCCGAACTAGCCACAAGAAACAAAAATAAATGTCAGCTGTTCGGGTTAATGCCGAACTGCCACTAACGACAAGAAACAAAGGTAAATGTCAGCTGTTGGGGTTAGGTATCCTAACATAGGCTAAACAACCCCAAGTTCGAAAATAAGACAAGTTGGGTTGTCTTTTCTTCAAAATTTCATAGGGAGAAACTTTGTTCTTAGTTTTGGGTACTCTGTTTAGCACATAGCAAACAATCAATAAAATTTCTCCCCACCAATGAGGCGCTGCATCGGAATTAAGCATGATCGCAACTACTAATTCGGTAAAGGTTCTATTTTTTCTTTTAGCTTTACCGTTCATTTCAGGAGAGTAAGGTGCAGTTGTTTCATGAATAATTCCGAGCTCTTTATAATACTCATTGAATGTGTTTGATAAATATTCAGTGCCTCTGTCACTACGAAAACGCTTGATTCTTTTATTGAATTGAGTTTCAATTTCTTTAACAAGTATTTTAAACATATCAAGCGCATCACTTTTATTTTTCATTAGATACACATAAGTGTAGTCGGAGCAGTCATCAATGAAGGTAATAAAATATCTTTGTCCGTTTCTAGTCAAGTTACCATCAAGTTCGCATATATAAGAATGAATTAAATCAAATGGTTCAGTTTCTCTTGTTACTGATTTATGCGAGTCTTTTGTTATTTTTGCTTGACTACAAAATTAACATTTTTCAAAATCATTAGAAGATATTTTTGGAATTAATCCTAAACCGTTCATATTAGATATAATTCGTTTCTTTACGTGACAGAGTCGTGCATGCCAAATATTAAAATCACACAACATATAAGCAGAAGAAGAAATTTTATTCATATCAATATTCTATTTAAACATGCCATCAGTGGCGTACCCTTTCCCAATAAAAACCCCATTTTTAGTAATAGAGTACATATCAGCAGCTATAATCTGTTCAAACCCAACCTTATTTAAAAGAAACCCAGAAACAAGATTCTTCCTAATCTTTGGAGTGTGCATTACATCCTTCAATATCAGAGTCTTCCCGGAGGTAAACTTCAGCTCCACGTCTCCAATTCCAGCAACTTCAGTGGTGTGAGAATCTCCCAGCATCACCTTCTGATCTTCAGCAATAGTGTATGTTTTAAACATAGCACGGTCAAAGCAGACATGGCGAGAGGCGCCAGTGTCCATCCACCATCCATCAGATCCACCAACCATATTGATTTCAGTTATCATAGTGGTGTACGACTGCTCCTTAGTTGTTAAGTGAGCCTGAGCCGGTCTGTTAGATCTGTTCCTGCACTTGCGTGCCATATGAATGGGTTGTCCGCAATTGTAGCAATTGAACGGTTGAGCCGTGTCACCCTTGGGTGGTTGCTGATTTTGGGCCTTTGGGGAGTTCTCATTCTTATTCCGATTGGAATTCTTATTTGCAGGGCGGTTATGATTCTTAAATTGTTTGGCTTCAGAACAGCACCTACAAATTTCTTTTTAGTGTTGTTGTTCGAGACAGCAAACACCTCTTCTTTTAGGTCTTGTTTCCTCGCTTCTACTTCAATACGAAGGCGAGTAATCAGACTTTCAAGAGAAAACTCCTTAGTTTTATGCCTAAGGGTATTCTTGAAGTCCTTCCAGGCAGGAGGCAGTTTATCAATAACATCAGCAATTTGAAATTGTTCGGGTAGCTTCATACCTTCAGCATAAATTTCGTGAGCTATCTTCTGAATTTCATGAGATTGAGCCTCCACGGATTTGTCATCAGTCATCTTGTAGTTTAGTTATCGGCTGACAGCATACTTCTTTGATCCGACCTCTTCAGTATCATATTTTTTCTGAAGCGCATCCCAAACCTGTTTAGCAGTATCTTAGAGCCTGTACAGATCGTACAGATCATCTCCGAGTCCATTAAGAATATAATTCCTACATAGATAATCATTATCTTTCCAGAGGGCGATGTCTATGTTGGCCTGTTTCACCATCTCAGCATGTTTATCCTTCTCAGTAGGATCAGTTGTATCTGCGGGAGCAGACGTGCCTGTATCCGTAGGACTCTTACTGTTATTATTCGATCTGCTTGGAATCGAAATCTCCGGTATCACAGGTATGTCCTCCTTCAAGACGTTGGCAACTTTTTTCGTGGTTAGAAAGAATAACATCTTTTGTTGCCAGCGTTTGAAGTGACTGCCTTGAAACCGAAACGACTTATTAAAGTCAACAGCTGTTCCAGACGCGGTAATTTCTTCGGTAGTCATGGTGTTTTAAAAACGTCTTAAAATTATTGTTTTCGAGTTTAGAAAGAGTACCTTTAAAAAATCAGAATTTACCACCGAAGATATTACCGGGTTGAGTCACGACCAGGTCGCTCTCTTTAAGACATTTCGCGGCACTACCCGAGTTTGTGCAAGGTAAACTAACAACCGCGCCGCCTCCAGGATAAAACAGCCTTGTTCACCTGTTCGATTACGTATTGCACCGTAAGTAATCGTTCGAGAATTTACACCCTCAATATGGTATTAAACCACTCTGTATGGTACGAAGACCACTCGAAACCGAAGGGACAGAAAGGAGTAGAAAAAGAAGAAGGACTCGTCAACACAAGTCGAAGGAGGGAGAAGAGAAGAAAAGCACAGGAAGCATCAACTGTGATTTTCAGGGTGAGGAATAAGTGAGGCCGAGCTCTCCTTTTATAGGGAGAGTTCGTAACAAATCCAACGTGATTTTTGGGATTAAGTTAAGCGGATTAACTTAATCTTTAAGCACGCGGATTGGATTAACGAATGGATATATCCGAAAGGACTTCTGCATATTCTGTTGGATCGGATCGGAATGAAGCTTATCATTATCCGTAGAGCGCTTTCAGATAATTATTAAATTAATAAAAAATTAATTTCTTTTTTTGACCCGGACCCAAGCCCAGCCCCGCCCGGCCGAATGGCGGCGGCGTCGTCGCGCGTGTGATATATATATATATATTTTCGTAAGCGCTCACCCGTTCGCAAAAGTGGGTACCCCAAGGGCACACCCTTGGAGGTCACCCCCCACTTATATAAACACTACTAGTGGGTATGTCCTATCCAATGTGGGACATTTTTCAATTCATACCAACACTAGTTCTTTCCCAAGGGACATGTGTTTATTTTTCCAACTTCCACTCATATTCACTAGTGTTCCAACAAAATTAACACTAACGATCCTTTTTTGTATTTGAAAAACGATGGCATTTCCGTGGGAAAGTATAAAACTTTCACACCATGGAAAACTATGTTTTAACCATTAGATCAAAGAGGAACAATGATGGTCTCTCCACATTAAATTTTTTCATTTTGTTTTTAACCTCTCAACCATCAAAACAACCAAGAAAAAGCTTGCTTTTTAAGCAAAAATTTCGATGTAAACAATAAGAACTTCGTCCATGTTAGTATCTCAAAGAATCAACTCATGGGTTTTACCCAAATTAATATTTTTACTTCGTCCATGAATAAGAACTTATTAAGTTCAATTCAAGCAACCCATGAATCAAAGCCATGAAATCAACATTCAAAACCCATGAATAAGAACTTATTAACTAAACAAAGTAAAATATTATATTTTAGCAAAAATCAAGCAAAACAGTAAACAATAAATTGGAATTGATGGGTTCATTGAAGAATAAACATCGATGGAAGTTGAATTCAAATATTTTGTTAGTATCTTGAAAAATCCTTGAATTCCTTTGTTTAAGGTTTTTTTTTTTCAATTGGATTTTGTTTTCTGTTGTTTATTGCAGAAATTTCTTTTGAAGTTTATACATCTTGTTTTGAATTGAAGTGTAGGGCTTATAGTTTGTTGAAGCAGTGTTATCATCTTGTTGGATCTATGGTTTTTGAGAAAAGGTCCATAGATGGAGATAATGATGGTGGAAGAAAGTGAAAAAAAAAAAATTAGTATGAAGAGACTATAATAAGATCATTGTTCTTCTTTGATCGAATGGTCAAAAACCTACTTTCCCATGGTGGAAAAGTTTTATACTTTCCCACCCTAAAATCCATTTGAAAAACTGATGAATTCGAGATACAATGTTGGAGTATATATTCAAAAAGTTAGAGAAAATAGTAGGACTATAATTTGAAAAACATCCAAAGTAATGAAAGGGAGAAGATAAAAGGTGCCTTGCGGGTATGCAAATTTCTAGTTCGAGAGGTTTATGAGAACCAAAATAATCAAATGGAATCATGAGAAACTTTGATAAAAGAGTTGCTAAAGTAGCGCGTTGGAATCCCCATGTTTAAGGCTGAAATGGTTTGACAACACTTGTGATGAGACAACAAAATCACAACCTGAAAGGGGATAGAAACATGGTGTAACGACCCTATTTTCGTATATTATATTTTTATATATTTTATTTTATGGATTGGTATTTAAAAATATTTTCTAGTAATCGAGGAATAATTATTTAGCGCGAGAGTAAGTTCGTAATCGAGTTTTTAGAGTTTTGGGCGTATTGGGCCAAGAGGGTGAATAGTGTTGGGCTTTAGTTTATGAGTACTAGTAATAATCCTATGTGGATGGATGTAGTAAGCTTGGATTAGATTGAAGGGCTAGGATTAGTCCTTGTGAGTTAGTAAAGATAGAGGGCCAAGATTCATTTGTTGGGATTATAAGATATTTTGTAAACATGAATAGTGCCATTCCTTTTTCTTTGTGAGAGAAAAACGTGAGAGAAGAAGAGGAGGAGAACAAGAGGAGAGCTAGGGTTTGGATTGAAGCTTGAAGATTGCTAGAGAACTTTGATTTCCAAGGTAAGAGAGTTAGTATTACTTCTTCACAAGTGATTGAGAAGGGGAGAATGTCTATTTCTCCATCCCAAACTTCTCCTCACTTTGTCTAGGTTTTGTTAGAAAGTTTTTATGGTTTAAAGTTGTAAATGATTATGTTTTGTTTGATTGAATGCTAAGTGATGTTGTTAGCATGATTTGTTGGAGTTATGGTGTTGGAGTTCATAAGAAAAGTTTTTGGAAAAATGGTGTTTTGAACCCTAATTTCTATGCTTGATGCAATCCTTGTTTGTGATGGTTTATAAATGATGTTTTATGATGGAAAGTTGTTTTTAATAAGTTCTGGAACATTGGGTAACCATAGATGGGCTAAAATGGTGGAAAAATCACTTTTTTATGACTGTGTACTGATACGGTCGCTTGTAGCGACGGAACCTCGCTTGTAGCGACCAGGCAGGATTATTCCCTGCCTAACCGCGCTTGTAGCGACCGCATGGGCGCTTGTAGCGACCAGGCTCGCTTGTAGCGACCGAAGGTTCGCTTGTAGCGACCAAGCAGGATGATTCCCTGCCTATGCTCGCTTGTAGCGACCAAGAGCTCGCTTGTAGCGACCAACCCTGAACAGGCCTTCTTTGTTGAGTTGTTCTGGAGGTCCTGGTGCGCGCGGAGATGTCTTTTTGTTACTGTATTTTTATAATACATTTTTGGAAACCTTGCCCACCATTTTAATCCATTCCTAATGTTTTTCTAAAGATTATTTGTTTCAAGAAAGTTTTGGAGTAAAACCCTAATGTGTGTGTGGGTTATCAAAGTGTGTGGGTTTCCCTTGGAAAACCCTTTTGTGTGAGATTTTGATATGATTTGATTGGTTTATTTGAGAATTGTTGAACTTGGTGAGTATATTCATGTTGTGTCTTATGATTTGGCCATGAGGACCTAGTAGTGGTGTTTGTTGTTGTTGTTGATGTTGTGATAATTATCAGAGAGCTGATAATTAGTTGTGTTGTTTGTGTTTGTTATTGTTGTGATCATTATCAGAGAGCTGATAATTAGTTGTGTTAGTAAGTATAGTGATAAGAGTATCATATATTTGCTAAGTGAAACATCATGCATTTCATTACTTGATGATATCCGGAGCGGATATGAAATCCATGAGAGCGTGGTTATCAAGAGAGCTTGATAAGGATATAAGTTTATCCGAAATGATTTGGTACCACATGCATTAGTGAATGCATTTTGAGGCATGCATCTTTTGTGACATTATGTGTGCATAATGGTTGTTATGTGGTAATTGTTATTGATGAGTTTGTGTATTGACAATTACATTGTTGTATTTTAGTTATTGATGAGCCTTTGTGCTTTGTGTTTGATATGTATAATAATGCGTTATTATTATATGTTTATTGTTTTGTGATACTAACACTCTCTGTTTTGTGTTATGTGCTGGATCATTGGGGATCCAGATTATCAGGTTGGCGAGGCTATCGTTGAGGAATAGCCCTTTGCTGTTAGGAGCTTTTGTAGTGGTAAGGGCATAGCTTAGCTATCCTTACATTCTTTTGGTACTAGGTGTTGTATCCTAGTTAGAGTCTAGTGCTCTGATATTTGTAACACTATTTTGGGGGTATCTGAACTCGTATGTATGAATTTGGCAATGGCTTGTTGTAAAATTGCCTCTTTTGAAAATATTATGTATATATTTTTGTGTAATATATGCAAGCTTATTTATAAGCATTTGTTTTGTTGTTTCCGCTGCTGTGTTTGCAAATCAAATATGTTTTTGATTTCAGGTGATGTTTTATGAAAATGAGTTTCTTAATGTTGTAACTTCCTATGGCCTTAACGTTTTCTTTTATTAAAGTTAATAATCGGCGGTTAAGGGTTAGGGTGTTACAATAGTTGGTATCAGAGCAGGTCGATCCATTGGATCAATTAAGTTTAGTATACCCTTTGTGTAACATGTGTTTTCTTAAACACTTTGTTCTCACTTGTGTTGTGTGATGTTTGGTAGTGTGTGAGATGGCGCAACGAGCACTTGCTGATGCGATGGAGCGGATGGCGGATGCCATGGCTCAGGATGCTGCTAGTAGGACTGCGGATAGAGCCGCACAACAAGCTAGAGGAGGCGGAGAAGATGAGCTGAGACTCGAGAGGTTTATGAACAACAAACCGCCTATCTTCAAGGGAGGATACGATCCAGATGGGGCTCAGACTTGGTTGGAGGGAATTGAGAGAATTTTTGGGGCTATGCGTTGTCTGGATGCGCATAAGGTATTGCTAGGAGCGTATGTTCTCCATGATGAAGCTGATCATTGGTGGGGAAACGCTAGTCAGAGGTTGGGAGCTGATGGAGCTTTAATTACTTGGGCTCGTTTCCGGAGAGAGTTTTTAACCAAGTATTTTCCGGCAGACGAGAGGAACCGCAAGGTGATTGAGTTCATGGAGCTCAAGCAAGGAAGTTTATCCGTTTCTGAATATGCGGCCAAGTTTGAAGATTTGTGTCGTTTTGCTCCTCATTACAACACGGTGGAAGCTGAGGAAGACAAGTGTGTGAAGTTTGAAAATGGGCTGAGGCCGGATATCAAGCAGTTGATTGGGTTTAGCGAAATCAGAAATTTTCCAATGTTGGTGAATAAGAGCCGAATATGTGATAAGGATGGTAAAGCTAAGGCTAATTACTACAAAGCTGCAAATGAGAAGAGGGGAAAGGACATGGCTAGAGGTAAACCTTATAGCAAAGGTGGAAAGAAACCAGATGAAGGTGGGAGTAGTGGCAACAAGTTTGGAGTTAATAGGAATTGTTTTAAGTGTGGACAACCGGGACATCGTTTCTTTGAGTGCCCAAAAAGTGATGGAAGATGTTTCAAGTGTGGAGATCCTGGCCACATGGCTAATCAATGCAAGAAAGGTCTAGTTTGCTTCAACTGCAAAGAAGCGGGTCATAAGAGCAATGAGTGTAAGAAGCCTAGAGCGGCTGGAGGAAAAGTGTTTGCTTTAGATGGTGGTGATGCGAAGGCGGACAACTTGATCAGAGGTACATGCTTTATCAATAATACTCCTTTGTCTGCTATTATTGATACGGGTGCTACCCATTCGTTTATTTCTATGGATTGTGTTGAGAGGTTGGGTCTTAAAGTAGAAAATATGTTGGGACGCATGGTTATTGAAACGCCTGCGAGTGGTTCAGTATCGACTACTCTAGTTTGTGTTGATTGTTCAGTCATTATGTATGATCGACTCTTTGGTATGGATTTAGTCTGCATTCCGTTGAGCGGAATAGATGTTATCTTTGGTATGAACTGGTTAGAATTTAATCGGGTTCATATCAACTGCGGTGAAAGGACGGTTACATTTCCAAGACCGGAGCCAGAGTTGTGTTCGAAGCTCATGTGTTGTCGAGAAGTGGTAAGATCAGTGAAGGCTCAAGAGGACGTGTTTGCTATGTTTGCTTCGTTGAGAGTGGAAGAGAAGGTGGAGGTTGATGCGTTGCCGGTGGTGCGTGATTTCCCAGATGTTTTTCCAGATGACATTTCGGATTTACCACCCGAGAGAGAGGTTGAATTCGCAATTGACATCGTACCTGGTACTAGTCCAATTTCAATGGCGCCGTATCGTATGTCAGCTGCTGAACTAGAAAAGTTGAAGGAACAATTGGAGGAATTGTTAGAGAAGAAGTTTGTAAGACCGAGTGTATCGCCGTGGGGTGCGCCGGTTCTGTTGGTGAAGAAGAAAGATGGCAGTATGCGTTTGTGCATTGATTATCGTCAGTTGAATAAAGCAACTATCAAGAATAAGTATCCACTTCCGAGGATAGATGATTTGATGGATCAGTTAGTGGGAGCCTGTGTGTTCAGCAAGATTGATTTGAGATCGGGATATCACCAGATAAGAGTTAAGGCGGAGGATATACCGAAGACTGCTTTCAAGACAAGGTATGGTCATTACGAGTACGCTGTTATGCCTTTTGGAGTTACTAATGCACCTGGAGTGTTTATGGAATATATGAATCGTATATTTCATTCCTTTTTGGATCGATTCGTGGTGGTCTTCATAGACGATATTTTGGTATACTCCAAGACGGAAGAAGAACACGCCGAGCATTTGAGGATTGTGTTGGAAGTATTGCGCGAGAAGAAGCTTTATGCAAAATTTTCTAAGTGTGAATTTTGGTTGCATGAAGTTAGCTTTTTGGGTCACGTCATTTCAAGTGGTGGTATAGCAGTGGATCCTGCTAAGGTAGAAGCCGTGCAAGATTGGGGAACGCCGGAGTCTGTTACTGAGATCCGAAGTTTTCTTGGTTTGGCCGGTTACTATCGGAGGTTCATTGAAGGATTTTCAAAGTTGGCGTTGCCGTTGACGCAGTTAACTAGGAAGGGTCAAGCTTTCATTTGGGATGACAAGTGTGAGCAGAGTTTCCAAGAGCTGAAGAGAAGGTTGACATCTGCACCTGTGCTAATTCTGCCACATCCGAAGGAACCGTTCGTGGTTTATTGTGATGCGTCGAAGATGGGTCTAGGTGGTGTGTTGATGCAGAGGGGACAAGTCGTTGCTTATGCATCAAGGCAGCTGAAGATTCATGAAAGGAACTATCCTACGCATGATTTGGAGCTAGCTGCTGTTGTGTTTGTTCTCAAGATTTGGAGGCACTACTTGTATGGGTCAAGATTTGAGGTTTTCAGCGATCACAAGAGTCTGAAATACTTGTTTGATCAGAAGGAGCTCAATATGAGGCAAAGAAGATGGTTAGAGTTTCTTAAGGATTATGATTTCGAGTTGAGTTATCATCCGGGTAAGGCTAATGTGGTAGCCGATGCGTTGAGTAGGAAGTCACTGCATATGTCTTCTCTGATGGCGAAGGAACTGAGATTGATTGAAGAGTTTAGAGACCTCAGTTTGGTTTTTGAAAGGACAACCAGAAGCGTGAAGCTAGGAATGTTGAAGTTGACGAATGATTTTCTTGAAGAGGTTGTGGAAAAGCAAAAGTCGGATGTGAGATTGATGAGACTTAAGACGCTCATCGAGCAAGGGAAAAAGGTAAATGTTGAGATCGACGAGAAAGGCGTGATGAGGTGTCATGGAAGGTTATGTGTACCTGATGTGCCTGAGTTGAAGCGGATGATCTTGGAGGAAGGTCACAGAAGCAACTTAAGTATTCATCCTGGCGTTACTAAGATGTATCAAGATCTGAGGAAAATGTTTTGGTGGCCGGGAATGAAGAAAGAGATCGCCGAGTTTGTTTTCGCTTGTTTGACTTGTCAGAAGTCCAAGGTAGAGCATCAGAAGCCGTCGGGGCTATTGCAACCTATGTTTATTCCAGAGTGGAAATGGGATAGTATTGCGATGGATTTTGTAAGCGGTTTGCCGAAGACGTCGAAAGGTAACAATATGATTTGGGTAGTTGTCGACAGGTTAACAAAGTCTGCTCATTTCATAGCTATCAAGACCGGTATGCTAGTACCGAAGTTGGCTGAGATTTATGTCGAGCAAATCGTGAGATTGCATGGAATACCGTCGAGTATTGTATCAGATCGAGATCCCCGTTTTACTTCAAGGTTTTGGGAGAGTTTGCAAGGAGCGTTGGGGACTAAGTTGCGGATGAGTTCTGCTTATCACCCGCAGACGGATGGTCAGTCGGAGAGGACGATTCAATCATTGGAGGATTTGTTAAGATCGTGTATTTTGGAACAAGGAGTGAGTTGGGAAGCTTGCTTACCATTGATTGAGTTTACGTATAACAACAGTTTCCATTCGAGCATTGGTATGGCACCTTTTGAAGCGTTGTATGGGAGAAGATGTAGAACACCTTTGTGTTGGTTTGAATCGGGAGAAAGTGTGATGCTTGGACCTGAGATTGTGCAACAAACGACCGAGAAGATCAAGATGATCCAAGAAAAGATGAGAGCGTCGCAGAGTCGCCAGAAGAGCTATGCCGACAAGAGAAGAAAGGATATAGAATTTCAAGAAGGAGACCATGTGTTTATAAGAGTTACATCAACTACGGGTATTGGACGGGCTTTGAAATCGAAGAAGTTAGCATCGAGATTCATTGGTCCATATCAGATTTTGAAGAGGATTGGGAAGGTGGCGTATAGGATTGCGTTACCGCCGTCGTTGTCGAATCTTCATGATGTTTTTCACGTGTCTCAATTAAGGAAATACGTATCGGATCCGTCACATGTGATCGAGTCGGACGAGATACAAGTGAGAGAGAATTTAACGGTTGAAACGGTACCCTTAAGGATTGAAGGACAAGAGATGAAGAGGCTCAGGAACAAAGAGATTTCATCGGTGAAAATCGTTTGGGGAGGCCCAGCCGGTGAATATGCGACGTGGGAGCTCGAGAGCAAGATGCGGGACTCCTATCCAGAGTTGTTTTCAGGTATTTTCGAGGGCGAAAATTCTTTTTAGGGGGGTAGAGTTGTAACGACCCTATTTTCGTATATTATATTTTTATATATTTTATTTTATGGATTGGTATTTAAAAATATTTTCTAGTAATCGAGGAATAATTATTTAGCGCGAGAGTAAGTTCGTAATCGAGTTTTTAGAGTTTTGGGCGTATTGGGCCAAGAGGGTGAATAGTGTTGGGCTTTAGTTTATGAGTACTAGTAATAATCCTATGTGGATGGATGTAGTAAGCTTGGATTAGATTGAAGGGCTAGGATTAGTCCTTGTGAGTTAGTAAAGATAGAGGGCCAAGATTCATTTGTTGGGATTATAAGATATTTTGTAAACATGAATAGTGCCATTCCTTTTTCTTTGTGAGAGAAAAACGTGAGAGAAGAAGAGGAGGAGAACAAGAGGAGAGCTAGGGTTTGGATTGAAGCTTGAAGATTGCTAGAGAACTTTGATTTCCAAGGTAAGAGAGTTAGTATTACTTCTTCACAAGTGATTGAGAAGGGGAGAATGTCTATTTCTCCATCCCAAACTTCTCCTCACTTTGTCTAGGTTTTGTTAGAAAGTTTTTATGGTTTAAAGTTGTAAATGATTATGTTTTGTTTGATTGAATGCTAAGTGATGTTGTTAGCATGATTTGTTGGAGTTATGGTGTTGGAGTTCATAAGAAAAGTTTTTGGAAAAATGGTGTTTTGAACCCTAATTTCTATGCTTGATGCAATCCTTGTTTGTGATGGTTTATAAATGATGTTTTATGATGGAAAGTTGTTTTTAATAAGTTCTGGAACATTGGGTAACCATAGATGGGCTAAAATGGTGGAAAAATCACTTTTTTATGACTGTGTACTGATACGGTCGCTTGTAGCGACGGAACCTCGCTTGTAGCGACCAGGCAGGATTATTCCCTGCCTAACCGCGCTTGTAGCGACCGCATGGGCGCTTGTAGCGACCAGGCTCGCTTGTAGCGACCGAAGGTTCGCTTGTAGCGACCAAGCAGGATGATTCCCTGCCTATGCTCGCTTGTAGCGACCAAGAGCTCGCTTGTAGCGACCAACCCTGAACAGGCCTTCTTTGTTGAGTTGTTCTGGAGGTCCTGGTGCGCGCGGAGATGTCTTTTTGTTACTGTATTTTTATAATACATTTTTGGAAACCTTGCCCACCATTTTAATCCATTCCTAATGTTTTTCTAAAGATTATTTGTTTCAAGAAAGTTTTGGAGTAAAACCCTAATGTGTGTGTGGGTTATCAAAGTGTGTGGGTTTCCCTTGGAAAACCCTTTTGTGTGAGATTTTGATATGATTTGATTGGTTTATTTGAGAATTGTTGAACTTGGTGAGTATATTCATGTTGTGTCTTATGATTTGGCCATGAGGACCTAGTAGTGGTGTTTGTTGTTGTTGTTGATGTTGTGATAATTATCAGAGAGCTGATAATTAGTTGTGTTGTTTGTGTTTGTTATTGTTGTGATCATTATCAGAGAGCTGATAATTAGTTGTGTTAGTAAGTATAGTGATAAGAGTATCATATATTTGCTAAGTGAAACATCATGCATTTCATTACTTGATGATATCCGGAGCGGATATGAAATCCATGAGAGCGTGGTTATCAAGAGAGCTTGATAAGGATATAAGTTTATCCGAAATGATTTGGTACCACATGCATTAGTGAATGCATTTTGAGGCATGCATCTTTTGTGACATTATGTGTGCATAATGGTTGTTATGTGGTAATTGTTATTGATGAGTTTGTGTATTGACAATTACATTGTTGTATTTTAGTTATTGATGAGCCTTTGTGCTTTGTGTTTGATATGTATAATAATGCGTTATTATTATATGTTTATTGTTTTGTGATACTAACACTCTCTGTTTTGTGTTATGTGCTGGATCATTGGGGATCCAGATTATCAGGTTGGCGAGGCTATCGTTGAGGAATAGCCCTTTGCTGTTAGGAGCTTTTGTAGTGGTAAGGGCATAGCTTAGCTATCCTTACATTCTTTTGGTACTAGGTGTTGTATCCTAGTTAGAGTCTAGTGCTCTGATATTTGTAACACTATTTTGGGGGTATCTGAACTCGTATGTATGAATTTGGCAATGGCTTGTTGTAGAATTGCCTCTTTTGAAAATATTATGTATATATTTTTGTGTAATATATGCAAGCTTATTTATAAGCATTTGTTTTGTTGTTTCCGCTGCTGTGTTTGCAAATCAAATATGTTTTTGATTTCAGGTGATGTTTTATGAAAATGAGTTTCTTAATGTTGTAACTTCCTATGGCCTTAACGTTTTCTTTTATTAAAGTTAATAATCGGCGGTTAAGGGTTAGGGTGTTACACATGGCACATAGATGCATTCTTCTTCATGTTTCCTCTTTCCACTGTGACTTGTTGTCTCCCAGCAGACATATTTTCCGTACGGGCATGACATTTGGACATATTGCAATAGATTCTCAATCGCTTTACAACGTTTTGAGATAATGGGCAATGAGCACTTGTGACACTTGCTCATAAGTTTAGGACAACATGTAGTGCAAACAACGTGACCAATATTATCACACTGAATTGCAACCCAAAAGAAAAGTCATCAAATTAAACTTTGAACCATTTGCTGGAGTAAAATAAACTAATAGATAAGTATAACCAAAAGTATCAAATTAGGCTTGTTAGCATGCTATGCAATCAAAAGTATAACCAACATAAAGATATATCAAAAGTTGGGAGAAACAATACACGAAGTTCATACTACCATACACGTATAAAAGCTTCAAAGATAGAAGGATATACAAAATTAAAGACATTCATCATAACTAATATTCAAGCCCATTGTAAAGTAAATAAGTGTTGGCCTTCAAGATTATTCAAAAAAAAAAAGTGTTAGACTCCAAGGCTTAAAATAACTCATTATGCATTTAAAATAAGCAAAAGTGATTCCTTTGAACATATCACTATCTCCAACCACTTATTCACGCTCTTTTGTCTCTTCACTACTAGACTTCATTTGTTATGCATCTTTCTCTTTTACTGCCCAAGTGTTTTGTGCTCTTATAGAGACAAGTTGGTTCCCCATTCTTTTTTGCGGTCTACAAAGCTGCATAGAATGAGGATGGGAAACAATGCTGTTTTTTTGAGGAATTTGACTCCTCTAAAGTAATTAAAGAGTAAAGTTAAAAAAATCAAGCATTATTCTAAATAATTTTTAAACTAATGGTTTATAATAATTACTTTCGCCTATAAAGTGAATTACTTATTTTCATTCAAATTTTTGGGTGAAATAACAAAAAAGTAAAAAAATAAAAACAAAGGGAATAGGTATAAGTTGGAGGGCATATTTGGATTTTCATGTCGCACTTAATGGCGTAGTGTACAGGGGACATATTGAATATAAAGCTTGATATATACAAAAAAGTATCAAATTTAAGGACGGAAAACATCCTGTATGACAACCTATGAAGTACGAATACGTCAAAATAGCTACCGTATCATATCCGATACGTTCCGATACGCCCCGATACTCTGTCGATACGTATCGACGGAGTATCCGATTGATTTATTTATTTTTAAAAAATAAAATAATTTCGATATGTCGTCGACACACGACAATACGTTGCCGACACGTCTCGGATACGCCACTGATACGCCTAGTTCATCTCTCAGTGTTTAGTTTTTCAATAAGAACTTTCTCCTCCTTAATTGCACCTCACTCATTTAGTTACCTCTTCTCTCTCCTTTATTAGGTACTCCCTCTTGTCCTTAATATAAGAAGAAAAACCAAAAAAACATCAAAACCAAGACAATCATTAATTGTTTGAACTTTTTAAATGTTTTTACAAATATACTCTCATAAAAATTTGTGAAGTACTATTAAATATACCCACTAACATTAAAAAGACAAGCATTAAATGAGGGTTAAAAAAATCTTTTATGCAATAAATACACTTTAAAAATTGTGACATTATAAATAGGTCCAAAGATTTTTTTGAAAAGTTTCTCATAATAAGGACCGGAGGGAGTACAATACATTCCAATACTTATTGCAGCTATGGTTTTCTTTTCTTTAATTGATAGTTGATACATTTAACGAATTGTCCACTCAATTGTACGTTAACTACAATTGAAGTTTCCATTTTCTATTTACTATAAATGTTTAAGATCCGTGTTATTTTTTCTTCTTCTGGGTTTTACTGTAAATATACTTTCTATAAATATCCAGAATTCTCTCTTCTCTCTCCATAACTGTCCTTTTCCGGCGACCTAACTAACTTCCGGCGAAGCTCAGATGAAGCTCCAGTGAGCCATTTTCACCATTTTTTGCGGAATTTTTGTGCTTTTATGGTGATTGGTTAATTTTCCTTGTGTTCCACCTTCTTCCTCGTAGATTTTCCTTGAATTTTCTCGTTTTGTGTTGGTTTAATTCTCTGATTTTCTATCCGGCGAAAATTCCCTGCTTCTGTGTTGCAACATGGTGTGTTCATGGCCTTTTATGGCTTCTCTGGACTCGACGGTGACTACGGCGGCGAAACCGCTGGAATATGGGAAATCCTTCCCACAGGTTTTATCCGGTTCTTGTGAAATTCAGCTTAATCAGTTACCTCCTAAGATCGTGATGGGTGATACGGTGCGGGTTAAGATCTCTCAGGATGAATATGAATCAGGCACTGCTGATTGCAAATGCAATCTTCATGGACGTTTGACCTTGAACAAAGGTGATTCACCATTAACAACTCAAGCTATGAAAATGAAACTTTGATTCCTCTTGGTAAAGGTTTCTTTGAGTTCAATTTTAGCTCTGTGGAAGATATGCGTAGAATTTGAGCGTTGGGGGTGGTGAGTTTGAAGCCTGGATTTCTACGTTTTTACTGTTGGACTATGGATTTCACACCTCAAGCTCAGGTCCAGACTCATGCCTAAATTTGGGTGAGATTGATGCACTTGCCCTAAGAATATTGGAGGAGGAAAACCATATATCAGATTGCTTTTATCCTTGGCACACCATTAATAATTGATGAAGCAACTCAGAATAGGCGTTTTGGCCTCTATGCTAGGGTTCTCATTGATGTGGATTTTTTTTTGAAAAACTCTTTCAGTCAGTTGTTGTTGAAAGTGAGGGTCATGCTTTGTCTATCATGGTGCAATATGAAAAGCAACCTTCCTTTTGTGCTCACTGCAAGCTATTGGGACATAGCATTCAAAATTGCTCGAAGTTAAGCTCAATTAACAATAATGAAGGTTTAACTAAGGCACCAAAGAAGGCTCAACCTGTTACACACAACAATAAGAATCCATCTAAATTTGACTTGGCTGACAAGCAACCTGCAGTTATCCTTGATAGTAAGCCTCGTGAGGATTTGTTGAATACTCAAGGTTCTCCTATAGATCATGCTACTCCTCTCATTAATGTTGTTCCTGATAGAGATGTTGTAGTTCATCACTCAGAGCAACGGTTGTTATCTGAACAACCTATTCAACTTAATGATCCAGCCCCAGAGAGAATGTCAGAGAGTAACTTAGATGCACCCTTGAATATTGTACCTTTGACAAACTCTTCTGACCTTTTGAATGATTTGAATAACTCTTCGGATCAGGAGGCTTTGGTTGAGGAACTGAATAGTGGCTTTGAGTCCATCAATGTGAATAAAGCTGCTTTTCAATCTTTGGTTGTAAGCCCCAAGTTAACTAGCTATTCAGAGAACCTGGTCATACGTACTTCTATTGCTGATTTAACTATGGAGTCTCTGCAGCAACCTATGCTTCAGCCTATCACTACCAATTACATCTCTCTGACATGTGACAAACTTCCTGTTTTTCCTGTCTTAAAACCTGTGAATTCTAGATTGGGTGCTGCAAGTGCTTCATCTGCTGCAGCTCAGAACAATGTGGCCATTCTGCCAAAGTCTTGGGGAGACCTTACTAATGAAGAAACTGATACTATATTAGAGTATGAGCTAACTTTCCACCTAGTGGAGAATTCATCTATTTGTCTAGATAGTCAAGTCTTAAATTTGTGTCCTGATATATATAAGTGTTCACACTAGTAATTTGATGGATATGAATGCTGAGATGTTGGTAACAGTACCAAAAGACACCAACATTGCTCCTACCCATAGTGATGTTGCTTTAAGAAGTGTTGAAATTTTAAAAACGCTCTGGGGGGATACTTCATATGTTGATCAGGATCAGATAGACAAGGAGGATGATGGTAAAACTGACAAGTCTTTTACACCTTTTGCCCAAATAGACAGAAGAAGAAGAAGAATAAATTGCAGCCGTCTAAAGGGTTGAAAGATGATTGCATTCACGCCCGCGCGAAAAGTGGAATTTCCAAAGCCTGTAAAAAAATGACGTTGTTGTTGTTTTGCTGTTAATGGCTAGAATGTTCTCTCTTAGCTTGTAGTTCTTCCTTCTAGTTCTTTGCTTCTTTTCTTCATTGGGTATAGGCTTTTGTCCCCCCAATATTTCTTTGTACTTCTTTTCATCTATTAATTTTTCTCTGGCTTTATAAAAAATATATTTTCTATAAATGTCCATTCAATTTCTGTCAAAAAAATAAATGTTTAAAGCTATCTTTTTATTTTAATTTTCTTAAATTGCAATAATATATATATATATATATATATATATATATATATATTTATAAAAAAAAATTTATATGCGTATCTGAAACATATCGTATCCTATGTTTTTCAATGAATGACGTATCGTCTATCGGATATGCGTCGTATCCGATACTCGTATCGTGTTCGTGATTCATTGATGACAACAAATTCACTCTTCTCAAAGTTAGAAAATAACTTGTAAAGTCTCTTAAATATTGTTAACATAGTAAAACGTTGATGGGACATTTGAGTATGTGTGAGTCTTACCACCATACGCTTTAGAACCAAAAACAATAACTTATAAACCAAATATCAATGGCATACCTGATAGTCTGGAATAACGTTAAAAACAAATGCAGCAATCTAGCCCTTTTGGGTCGGAATCATCACATTAACATAGTTATTCTTACTAACATCTTTTGCGGAATCGATGATCTCTTCACTGTCTTTGTTACGCCGTTTTACTAATAGTGATGATGAAAAAATAAATATACTAAACCATTAAATTTTTATAATCAAAATAAAATTTTTGCTTAAAAAAAAGTTAAAATACATTTAAGAAAGATATACCGAGAAATTGTAGACTTTAGACTCCAGCGGCTTGAGGTGTTGCTTTTGGAGAATCGACGATCTCTGTATGTTGCTGGGTCAAGATCCTTCTAATTTATTGCAAACTTTCATTTAGAAAGATATAGACTCATGAAATAATAATATTTTAAATGTTATTATTTTATTCCATTAGTCTATCTCTTCAAATGAAAATGTCCATTAAATGAAGAGGATTGCAACAGGATAGAACATGAAGGGGTGAACCTGTTGGAGGAAGATTCTATGGATCAAAGGAGCAATGTATACATCATACATTAAGCTATTGGCGTTAAAGAATTGTTGCATGAGAAACAACAATTTGTCAAGTTTTTTATGCCTAAGCCATCAGTAACATCCCAGAATGTGGTTAATAATTACACTCTTATTGGAACTTAGTCTCATAGGGACTATGAAAGTACTAATGATGTCAATATTTCAGCTTCCGCTAAGGCAGCACACAAGTTAGATTGACATGTGAATCAACTAACCTATTATCTTGTGAGTTTACTAAATTCCATCATCATAGTCCTCTTTCATCCATATGGTTCCTCTCTCTTCATGTACATAATTTCCTCCATATTTTCACCAACAATCTGGGTTGATTCACTCAGAGAATCACATATATAAATCTTAACTTCTTTTCGGTTCACCATTTTTATTTCAAACACAGGGAGTGGATTCATGTTACTTGACTCTTTTGAATTAAATAAGACTCAACTAAAGGAGTCATTTCATGTATCTATGTGAAAATTACTGAACGATTTAAGCTAGTGTTGAAAAGTAAATATTTTGATAAATTGTCGAAAATCATTCTGAGTAAAAAAAAAACATTATAAAGCTCAAGACAAAACGAAAAGAACAAAAGTCAAATCCTTAATAAGAAGTACAAAAGTCAGAGACTGTTATCAATAATGTACGACTTCGGTGACTCTCTTCATGATAAGGGTTGCCGACGGAGGCGGACGGTTGCCTGCTCTTAGTTGTAGTTATCAGTGATGGTGTTATGGTCATCTAGTCCCCAATCATGCGGAAACGGAGGTGGATGATTGACTTCTCTTGAATGTTGCAATAGGCAAGGGTCAGGTTGTCATCTAGACGATGATCGTCAAAGGAAAGACCTTGCCCATTCATTGGGATATTTACCTGGTCACGAAGCTTCTCCTTCACACTGGCTATCGTGTCTATACTCTTAACACTCAGGATGATCATCTCTGTAGTCAAGCTCGCTACGTAGATTTGCAACTGCACCTGCGAACACATTAATCAAGGACTTATATTTCAAGAACTTATCCAAAAATAGAAAACACTAACAACCTTTTTTTGGCTTTTGCAAAACTGGTGAATTTTAGATAAAATGCTAGATGAACAATGGTTTCATCATTAGACTTCAATGTGACAATGAAGGAGCGAGCATAAGAAAATTTCATACGAGAATTCCCGTGTATATGGCTGAAATGGTTGAACAACACTTCAGATGAGGCAACAAAGTCACAACCTGAAAGGGGACAATAACATGGCACATAGATGCATTCTTCTTCATGTTTCCTTTCCAATATTACTTATTGTCTCCCTGCAACCATATTTTTCATTTGGGCATGGTATTTCGATATATTGCAATAGATTCTCAATGGTTCGACAACGTTTTAAGGTAATGTGCCTTGAACATTTGTTACACTTGTTCCCATATTTAGAACATCATTCAGAGCAAACAAGATGACCATTATCACACTGAATTGAAACATAAAAGAAAGTCATCAAATTAGGTTCTCAATAATTTTACCAGAATAAAGTAGATGCATAAAATATGACAACTAATTAACTATTCTATATGTTTCTTAAAAAAAAAAAAAAACTATTCTATATGTGAAAAAAAAAAGTTAATAGCAAATCACATGCGCACCGTGAAGACAGGGATAGTCAAGAATGATAACCAAATGGAACAATCAAAGCATGACGATTTGAAATCTTCAGAGAATGAGATGTTGATTTTTCGTCTCCCATGGTCTTCTCCTATGTGTTGTGTCTTTCGTCTTGTGTGTGCGCGAAAAGAGAGGGTTTGAAAAAGTGTGTGGGAGAATGTCAAGAGTTTGTTTGATATTCTTTTGATTATTACTTTTTCCACCTTGTATTTTTTCGCGCGCCTTATTTTTGTTCTTCGAAAATACATTTTGTATCGATTTTATAATTTGAACCATATTGTAAGTATTTTTGAATTGTGAAATCCGAAACATAGTAAAACCAAGAAAATGTGTTGTGATTGATATCAAAGGTCTCTGTTGACCGTCGTATGATCTCCCCAAAAAACTGCAAAGCAATTTCTGGAATTGTATGAACGGTCAACAGTGACCATATAGGTTGTCAAAATCAGGATTTTGCTTCAGGTCGAAAGGGAAGAACAAAATCAAAAATCGTAAAATCGCAATTAAAATCGAAAGATTTTACTCAGCTACTTTTGTAGAATCGATATAAGAAATCGTAAAATCGCAATCAAAATCAATGGAGTTTACCAAAATAAAAATAATGCTAAATATATGTTATAAATTGTATATAGTCATAAATGACTCAATTTAAAGTCACAAAATACTTATTCTGAGTTATACATAAATGACTAAAAAAATGGACAAAATCCTTCAAAACCCTTTAAAATCCTGCGATTTTGTATGGATTTCACGATTTTGTGCGATTTTACTAGGATTTTGCTTATTTTGGGATTCTGCTATGGATTTGAGTCGTTGACGGTGAATAAAGTTGCAAAATCCTAAAGTTTAGGATTTAAGTCAGGATTTTGACAACAATGACCATGATATCATAAAACACCTCTAACTAAAAAAATGAGAAAGAAACTATAAGAATGAATGAATATGTTGAAGCATGCAAAAATATTTATGGAGATAAACTTATCCTAGACTGTAACTACAATCAAAAGAAACGTTTACAATGCCTAAACCGACAAAAAATGCATTAACACACATCACAAACCGTTCAAACCTTTGGTGTAACGCCACTGTCCACAGTCTGGGAGGATTCAGATTCTATAAGCCGAATATTTCAGAAGCAGATCGGATTATTCCATCTAAACTGTCCTAGACTATATTTAAACTTGATTTTTGGCAAATAACACAAAAAAAGTAAACGACATAATTCAACAATGTAAAAACAACATAATAAGAGAAATGATGGTGAAAGGGAATGTGTTCCAAGAGGTGTTTTTGAAGTTGATTCAGCTGACTTGTCAACCGACATATTTCTATCAGTGGGGCAACTAGATCAAGTTCACAACAACCTCTTCGTATTCAGATTCACAGAATAATGATGAAAGAGAAGATGTTTCAAGAGGTTTTTTTTAGCTAGATCATACTGCCTTGCCAACTAACATATTTCTATTGTCAGGGCAGCAAGATCTAGCACATAACAACCCTCTGGTTTTTATATCTGTTGGATAATTTTTCATAGTTCTTTGTTGTGTGTTTACAGAAAATGAACCAAACAGGTCTATTTATACAAGTTTCTGTGCGTCGTAGACCAAATAAATTGTCGGTGCAACATGTACCACAAAAAAATCTTGTGCCTGACAAGTTCGGATTATATAAGTTGAATTGTACTTCACCCTACAAAGTACGAGTTTTAACACAAGAAATTTAATTTCAGCGACATACATTAAATATAATAATCTCAAATAATCAAACGATATAATCCAATAAAATAAAAAATGTAATAAAACATAACATATCACATATTAGTCAAACTAACTTCGTCATTTGGTTCGTGCATCAAAGTCCTGATTTCTTTGTATGTTCTGGGACGAATCAAACTTTTCTTAATATTTGCAAAATATCTTATCAAAGAAGCGTCCATTTAGATTGGTCATTTAGTACTGTACTGACCAAATATTGAGAACATTGTTCTCATGCCGTCATCTTTCCTGAACTTTATCTAGTTGAGCTGCACTTTTCTGGTGAAGCTAATTATTTCAAGGTCGGTGGTGAATAAAAACATTTTTGTCGTGCACGTAGATTTTTGGAGGGGAAAACTGTCAAGATTAGTGCTCTAAATACTAGACAAGAGACACTATTTACTAGCGTGAATCATGGCATAGATATATGAAGGTTAGTTTAATTGATCGTGTAATGCATTAGTATTCTCTTTAGGAGAAATGTTTGGTCGTGTTTTTCTCATTTTACTATCATGTGTTAGTCTACTTGAATTTGGTTTGCAAAAATGCAACTCATTGATAAACGAGGGTTCCTTGTTTTAAATTAAATGTCCAATTAAGTTGAAATGAAATATAATATCAATTGTGTATAGTTTCTCCAAAGAATAATCTATTTTTAAAGATGCATTTTTAGAGACAAAGATAAAACTCAAAACAGGACATCAAACAGGAGAACCTTGTAGACATCAACAAGCTGGCATACAAACAAAATATCTTAAACAAGGCAGCATAAATACTTTCAAACCAAAAAATAGCCATGGTGATTTTTATATGGGCTATGCTCTACATGAAGGTGCTCATCTGTTGAGATGGTAGTGTTAATGTAGCCCGTCAATGGTGGCCCCCGTGGTGGGAAGAGAGTCTCACCACAGTGGTATGTGAAGAACTCAGGATATCGAAAACCATGGTCAAGTCAACGATGGCTGCATCATCAACTACAACAAAGTGCATTTGACAGAGACAAAATAGGAAAAACATATACTAAAAACCAGGGGTGGAAAAGTTGAGGACCAAAGCACAACGACCAACAACGGAGTCGACTAAGAGAGAACCCAATCAAGTAAAATCTGTACCAAGTGAGAAGCCAAGAGAGCTTGGAGAGAAACTATGATGAACTAATTGGAGAGAGCTAGAATGAGTTTGATTTTGTGAGTCATTCATTTGGAATAAAGTTCAATCGCTCGTGAACAAAACAACGGATGTTATGCTGCCACCAACTCGAGTATTAGTACAATAACAGACCCAAATAATCTAAGTAGAGGGAATACCTTAGAGCTTCTACTCTACTGGAGTCAAAGACACAAATTACAGTGGGTTGGAAAGAAGGAAAAAAAAAGACCATAATGTAAAGAGTTAAAATATATTCAAAATAGATAGTAAAATATAAATATATTTCTAGCTATAGATGTTTGTCTATCAAAATTTGGTAAACTTTATTGGAAAAGTACTAAACAATGTACGCTAGTGTAATTTTTTTTTTTTTTAGAAGAATCAATATGCTAGTGTTATAAGCATAAGAGACGGACGATTTATTTTTTCCACAAACGTGTTATTGCTTGTGGATGTGCCTTCCTACTTATAAATCATTACTTTATCCCTTCTATTTGAATAATTTTTGTGTGCAATATTTACAAAACTACAAAAACAGGTACTCACTAAAAAAGGAAGTTCCCTCCCTTGAAGAAAACATCATCATAAAAAATAGAGTGTATATAATAAAAATATCTAAGCATGAGAAACAACAATTTGTTAAGGTTTTGATGCCTAAGCCATCAGTCAGTGACAGCTCTTATTGGAATTTAGTTCGATTAGGATGCTGAAAGTATTAGTTTCGGGTGATTCAGTATCCACTAAGGCTTTGTTTGTGAGTTTGGAGGGGAAAGGAGGGACGGGTTTGGAAAAAAAAGGAAGGAGTAAGTGGAAGAAATAGAGGATATTAGGAGGAGAGGCTTTGGGGGCTTTGGAAGAATTTAGTTCGATATGAAGTATCCTTCCCATTTGGGGGAACTAGAAAATTGTATTGGAGGAGGGTTTTGGGGGCTTTGGGAGGGTTTATATGAATTATTCAAATTTAATATATGTTGTTATAATATTCTTAAAATTAAAAATATATCAATCATAAGCATTAATTTATCACTCTAAAAAAAAATACTCTTTTAAAATGTGAAAGATTTCTCAATTTTCTCCTATATTTCTCTCCCTCCAAAGTCCTTCCTTCCCCTCCCCTCCCCTCCAAACTCCCAAACAAAGCCTAAGGGAACAAATAACTCGTATGAGTTCTCCTATGCTTCTCTAATGAATGGATTCGAAGGAGTTATTGTGTCACGCATGCAGTAACTGCTGCTGACTGTCTGATCAGAAATAAACGGCTAAGATCAAAATGTGTGAAAATTGGCCAAACTATTGTGTAAATTAGAATCGTTGGGTCGTTTTTCTATGGCCGAGATAGACTATTGTGTGATGCAGTTGCAACACGCGATCTAGGTCCCTAAACTTGTCTCACTCAGAATCACATTCAATTCACCACTTAATATCAAAAGGGAGTAGATTTAACATTCAAACTAATTGACTTTTTTCAATTAAATCAGATTCTACTGCATGTATCTATCTGAGAATTACTATTATACAGAAAAGAAGACATTGCTGAACTTTATTGAATCACTACAAGTGTTGAAAATTAGTTTGTATAGAAAAGAAGACATCAGAAAAGAGACTCACGACTTTATGTCTGGTGATTCAATAAACTAGTGTTGAAAATTAAATATGTTTCTTCAATTGCTGAAAATCATCCCAAGTAAAATAAAGAAGTCATTAAACAGCTCAAGACAAAACAAAAAGAACAAAAGTCAAATCCTTAATGAGAAAAGCAGAAGTCAAAGACTCTATATTATCAATAATGCATGACTTCTCTGCTTATAGGGTGGACGGTTGCTTGGATGCAGTAATCAGCGATAATGCGGTGGTCATCTAGTCCCCAATGAAGCGGATACGGATGTTGAGGGTTGACTTATCTTGGATGTTGTAACTGGCAAGGGTCCGGCTGTCATCATCTAGATCATCACCAGCAGACATCAGAAATTGGTGGTGCACTGGGATTCCAAACTTGGCAAGAATCTTCGCCTTCACATTGAGTATCGTGTCTGAACTCTCGACACTCAGGGGGATCATCTCTTTACGCAGGTCCACTATGTAGATTTGCATCTGCACCACAATTGCCATTAAATCAATAAAAGAAAGTTTTTAGACTGATATTTGAAGAACTGATCAAAAATTGAAAAACAAAAAATACTAACAACCTTAATTTTGGCTTTTGAAAATCTAATGAATTTGAGATAAAATGATAAGAGTATAAATTCAAAATAGCAAAAAAAAAATATAATAAGACTTTTATTGGAAAAACAACCAAAGCAATGAAAAAGGAGGGGGGATAGGAGGTACCTTGGGTGTTATGCAAATTTCTTCATGCTTCCTCTTTCCAGGTTTTTCGATGTACTGCAATAGATTCTCAACGGCTATACAACGCTTTAAGGTAATGCGTTTTAAACAATATCTGTGACACTTGTTCTCAAATTTAGAACAGCATTTAGAGCAAACAAGATGACCATTATCACACTGAATTGCAAAGTAAAACAAAATCATCAAATTAGGTTTTCAATCTATCACACTGAATTGTAAAATAAAACAAAATCATCAATTAGGTTTTCAATCTATCACACTGAATTGCAAAATAAAACAAAATCATCAAATTAGGTTTTCAATCTATCACACTGAATTGTAAAATAAAACAAAATCATCAATTAGGTTTTCAATCTATCACACTGAATTGCAAAATAAAACAAAATCATCAAATTAGGTTCTCAATCTATCACACTGAATTGCAAAATAAAACAAAATCATCAAATTAGGTTCTCAATCTATCACACTGAATTGCAAAATAAAACAAAATCATCAAATTAGGTTCTCAATCATTTGCTTGAATAAATTAGATGTATGGGTGGGTTTTTTCAGGCATCAAAATTATTATTGTTATTTTTTTTTTTACAAGAATCAAAAATATTATTTTTTAGTTGGCAACAAAATACACAAAAAAAAAAAGACATTGCACAAATTTATTGAATCACCAGACATAAAAAATCTTAGAGCTGCATGGAATATGAGAACTAATTGACTATTTTAGTGACAGAAAATAATTAAAATAAATAAGTATTAATTGACATGCATACCGCGAAGACAGGGATAGTCAAAAATGATAAACAAATGGAACAATCAAAAGCATGACGATTTGAAATCTTCAGAGAATGAGATGTTGATTTTTCGTCTCCCATGGTCTTCTCCTATGTGTTGTGTCTTTCGTCTTGTGTTTTTGTGTGCGAAAAAGAGAGGGTTTGAAAAAGTGTGTGATAGAATGCTTCAAGAGTTTGTTCATTTTTATAAATAAAAAACAATTTTTTTGTTCACATTTATAAATAAAAAATAATTTTTTAAGTTTATTGAATAACTAATGTATCTGACCTATAAATATGACCAGATACATTAGTTATTCAATGAATCTACAAAATTGTTTTTTACTTATAAATGTGACCAGGGAGAGTATTTGTTTTAGGATCCGTTTGATTCGAGAGTTTTGGAGGGGAGAAGGGGGGATAAAATATTTTGAATTTGATGTGTTTGGTTCAATTTGTAGAAGGGGAGGGGAGAGGAGGGGAGCAAAATCCCTTCAAGACCCACTTTTGCTCCCCCAAATCGGAGTTTTTCGGAGAGGAGGGGATCTCTTTAAAAAAATTTTGCATTGCCAAAATTATCCTTAAATTGATTTAAAATCTCAATATTAACCTTGTAACAACTTTTATTATTATTAGGTTATATTATCTTTGTAACAACATTATTAAAAAAATAAATTATCTTTGTAACAACTTTTATTATTATTAGATATATTATACTTTTAACAACTATTTTTTTTTAAAGATTAATGTAACAACTTTTATTATTATGTTATTTATCACTCTTATTTGTACATGTAAAAACTACTCTTCCAACCCTATTACTACTTTTTTCCTGCCAACCGCTCCTTCAGACCTCCTCCAACGTGAACTGTGAGTAATCCATTATCCAATCGTCTACATCATGGTATTATCGATTACATCGTTATTGTTTCGTCGGTCTATGAAATCGTAAAAACAATCATTTTTGTATATTTAATTAAGTTTAAGGATGAAATAGTAAATTAATTTTAAAATCCCCTCCTCTTGTGAACCAAACACATTTTTAATTAAATCTCTCCCCTCCACTGTTTTGAACCAAACTTATATTTAATTAAAATATCTTCCCTTCCCTTCCCTCCCCTCCCCTCCCCTCCATTGAACCAAACGGATCCTTAGGGGCAAGCAATGAGTAAAGCGAGAAAATCAAGGTTGTTATTGTAACAATTGTTATAATGTACCTATAATATTTCTTTAATTTATTAATTAACGATTGATATTGTTTACTTTACACTCTAAGATGAGTTGCTCATTTTAGAGAAGTTGAATCCTTGTGTTGGATTTAGGGTTTAGCGCATACACATATACCTTCGGCCTTACAAACTTTTTTAGTGTACATTTTTTTTAGTTTGATTGAAAACTCATTTTGGTCGTTCACAATTTTCATGCATGTCTATTTAATCTCTTACAACAATAAAACCCAAACTAATCTTTAACATTTTTTACATTGGGACAAATTAATCTGACTCAGTATAACAGAATGACTAATTTATTCCAAGTTTGAGAAAGTTAGGGACTAACTTGATTTTGTTTTATTAGGGGCTGAATTGGCCCGTGCAAAAATCTTAAAGGATCAAAATGGATGTTTACTCTTTGTTTTAATTTTTGGGTTCAATTTTGGCTAGGAAAATTTAACTAAAGTCTTTCTGAAATTTATTCAATTCCAAAAAACTTTTACATGTGAAAATATAATTTGTGGTGGTGAACTAAAATAACAAATAGGATAAAATTGAAATTTCTTATTATTTGTCGGAGTGAAGAAGTCTAGGGCGCAGGGCAAGAGTTTTAGTTGATTTTTTTTTTCAAGCTCCGTTTGGATTGACTTATTTTAGAGTTTATGCAAAGCAGCTTATGCAAATAAATAAGCATTAATGTATTATTTATAAGTTTGTTAAGGTAGTTTATGAAAAAATAACTTATGAATATACAATTTTCGTTAGTAAGATTTTATGAATTAACATAAAAGCTTAATTATTTGCATAAGCTCAAAATAAGCTCAATCTAAACAGGCCCAAAGTAGATAAAATAAAAAGAGAATGACAAAGGATCGAGGGGGAACAAATTTGACCTGGTCAAACCACACAAAAGTATAGAGTTAACACATCGTCAACTTACATCAAAAGTGGTATTAAGCAACCCAAAAGGGTCAAGACAGCAAAAAAAAAATACTGCAATGAACATTCACTGTGCAACCCAACACATCCGTAACAGTTCAATTTGTTAATAGACTATTTGTAAAAAAAAAAAAAAAAAGAGTGAAGACCTATTGACAAAAGAATGACTTTATTTAGTACGTCCATTACAAAATTATGACACAAAATTGGTGCTAGTCTGATAGCTACTGAAAAATTCCATGACTATTTGGATGCTCATATCATATGCTTATCACCTATTTTACTTATAAATGAATCTACAATATTGCATTTTTTAGATGCAGGTGAGCCTGAAAGTGAAGCAATGAACATTCACTGTGCGACCTAAAAATCCACACCAGTTCAATTTGTTAATAGATTATATAAAAGAGTGAGACTCATTTTAGTCCTCGAGAAAAGTCACAAGACCCAATTCAGTCTCTGAGAAAATGAAATCAACTTTTAGTCCGAGAGAAAAATAAACTGGGACAAGTTAGTATCTACCCTTTTATTGTTTAATTGATGAAGAAAAGAAAGGGAAAAGAAAAGAAAGTGAAAAGAAGTGTTTATTTTGTAGTTTGGTATGAGAGAAAATGAAAGGAAATTTTGATTGAAAAGAAATATGTGTATTTATAAAATGACATAAATAGATTACCAAAACAATATCTGGATTACCATATGCTTACTTCTACCATACAACACCTGATTCTTAGCCAAATCAATTTCTGAATTGTTGTCCATGATCAATGCAATAGGTTCGCTGACTTCAATTTACAATTCCTTCAACACAAAATCTAACCATATTGCTTGACATGTTGTTAAGAAACATGCTATGTACTCACATTCACAGGTTGATAGAGCAACTATTGGTTGTTTGTTGGTACATCAGGATATTGGAACATCAAGGAACGTAAGCAAGGATCCAAAAGTGTTTTTTTTTTTTGTCTTGTTTATCTACGTACTAATTTACATCAGAGTAAGCTACTAAATTCATATTGGTTTCTTTTGCATTTGCAGGGTTAACAATATACCATATTTCAGGGTTTCTTCGATGTATCTCATTACTCTTTTGGCTGCAAGCAAGTGAGAACTTTTACGTTCACTTATGAACCTACTGGTTATACCAACATCAAAACCTATATAAGACATGTTATTGCACATATATCTCAGTGAGCCTACAATTTGTATGAACAATGTAGGGTCAACTAGTTCTTCATCTTCATTATTTTAAAAGTTTTAGATTCATTTCAGTTAGAGTAGAAGCACGATTACAACTCATCAGATTGAATCTCTTTAATATGTCTATTACATATTTATTTTGGTGCATCATTAATCCATATGAAGTTTCAGTGAACTCCATTCCAAAGAAGTGTGTTAACTGTCCTAAGTCAGCCATATAAAATTCTTTCATCATTTGTGTTTTGAACTCTTATATCTCAGTTAAATTGCTCACCAGGACCACTAGATCATCAACATATAGACAGATAAGCACGAGTTCATTACCTTTGCTATTTTTAACATACACTCCATATTCAACTTTGCTATTTGACAAACTTTTGTTGAACCAGAAAGTTGTCAGTCATTTTGTTCCATGCTCTTGGAGCTTCCTTCAATCCATACAAAACTTTATGCAATATGAATACCATGTCTTTCTTTCATTTGATTATGAAACCTGGAGGTTGTGTGAGATACACCACTTCATCAAGTGGACCATTTAAGAATGCTAATTTTACATATAGATGATACAGGGGCTAGTTTCTTCAACAAGTTATTGCTACAATCAATCAATCTGGTAGTTTCAAGTCTTGTCACATGTGCATAAACTTATGAGTAATCAAGATCATCCTATTTCGTAAAACCTCTAGCAACTAATATTTCTCTATCCTTAGCTATCTCTCTATTTGGTTTTAATTCCAACTTAAAAACTCATTTCACATATATAATTTATTATTTGCTAGCAGTTTGGCGAGCTCCCATGTATTGTTTCTATTTATAGCTTCTAACTCTTCAATCATTGCATTTTTCAAAACTTTATCAAATAATGCAAACTCATAGTTAACAGGTTCAAAATAAGCTCATATTATTACTTCATGATCAGCTAGTATGTATTGTTTGAGCGGAGGTGTTAGATAATAAGCTATCGAGCTTTTGTTATTGGGCCCTTTAGGTTCTTAAGTTAGAAAGTCTAGTCCATTAGGTTTTACTATATATTTGCTTGTAACCTTTATTATGTGATGCCATTAGGATACAATATTGAAACCCTAACCGTCATTGTTCTTGTTCTCTGATTATTTATATTGTTAATAAGTACCAATAATTTTTAGTGTTGTATTATTTAATAATTTTATTGATAATTCTTATTAGTTTAATTTTTTTGTAAAGTCCAAATGAGTTTATTTCGTTTCATCCCGAAATATGAAAAAAACAGTTATGAGAGTGATAATAGATTAATAGTTAACGGGGCTAGATTAAGATATTGACATTCATATTATGTAGTGAGCAATTATATTCACTTGTCCTTGAGAAAAATAAAGATCCCTACACTGATATAGTAAACAATCCAACACATTCTCAGAAAGTTGAAGCTTTGAGAATGAAATTTACAATAACTTGCCTATCAAATTCAAAACCATGACCATGAGCTGAAGGGAACACGGATGTGTTAACAAGAACTGGGGATTCATTGCTTTTGGTACAAAAAAGATATCTTAGAATTTAAACAAAAGATATCATCCTCAAGGCAATTGAAATACCAAAAAAGATATCATCTTTCCCAATTCTAAGCGAATTTTGAAAACACGGTTGAATTTAAATACATCAAAAGACGGAGTTCAAGTCTACTTGAGACAGTTGTAAAATAGTCATTAATATTACTATAAATAATATTCTCATTGGTGGTATCAATTGAAGATTCAAAAGGAGGGATTCCAAATAATGAAACTATACCTGATAAATCTATTTCACTCTTCATATTTAAACATATCCATACATGTTTATATAAGACGTAAGAGTCATAAATCCATCGAAAATAGACCAAGAGTAACATGAGTTACCATACATGCTTAGACGAGTAATAGACCTTTTTTATTTTTGGAATCAAATAAACCATGTGTTTATTACAGTCATATTTTCCTACAACCTATATAGGGGTGTGCAAAATATTCAGTTAACTGAACCAAACTACTAACTGAACTGCACTGAACCATATTTTAACTGAACCATTTCATACAGTTTTGAACTGAACCACTTTTTACAAATCAATTTAAATTCAGTTTAAAACCAGTTCAAAACCGGTTTATATATATGAATTGATTTTTTCACAAATCTCAATCATCTTCACCCAATTATTCACTGTTGTTACTGCCACCATTAAAAGTGTCTCTCCCATGTATCTTCAAGCGAATGCACAACTGCCTCTCCATGGAGAGAGATTTTATTTTCTCCATCATCATCATAGAAGAAGCTCAACAAACAAAAGAGAGAGATTTATTTTCTCTCTCTAAAGAAGAGGAAAAGTAATGGTAGATCAATCAGAGATTATCAGATCTAGGAGAGAATTCAGCTTTTTCGATAAGGATTGATTGCTCTCTCTATTTTTGCCCACCCCTAAATTATCCAAATGTACTCCTCTTCGTCACTCACACCATCCACCACCATCACAGCCTGTAAATTATTATGCAACTTGCACTGATACAATATTGGAACTGATAATAATATGGAATTCATTAAATTGTAAATTATTACATTGAACTGATAAATTGTATTTTATGTTTAATGAAATATAGAATGGTTGTTTTTACTCATACCTCAGAGACAAAGGGAGACTCAGTTCCTTCACCACAGTACCGGCACACAACAAAAAGAACTCTGTTTTATGAAATATTCTACGTATCATTGTGTTTTTGACATGATATTGGTTGGATTCACTGTTCATATCACTCTTGTACATAGTTGTACCACATAATGTTTTTTTGACAAATTTGTATCTTAGTTTGATCTCAAAACTGTGTCCGTAAAAAAAAACAAGTCTGCAGAAAACCGGTTTAAAAGTGGTTCAAGTCTGCAGAAATCCGGTTCAGTACAAAAACCGGTTCAAAACCGGTTAAAAATAAGTAAACCGGTTTAAAACTATAAACCGGTTCTGAACCGGTTCTAAACTGGATTGAAACTGTTTTTAAGAATTAACCAGTTTTTATTGAAATGGATTTTATGAACTGAACCAAACCATTTATATGGTTCAGTTCAGTGCAGTTCATGAACCATGAACACCCCTAAACCTATACCATTACACTGTCTACACTTGATATTTATTACTTCTCTCTCTTCATTTGTGTAAAAATCCATACTCTTGCATGAATTTTGCCTCTACCCTGCATTTTAGCAGAGTCACTCTGTTTACAATCTGTATTGTCTTTCACCTAAGTATGCAAATTTGTCCCACCCAGAGAATCACAAATAACTGTGATATTCTTTTATATTCGAAACATAAGGAGTGGATTTAATTCATTCTTTTATACATTGGTGCTTCAATAAGCTACAATTAGACTATCCTGCAAGAGTCATTACATGTATCTATTATTATAGAAATAGACTACACCTTCAGCTAACATATGTTTCTTCAATTGCAGAACATCATACCAAGGAAAAGATCATTTACAAAGCTCAAGCAAAAGAAACAAAAAACAAGCATAAGACAAATTCTTGAACATGAGATGCAAAAGTCAAATGCTTTATCTTATCATCGATGTCTGATCTACTTCTAGGGGAGGCGGAGGATGAGGTGGAGGGTTGACTTCTCTTGGATGTTGTAAATGGCAAGGGTCTGGCAGTCATCTAGTAGCTTATCGGCAAACATCAGACGTTGTTGGTGCACTGGGATCGTTTCCTTGTCAAGAATCTTATCCTTCACATTGGCTATCATGTCTGAACTCTCAGCCCTCAAGGGGGTAATCTTTCCACAACAATGCGATATGAATATTTGCATCTGCATCGCAATTGCGAACAAATAAATCAAAAAAGAAACCACCGGAACGAAAACAAAAACACCTTGGGCCCTTTATTACAACACATCAGAGCAAACAAATTTCATGATCGAATGAATAAAAGAAAATTTAATTTTGATATTTCAAGTACTGATCCAAAATTCAAAAATGGAAAGCACACTAACTGATGAATTTGAAATAAAATGCTAGAGTATATATTCGAAACATAAAAGAATATTGTAAGGCTATATTTGAAAAAACAACCAAAGTAATGTAAAGGAGAAGATAAGAGGTACCTTGGGGGTTATGCAAATTTCTAGCTCAAGTGGTTTTGAAGAACCAAAATAACCAAATGGAATCATGAGAAACTCTGACGAAAGAGTTGCTAAAGCAGACCGTTGGACATTCTTTGGAGAAGAATGCAACTTCAGACTGGATATCTTAGACCTAGCCAATATATCATAACTATACCCGGCCTCAGAAGATTTGACATCAATGCAGCAAATATTGACTGCATTTCCCAGAAGCACAGTACTATTATTGAGAGTAAATAGTTTCTCATCATTTTTGTCTTGAAGAACAATGGTTTCATCATTAGAATTGAACAAGACCGTGAAGGAGTGACCATAAGAAAATTCAACTAAAGAGTCCCCGTGTTTATGGTTGAAATGGTTGGACAACACTTCTAATGAGGCAACAAAATCACAACCTGGAAGTGGACTGGACAGTAACATGGCACATAGATGCATTCTTCTTCATGTTCCCTCTTTCCACTGTGACTTATTGTCTCCTTGCAGCCATATTTTTCATTCGGGCATGACACTTGGATAGATTGTAATATATTCTCCAACGACGTTACAACGATTTGAGATAATGGGCAATGAGCACTTGTGACACTTGTTCATAAGTTTAGGAAAGCAGGTAGAGCAAACAACATGACCATTACCACACTGAATTGCAACATAAAAGAAAGTCATCAAATTAGGATTTGAATCATTGGCAAGAATAAAATAAAATAAGAGATTTTGTAAGGCTTGTTAGAATGTTGTGCATTATAAAGTATAACCAACATAAAACTAATCATTCTCAAATTTTTATTAAATGTAGTAATCTTTAACATTTTCATTTTTCTTTTTTAGGTAAAAACTTGATTTTGATCATATAAACTTATTTTTCTTCATCACTGTTGGTAAAACGGTGTAATAGAGACATGCATGAAAGAAAACGAAGAGATCGTTGATTCCGCAGAAGATGTTAGTAAGAATAGTTCCGTCAAAGTGATGATTTCCTTCCCAAAAGAGCTCGAGTGCTGCATTTGTCTTCAACAATTAAGTGTTCCCCTCTTTCAGGTAAGAATTTGATATTTTTTATAAGTTTTTATTTTAAAGAGAGAGCGCCGAAACTCACACACTTGAAAGTGCGAAATGACATATTGGAACTCGCGTCCTAGCATATCAAATGTCCCAACCCACCTTTTACCCTTTATTTTCAAGATTTGTATTCAATAAGTTCGTGGTTTTGAGTAGCAGGTTGTATCACTGTCAATAGCAACCAAATAATGGATTTAACCATCAAATTGGTCCGTATTAATATTTTAAATTAGTCATTGTCTTTGTCAAAAGCTTCTCAATATTAATAGAGTTGGAGACTAATTTGAGAGTAGCTTACAAAGATAGAAACCAATTTAATGGTTTACTCATTTACAATGAAGCTCATATGAAAATCCAAATAAGCCCTCAACTTATAGCTATTCCCTTTGTTTTTTTCGGCTTTTTTATTATTTCACCCTAAAATTTTGAATGACAATGAGTAATTCACTTTATAGGCGCGGAAGTAATTATTATCATCCATTAATTAGAAAATTAAGGATGGATATTAGATGTATACATTATAAGCTCTTTGAAATATGCTCCTTTAAATATAGACCTCTATACAAATTACTTGATTCATTTATTATTTTTTTTATAAACATAAATTAATGCTACTAACTTGCATTAGAATATAAAAAATCAAATTAAATACACATAAAAATAAAAGACATTTTAGTAAAATTCACATACAAACTAGACTCATTAACTACGCTATCAATTATTTTTTTTAATACATGTGAACTTAGTCAAAAGAGATTATAATAAGGGACAAATGACCTCATTCTCAAATTATAAGTCGTTATATAATACCATAAAACATTAATGTTATTTTTCATATTATACCCTAAATTATTTTATTACACTATTTTTTTTTCAATTTTACAATTTATATTTCTCATACCATTTATTAAGTATCATTTTGTAAAACAACTCATAATATCTATTTCTCATATAAAATTAATTGTATTCTTTAATACGTGTGAAATGTCCAAAACATCATACTATAATTTATGATGGAGGGACTTTAATGTATTTTTTTTTCTATTGGGGACGATTTTAAGTAGTTAATGTATTTCTTAATACCATTTTTATAATTTGACGAATGTTTTGGAAATTGTTGAAAACAATGGAATACAAACAGTTACGGTAGATTTAATTTAGGGTCATGTTACCAAGTGTCCGTAAGGCATTTGTTAATTATTTAAAATTGTAAATAATTGAAAAATTAAAAAAATTTATATAGAATAAATTACTTTATGTTGTTTCAATATGTTTAATGCACAATTTTCAAGAATAAGAATTTATACCATAAACATCCTAACAAGTGCTCCAATTGAGGCACTTGTTAGCATTACCTTTAATTTAAGGGTAAATTTACAACAGTGACATTAAATATAATAATCATAGTAAACTTTTGCTTATCCTTGAGATCATGATTTTTTTTTTTTTTGCATATAGGAGGAGGATTAATTTTAGAGTCAGTTACACTTCCCTTCCCTCAAATATGCTTGAATTACACTCTCATCTCCTCTTATGTTAAAATATACACTTCCCTCCCCTCTTATTCAAAACATATTAAAAAATATTTCACTCCTCTCCCCCGAAAGAAGCTTGAATTACATATCTCTCCCCTCTTATGTTAAACTCTACGCTTTACTCCTTTAATAACTTTTTTTATTTCTAATAATCTAGCAAAAAAAAATGTAACACACTCGGAAGAAAAATAGTATTACGGGTCCATTCAATATAATAAATATTTAAATAAATATTTTTTTGTTATTTTTTATTCACAATTTCCTTAGTATATAGTTTTAAACCTTATTATAAAATATGAAACATCACAAATTAAAATTAAAATATGCGAAAAATTACTAAAGCCGATAAATTATGGTTATTTATAAGTGAATTTTAAACTCTAAATTATAATATAATAAAAAAAATATTTAAATTTAATTATCACTGACATTTAAATTATAAAGAGTTTATTTAATTATAAAGAGTTTTCTTAAATGGTGGTTCAAAATTAGTATGTATCATAAAAAATATTTATTTATGATAAAATAGATTAAAGTGTAGTGCATATTTAATTATTAAGGGAGGGGGTTGTAATTCAAGCATCTCATAGGGGAGGGGAGTATAAATTTCACTTTTCAAGGGAGGGGAGTGTATATTTTAACATAAGAGGGGAGAGTGTAATTCAAGCTTCTCTCAAGGGAGGAGAGTGTAATTTACTCTTAATTTATGTGCCTACAATAAATTAAGTGGGTGGCTAAAAAGGCGAAACAATTAGATAGTTCAAGATTTAAACTTTGGTGCATGGATAAAGTTAGATCGAGAAATGGGGTAGGCATTATTGTGGATAAGGAGTGGAAAAAGCTATTGTGGATGTCTAAAGGATATGAGATCAGATTATATCCCTAAAATTAGACACCTTTAACGTTATTAGCTCTTAGGCACCTCGGGTAGGGATAGAAGAACGCCATAAAGTATGTTCCAACACAAGATCTTAGAGGGCGGTTTCAAACAACCACAAGGAAGCACAAATGATATGTGGGACAAGATGGTACATGAGATTAAAAAAGTAGCAAAAGAGACGTTGGAAGAATCAAGAGGTTTTGGACCTAGAGAGATAAATAATCTTGGTGGTGGAATGATAATGTTCAGAGTAAAGTTCGAGTCAAAATGGGGTGTTTTAAAGATTGGTTTAGGTGTAAAAATGCCGAAAATTGTAATAAATATAAGATAGCTAAGAAAGAGGTCAAGAAGACGGCGACCGAAGCAAGAACTCAAGCATTTTGGGCATTTCACAAGGATGCTTTAAAGATTGTCCTTAATAAATGTTATGAGAAATATAAATTAAAGAATTGAAATAAGAGAGAGTAATAAAATAGTTAAGGGTATAATAAGAGAGAGTAATAAAATAGTTAATTCTTCATTGATAATGTAAAACGACTTATAATTTGAGATAATTTTTTTAATTCCAAAACGAATTATAATTTAGAACGGATGGAGTATATATATATATATATATATTGTGGGAGTATTTTTCTTACAACTATGTTCTAAAATGAAATGTAAGATAAACAAATTAAACACTCTATCTTATCCTTATTATAAGAAGAAAAACAAAAAACATCAAGAACAAGACAATCATTAATACTTACAACTTTTTGAATGTTTTTACAAATGGGTCATGCTAATTTGTGCCCTTAGGGCACAAGTTAAAGAACTAAAAAAGGAAATAAGAAATAAATTTCGTATTGAAAATATAAATAATTAAACTTTTTCACATGATAGAAAAACCCATATTAAAAAGACAAACATGAAATTAGAGTTAGAAAGTCTTTTACACAATAAATACACATTAATAGTTATGACTCTTTCTTATATAGAACCCTTTTTTTTTTGAAAATTTTCTTACTACTCTATGCGTTTCATAATACACGTCGTAGTTCCCCTAAAAAATTATACATGTCGCAGTTAACCACTGCACACATGCCAATACCAACTTTGACCATTAATATCTTTAATTATATAATTAAAAATTGATATTTTGAAAATATTATTTTACATGCTAACATTTGTATTATTTTAGATCGCACGCTTCCGCTTCATGTGGTTGTGGAATTCCTTGAAACCAAGTTGTTTTAGCTGCTATGTACTTGCCGTTTTCTCCCCTCAAACACATTCCAATTCCGTAGCACCTTTGATCCTTGAAAATTGTGGCATCTACATTACATTTAACCTCACCCATGGCTGGTTTTCTCCATCGAATGGTGTTGTTGTTGCTGTGTCGTTCTATTCTTGTGTCGTAGATCGAACCCGAGTCATTCTCCATTTGTTGTTGCTTTGCACGTACTTGTTGCCATTGATATAAAGATTCATGTGCCAACCCAATTGATATTGCAGGTCGTGTTTTCACATCATCCCATAGTTTCTCATTTCTGCGCTTCCAAATGCACCACATTTGTCATAGCAAACATATGTAAACGATCATGAGATAGCAATTCGAGCAGTTGACATAATAGATCAACAAAATTACCATCAACTATTTCCAATTTATCCTGGATAAAATTCCACAGCCCCACTTAAACCCATACCTCTTCCACTTTGTTGCAACCAAAGAAAACATGCAGTCATTTTCACAAGATCCCTCACAATGAACACATTTATCCGTACAATGAACTCCTCTGGTGCGAAGTCTTTCCCTTGTAGGAAGGCAGCCCCTCGCCGCGCGCCATGAAAAAACTTTTATTTTTTGAGGGATTTTCATGTTCCATATTTTCATCCAGTTACCGAGAACTCGTAAATCACTATTATCCATTAAATTTCCATGAACACTTATCTTCACCTATATCCTTGAATATGGGCATAGACAATATTTGGTTTGCCACATGTTGATCAAAATAAAAATTAACTAAATCTGTCTTCCGATTTCTGGTATCATTATCAACTAATTCCCTAACTTTCATGTTGTTTGCATTTAGTTGCGAGGTTGCACTGATATAGTCCCCATCTTGGTCTCTAATCCACGGATCATTCCACATTCTAATGTTTTGACCATCACCTAATCTCCATCTAAGGCCTCCCTTGACAACCACTTGTGAAGCATGGATACTATGCCATACAAAACTTGGGTTATGCCCCAGTTTCGCATCAATGAAATTCCCCCTTGGATAATATTTGGCTTTGAAGACTCTTGAAACTATAGTATCATGTTCGGCTGCTAATTTCCAACATTTCTTCCCTAACATCGCCAAGTTAAAACCATATAGATGACGAAAACCCATTCCTACATGCTCTTTCCTCATAGCCACACGATCCTATCTCATTCAATTTATTCCTTTCCCACTCTGTCTATTCGATCCCCACCAAAAAGAATTTGGCATTTTTGAATTACATCGTCTAGAGATGTAGGGAGTAGAAAAGAACTCATACAATATGTTGGGATAGATTGAGCAACAAATTTAATGAGTACCTCTCTGTCTGCTTTTGATAGATGCTTTCCCGTCCAGCTCTGAATTCCATTCCATATGTGGTCTCTGATGTAGCTAAACACTACTTTCTTTCTTCTACCGATCAAAGATGGTAGGCCAAGATATTTCCCAGAACCAATGCTTTCAGTCACCTGGAATATGCTCCTTACCACCTCTCTAACTCCCACTTCGGTGTTTCTATTGAAAAAAGATTTCGGACTTATGAAGATTGATAGCTTGTCCAGAAGCCTCTTCGTAGGTTTTTAAGGCTTCCAATAGTTTTCTTGTTCCTCTGCCCTACAAAAAAAAACAATCATCAGCAAATAATAAGTGTGTCAAGAGTGGGGCTCCTCGACACACTTTGACGCCATGTATATCGCCGCGCGCTTCTAGTCTTTTTAGAAGGACAGATAGTCCTTCTGTGCAAATGATGAAAAGATACGGGGAGAAAGGGTCCCCTTGACTAAGACCCCTTCCTGAATTTTGTTGCCCAACCACATCTCCATTTACAAGCACTTGATATTTCACATTAGACATACACATCCCCATCCAGTTGACCCACTTCTCGTGAAAACCCAACTTTAGCATCATGGCTTGAACAAAATTCCAATTCACTCTATCATATGCCTTGCTAATATCAATCTATCATATGCCTTGCTAATATCAATCTTCAAACCCAACTCTTACATCTCATATGATGAAGAATTTCTATAGCTACCAATAAATTATCAAGAATAGATCTATTTTCCACAAACGCTGATTGTTCTTGAAAAATACATTTTGATAACACACTTTTCATTCTATTCGCCAAAACCTTGGAGATGATTTTATAAAGTACATTACACAAAGAGATAGGTCTCAAATCCTTCATAGCTTTTGGGTTGTCCTTCTTTGGAATTAGTACGATATTGGTTTCAACAATACTAGAAGGAAACTCACCATATTCAAGCCACACACCACCTGTATGAAAAATCTCAGAACCACATAGGTGCCATAAATGTTTGTAGAATGATGGATTAAGACCATTCGGTCCGGGTGCTTTGTCATAGTGCATTTGAAATAAAGCTCGTCTGAATTCTTTCATCGTAAACAACTTCAACATATTCTCATTATCTTCTTCTGTTATGGTTGGTTGGACTTTCTCTATTCCTTCTTTTACGGTGAAAAGTTCATCAAAATATTGTTTTGCGACCCCGCATATGTCAGAGTGATTCTCCACCACTTCCCCATCAATCCCTCTCAAACTCACAATATGATTCTGCTTTCTACACGCACTTGCCATAGCGTGAAATTTTTTTAAATTTGTGACACCATCCTTCAACCAGTTGAAGTTTGCTCTTTGTTTCCAATAAGCGTCCTCCTGAGCTAAGAGAGATGTCATTCTGTTTCTCACCTCTTCATACTTCCTTCTTGCTTCGTCGTATTGTCTATCACGTAAAGCTTCCATCTCCTGACGACAGTCATCTATTGCCTCACTAAACTTTCTTTTGATGTTCAAACCCCACTTCTCTAACTCCTTTGCGCATTGCCTAAGTCTTTCGAGGATGCCCCCTTCCTCCTTATCGGTCCAGCCCTTCAACACCACCTCCTTTATATCTTTCTCACCCAACCAAGAATTTTCGAACTTAAATTGCTTCTTTACTATGCTTCTCACCCTATTTGTCAATTGTAGTAAAATTGGTGAGTGATCTGACCTTTCCGCGATGAGGTTGGTTAGTGTAGCTTGTGGGAATAAATCAAACCATCCTTTTGTGGCCATATCTCGGTCTAGCTGCTCCTATATTCCTCCTGTATTATCTCGTCCTCTCCCCCATGTATATTGATAGCCCCGTAACGGTAAATCAACAAGGTTGCTTGGACAACTTCTCTAAATTTCCTAATTCTCCAAGGTGGATGATCCACATGACTTCGCTTGTAATCATTCGATAAGATATCATTAAAATCCCCCATTATGCACCATGGGAGATTGTTGTCTTGCGCTAGAAAACCATAAAAATCCCCTTCTCTCTATTTCTGGAAAACCATAAAAACCAGTGAAACGCCAATGTTGTTGTTGTTGTTGTTTTTTTATTTCCATGTTAATGAAATTTGTAGCATAATTAATTAGGTTGCACTCAAAAGGTTGCCTTCACATAAGAGCAAGTCCTCCGCTTCTACCAACATGATCAACTGCAAAAGCTCCGTCGAAGCCAAGACAAACTAGAATTTCTTCTATTTTATTTGCATGAACAAATGTCTCACTTAGAAACATTACACCCGGTTTATACTTTCGAACGAGGTCGCGTCAAGTTGAAACTGCACTCGGATTACCCAGGCCCCGACAGTTCCAGCTCATGAAACTCATTGTTCCCGGCAGGCCTGGCTGCCAAATCCTGCCGATAAAAAAATGAGTATCGTGAGCCTTCTCCACCGTTGCCCCTCTTTTTAAGGACGCATCTGATGTGTGTAGTATTGTTTGATAATTCACATGTTCTCCCTTCCTAGTTGCCACATGGGATTCTCCCCCCTCAATTCTTGCGCTGTACTTCCTTTTTTTCTCCTCAATATTCAATTCATCATTATTTTCCACCTCTTCCATGTTTATCTCTAGGACATTAATTGGTTTAAATCCCAAATTATTTGTTGTGTCGGTTACTCGAAAAAATACTCCATATAATTAAATATTATTCTATTTAATGAGAATATTTTTTCTACTAACACCCTTTAATAATCTAGTTACATCCTTGTAAAATTAAATTTTCAAAATCAAGCAATTTCCCCATTAACCATTTTCACTTGAACTGAAACTGAGTAACAACATTGAAATCCACCAGTGAAGAATTTCCAAGAAAAATCTACAGAAATTCCATCCATTGGCAAATTTAGTCTTCATACATCACCGTACTTATTCTTTCTTTATTTGATTTTTCAAATTTCTCCCTACTCCATTCCCCAATTCTTTGATGGGTTTCAAACCAATTTTGACTTTCCATTAACCCGTTTCACCATTTTAAAGCCCTAAAATTTTCAGTTCGAAGTTCAATTTTCTTTCTGGAAGATTGCAATCACTCCATGGAAACTTCTCTTTGGAAATCCATCTGGGTTTGTCCATTTATTGAAAAAAAATTCAGAGTTTTGGTTTAATTTTATGATTTTGACAATTGGATCTTTGTAACATTTTGAAGAAAAAGAAGAGTGTGATTCAAAGAGAGATAACTATATAAAGGAATTGCATCCGCAAGAGAGAGAGGTTTTTCTAAGGTTATTGTAAATTGAAACGGCAATAAATAAATGAATGAACACATTCATAATTTAATGGTTCGAGTTCACATACGAGAACTTAATTTTGCAAATCCTTTATTCTAATTGTTGTATAGGTGAACTAAGAATACGTGATCCTGCTACATTAATTAAGTTAACGTAGACAGCAAAACTTTTAGGGGTGTAACTTTTATAAACAAGGGTAATTTTGACATTATCGTTAATTTTTAAGTAAATTTGGGTGTAGCTGAAATTTCTTGGGGTGTGACTAGAAATATGAGAATTCAAACATTTAGATTAATTTTAGTTTTTGTTTACAAGTTTAAATTTTAGTATTTAAAATGTTAACTCTTGAATTTATTTTCCTTAAAAAAAAACTCTTTTGAATTTATTTGAAACACTTATTAACACATCAAAGATAAAATATGATATGTTCATAGTATTATTCAATTAGGATTTAAAAGAATTTAAAAGACTTTTTATTATGAATTTTTTTTTTGTGGTATTCAATTAAAACTCTTTTTAATTTAAAAAAAGTTGTGTGGTGTTCAAAAAAGACTATTTTGTGGATTTTGTCTTATTTTTTAGTAAACTTTTAGCATGAATTTTTTTTTCATGAAAACATAAAATTTCTATTGTACTAGCTGTGAGTACAATGTATGGAAACTAGGGTTTCTGAGTTCTGTTTCGGTCATGCCTTGGGAATGATCCCAAGGTTACTATTTGTAGCCTCTCTTGGGCCTACCCGGTCATGGTTTTGGGCCCAAATCGTAAAGGGCCAAAACCATGACTAGGGCGCCCTCGTAAGCTGCTGAGGGCGCCCCCAGAGGGTGCCCTTTAGGAAGGTCACCTAGGGTTATTTATGACAGTAAAGTGGGCCCTGCGCCCTCCTGGAGGGCGCCCAACCTTATTCCAAGGGTTCACACCCTTGTCTTTAGGATCTCAAGTCCTAGATGGTGAGATCTACGGTCCATCTATAGATCGTTATTTCTTTTACCTCTCTCTCTCTCATCCCTCCATCTATCTATCTATCTATCTATCTATCTATCTATCTATCTATCTATCTATCTATCTATCTATCTATCTATCTATCTATCTATCTCCAACAAACACAAATAAAAGAGTGCATATTGAGAATATTGTGAAAGAGAGTGTGTTGTAATCATATCTCTTCAATAATTCTTTCAAATTCAGAGTCCTTTCAAATCTTATAAATCCATAAAATCATTTCAAATCCGTTGAAATCATATGATATAAATCCTTTGAAGTCCAAATTTTAAATCTTGATAGTCTTTAAAAATCTTATAAGTAGTTAAAATCTTGATATGCTCTTAAGACTTGTTAGTTTCATATGTTTGCAAGACATGTTAGTTTTACAATGTAATTGAAATTTTCTTTCCTGTTGCTTTAAATATTGTATGGTGCATATAAAAAGTATGGTCAAAATTTTATTATTAAAAAATATTTATTTTAGGCAAAAAATTTACGTGTAAAAAAAAGTGATTTATAGCAACTGGATAATCTAATCCTATACCAACGGATATACGTGGTTGGTAAAGCCATTAAATATGATCCTAAATTTACTGTTGGTAAAAGCTATTGGGACAACATTTTGCCGTTGGTATAGCGAATTTTATTTGATGGCAACAAGTATATGTTAGTATAGGATTTATGACCTATACCAACGATTTTTGGACCTATAACGACGGTTTTTTGCCGTTGCTATATGGAAAATTTATTGTCGTGTTATCAAGAATTGGATGCGAAATCACATGGGAGAGGAAATAATCATTCAATGTTTCCAAAATATGGACAATCGTAGAGGAAAATTATTATGTATATTTATGCTTTTCAAGAGTTGAGAAGAAAAATTATTATTGATATTAAAAAAAACATGATCATTGGTGAATTACTCTACTAAAGAGTTGAGAAGAAAAATTAAAAAGTATATTCAATTTGATTTATTTTAACTTATTAAATTTTATGCTATTCTCGTCTTATTTTGAATCCACCTCGAATATCTTCACAGTTAAACTAGTCCTGATTACTCTTTAAATTATACAAAGATTTTGTGGTCAAACCAAAAAGTTAGTAGAATTTTACTAATAGCTCAAAACAATGATTTTTTATTTCTTCAAACAATTACGTCAATGAACAAATTTTATCTCTCGATTGTGGATTTCATACCTCCTACAAACAGTATTAAGTGTGACAAAGTATTTTTGAGAACTAAAATGCCGTGAAAAACATAAATTAAATAAAAGTTAGAAGCAGAAAAGATACATGTAAATTGGAAAAAAAAAAATCTAGTATGAAGTTTTACAAGTGGTATTTATAGACAAATTAAACATTGAGCCCAAAATCCTACTATCCATGAACATGTGGCCTACAAAGATCATTATCTAACTGCAGCTACGAGGCTAAGCTCACCCAAACATGTGTGAAAATGACTACGAGGCTAAACTCATTTACGCTTTGTTTGGAAGTTTGGAGAGAAGGAAAGGTAAGACTTTGGAGATGATAAATATATAGAAAAATAGATAAATCTTTTACATTTTTTAAAAGAGCAATTTTTTAAAGAATGATAAACTAATGCTTATATATGATTAATATATTTTTAATTTTAAGAATATTATAACAACTAAGATTGAATTTGAAAAATTCATATAAACCCTCCAAAATCATCCCCAAAACAATTTTTGAGTTTCCCCACATGAGGAGGATTTTGTATTATGAATAAAAAATTAACCCCAAAAGCTCTCTTACCAATGTCATCTATTTGTTCCACTTGCTCCTTAACAAAACCTTAACCTATGATTTTATCTCAACTTCACATTTTAGTCAAATGACTATTATTTATTTCTTTTATTCTCACATACAAATATCATTCTTTCTTGATATGTCATGTGCTATATAATACAAAGACCGCCGTCCTCACAAAACCACGGGTGCAAGCACATTTAAAATCTTATTGCTTTTTTTTTTTTAGGCAAAGCTCGTTACTTACAAACCCATTAATTTGGTTTTGACAAATTGAAACCACTACTCAGAATACTTTTTTATAGAAAATAAAATCATAACAATCAAAATATTTCTTCATTCACATGCTGCAGAGTATTTCATTTCACTCACCTACTTTAAAAACAATCAAACACTAGAATCAGACTTTCTCTCTTCATGTACTATCACTAACAATCTGCTTTCACTACTCAGGTTATGTAAATGAGGACCACAAATAAATCTACTCTCTTTTCAATTCGCCACTCTCTTTTCAATTGAACTCAAGATAAATCAAAAAGAATTATTCTACGTCCAGAATTTTGTTACTTTTATATCGAACTCTAAATTTAACTAAATGAACCTTTTCATAGTAAAGAAGGACTAATAGAGACCAAAAACATATTTAACCCATAAAATAAAATAAAGAGATTTCTTTGTGCAACAGGTAGCGCAGCTGACCGCTATGTCAAGTTTAGAGAAACAGTACATATGAAATTCATACAATAAAAAAAATTCATGCAATACAATAAATGTATACCATACAAGAAATATTGATAAATAAAATAAAGAAATTGATCAAAAGAAATTCATACACACACATAAGATAAATTCATATCATACACATACAAAATTTAACGACACTCACACTCACAGGAACGGAGCTTCTATTCATCTTACTACTCTGGTCACCGCCGTGCAGTTGCCTTCGCTGCGTCCCATCACAGAGAAGAGAGTATCTAATGTTAGGTTTTCTATTATAGCCCCTTTGTTTGTTTTCCAGTGTTTCCGGGCAGGGTTGAGTTGGTTTTGACCAAACCCGACCCGATCAAACTTAATTTGTTTGTGACGATTTCTTTTTCAGCCCCACGATATCTTTTAGGCTTCCTAAAATTTTGCTTTTACCCCTAATGTATTCGTCCGGTAGATACATCCAAAAAGTTTGGGAGTTATCTTTCGAAAAATTGTTTTATTCCTAATATGATTGAGGTAAAACAATTTTCTACAAGATAATTTGCAAAGCCTTCAAAATGTATTTATCCGAGGTATATATTAAGGACAAACACGAAATTTTGGGGGGCAGAGATATTGAGGGCGCCTAAAAAGAAATCCTCTTTGTTTGTTTGTGTAAAAAATCGGTATTTTTTTATTTTAAACTCGAATTGATCCATCTCAATGATCAACGGGTTGGTCTGGGTTGATGGGTCATTAAACATAATTTTTAAAAAAAGATTTACGAAAAAATATGTAATTAAATGTTATTCTATTTTATGAAAATTCAAACATTTAGATTAAATTTTAGTATTTATAATAAAATGTTAAATCTTGAATTTACTTGAAACACTTCAAGATTAATACGTAAAATTCTTAAACTATATTCAAAAAAATTAAAAGTTTAACATTTTTTTGAATTGGTTTGGTTCGCGGGTTCATGAATTTGAAATTATCATAAACCGTTATTTGAACCAAACCTCTTCAAGTTTGAATGAGTTTGGTCAGATTGGACCTGAACTTAAATATGTTCAGGTAAAATGCAAGTTGGGTTGGATGAACAAGTCACCCAGACCCACGAACACCCTTAGGTTTCCCTTAAAATACATTTCTCCCTTTAGTTACAGTTACTGAATGTATCTTCTGAAATTAAGTAAGGACTAGATTTAAAATATTACAATTTTATAGGGACCAAAAACGTATTTAACCTAAATTTATATAATTGCTTTAAAATTCAAAGGGTCTGAATTAGGAAAGATTTTTACGTAAAAGCTTATATATAATCTGTGTTTATATAATTTCTACATTCATAACTATCATCTTTAAAGTCTTTTTTAACTAGCTATCATCGCTACCATATTAATTGTAAACAGATATGAGAATATATATATATTCTTAGTTTTTTCGAATTTGGGCTTGCATTTTTAAGCATTAAAATTTGTAGGTTAAATATGTTTTTGGTCCATATAAAATTAAGAACTTCTATGTTTTAGTTCTTACTTAATTTTAACAGCTTTTTTAGTCCCTACAAAAAAAAATTACATGTAATTTTAGTCCCTCCTAAAACTAAAATTGTTTAAATATCCTTAAACTCTTAAATTTTTGAACGATTTTTCGGAGACACGTTTAGAACATTATAAAAGGTTCATTTACTAAAATTTAGAATTTTTTTAACATGAGATGAATTAAATATGAATTTTTTAAACGACAAAAGTTCAAGATAAAAGTAAAAAAAAATCTGGCCGCAAAAATCAATTTTTGAGCTAATTTTTTGCGGAGGAACTTTTATTAACGTTCTTGTTAAAGAGTCCCACATTGGTTTAGAGATGACTTGAATAAATGTTTATAAGTGAAGACAATCCTCACCTCACAAGCCGCTTTTGTGGGGTTGTGTTAGGCCTAACCACGATTTCTAAGATGGTATCATAGCCTCTCTGATATCCGTTGAGCCACCTACTATTAGGTTTTCGCTATCGGGGAACCCACCGTTTAGTTGGTGTGTTAAAGAGTCCCACATTGGTTGAGAGATGACCTGAATAAATATTTATAAGTAGAAGCAATCATCATCTCACAAGCCGGTTTTGTGGGATTGTGTTAGGCTCAACCACAATTTCTAAGAGTTATTAACATGTCTAAAAAAATGTTCAAAAACTTAAGAGTTTAAGCATAACTAATAACTAAACAAATTTTGATTGAAAAGGGACTAAAACTGAGTGCATAAATTTTTTTATAGGGACTAAAAGAAACTCTACTGGACGGGTTACTAAATGTATCTCTATGTTCGCATGATTTCACTTAATGTTCAAAACTAAATACTTTCCGTCTCAAAATAATTGTCTCTTTAACATTTTTCTTTGTCTCAAAATAATTGTCACTTTCATCCAACTTCACTATTCCACTAACTACAATTTTTTTAAGTAAAGGAAAATATATTAAATAAAAAGAAAAGTACAAACGACTGAGGGGACGTCAACCTAACTCAGTGAGATCAAACAAAAGTGTAATAACAACCCTTAAAGGGTAATACAGTCAATGGCAAGGTACATTTTTTAGGACCAACCCTAAAGGGTAATTAACATAATAAACATAAACGAAGAACTAAAATATGAAGCGAACAGATCGACTCAGCCACCACGATACAATCCAGCGAACCCAACTCGGGGCGCGAAACCAAATTGCAAAAAAAAAAAAAAAAGCGGTGTATGAGCCTTCCTCTTCGTATCAGTGGAATGCGTGTTCCTCATATCAAAAAATGAACGAACCTAGAACGAATTCAACGAACTCGAACTTTTTGCTTGATGGAAGTGAACCCAATCGCCAACACGATAACGAATCCATAACCAACAACTCACTGTGATCAACGACAACAAGCTAACAACGCAATTTATGGCAAAATCCTTTGAATCCTCCGACAAGTGAACTATGCTCGAAACAAACACAGACCACACACTTATTACAGAGAACCTGCTACATCACCAAGAGGCCTGGAAAGCCGTCGAAGACAAACCAGATATGAGATCAGACCAACGAGCACCATATTAGCCATCGACGACGACAACAACTATAAAAAAGAACCAGATCGAGCACTGTAGATCCAGAACCACGAAAACCTACCAGCCATTGCCGTTGAGAAGCCACAGCCGCGATTATGAAAATAGAAACAAACCCTGATGGGTTTTAACAATGCAGCGGATTAATAGCAACCCACCACCAACATGAACAAAACCTTCATCTCCAAAAAGCACAAATCTGGGTCGATGAGAACCACTAATCTTAAAAGAGCCAGAGGTTCCCGCGGCGGAGCAAAGGGATCGTCGGCGGCCACTTGAAACACCCATGAAAGGGGGGACACTGAAAGGATCCCAGTGCACCACGTCACATCAGTTACAGATCGAAATCGCAAACCTAGCCCCCGGTAGAACTGGTGGGAGGTGGTGCGGGTGGCTACCACCAACCATCGCACCACCCACAGTCTTGTCTACATCGAAGAAGAGAGTATTGGATTGAAAGGGAGAGGCGGTGTGAGGAAGAGTCTAGAATTATTATTTACTCTAGTAACTATAATTAATAAAAGGTATTTTAGTAATTGATACTAAATTTACCATTGAAATCAACACAATTAATTATTTTTTTAAAAATCATGCACAAACCGTAAACGACTATTATTTTGAGACGAAATTTCTTTAACTACTAAAAATCGTCCCCAATAAAAAAAAACATTGTACAACTCAAGACAAAACACGAGAACAAAAGTCAAATCCTTATTAAGAAATGCAAAATTCAAAGACTTTTAAGTTATAGAAAAAATGATCGATTTCTTTACTTATAGGTTCGCCGATGGCAACAGACGATGAAGTGGATGGTTGACTACTATTGGACGTAGTGATCGGCGATGATGTGGTGGTCATCTAGTCATACATGCCACGGAAAATGAGTGCAATTTCCATAGTTGACTTTTCTTGGATGTTGTAACCGGCAAGGGTCTGCCGGTTCTCTAATTGCTTATCGGCAAAGAACAGTCGTTGTTGGTGCACTGGGATCCCTTCCTTGTCCTGAATCTTCTTCTTCACATCGAGTATGGTGTCTGAACTCTTAACCATCAGAGGGAACTTCTTCATTCCATACCTGATGTTTATGAATATTTGCATCTGCACCGCAATCGCCAACACATTAATCAATGACAAAAGAAAACAAAATCCCTTGTAAAATTTATTATAGCACAACAGGGTTAAAGAAATTCATGATCAAATCAAGAAGACATACAAAATTTATTCTTAATGGCTTAGCACAGCAGATAGCGCAGTCAAAGTTTAGGGAAACAATACTAAAAATTCATACCATACACATATAAAGAATTTCATAACCATACACATATAAAAGAATTTCATACAATACACATACAAAATTTATTCTCAATGGCTTAGCACAGCAGGCAGCGCAGTATAGACACTATATCAAGATCTAGGGAAACAATACAAGAAATTCATATATTATATACATACAGAAATGGAGCTGCTAGTCATCTTGCTACTCATTCCTTTGTTCACGGCCGTCGCAGAGAAGAGAGAAGACAGTATTAAATTTGAATGTTAGGTTTTCTATTCTGGCCCCTCTGTTTGTTTTCTCTAGGCGGTGTTTATGGGCCGGGTTGAATTGGTTTTGGTCAAAATCGTTACCGGGCCCGATCAAACTATGATGGTTGTTCAATATGGCTATCAATTTCACTCCCAACTTGGTCGTAGGTTTTGTTCGGTTATTTTTGTGTGTAAAATTCGATCGGGTCGTGCTCTCGATCGGTTTTGTTTAGCAAGGTGAACAATTTTGAGGGGTCTATTGAGCAATCATCCAAACTTTTTTTTTTTTTGAAGGAAGCAACCCTCCAAACTTAATTGCTATGTATGGGTAATATAAATCAGTATTTTTTATATCAAACTTGATGGTGAGCGAGTTGGTTTGTGTTGGGTAGATGTGTCATTAAACATAATTAAACATATTTGCAAACAAAAAATTGTAATTACTAACATTCTTGTCTGTTCTCTTTTTTTACTATGTTAACGTGTGTAAATTATAATCATTATTTTTTTGTGAAGTTTTAATTTTTTTATTAAAATTATATGTATTTTTTTTTTAAAGAAAAATTATATGTATAGATGTTTGTGACTTTTAAATAGTAACAAATCATGTTTGGTTATGAATAATAATGTTGGTGGATGTCCATTCTTGATCCTCCAAATTCTTATAACTCTCATCAGTGAATGAATTGTTAATGGTCTTTGATTGCATGTGATCATTCACTTGCTTATTTGTATCCCAAATAGGTATCATGTTTTGATGTAAAGATAAACATTTGAAGAGAATAATATACAAAGCTTTCACCTTCTTCATCTTTGATCTTGTCCTTTTATATTATTTTATAACACGCTATCAGCACGAAACTCTGACCAACTGAATTCAAAATTTTGGAGCATATATACAATGTTGTGCAAAAGAGGTTATAGGTAAATTTTACAATTATGGGACGATGGATAGATACATTGCTCTTAATACATTGTTATCGCACTTCATTGTCTCTTGCATCTTTTCTAATGATGATTATTTTGTTGTTGTGCTCTTTCGTATTACCTGTTGGCCCATTTTCACTTAGTATCAATAAAACTTAAGTGAAAAAACCCAATGTTTACGTGTGTGCCAAAACGATTTCTTAGATGGCTCTGCTTTTATGGTGTTGTTAGTTCATTCATAATGATTATTCGATGGCATACTTGTTTTACTATGTCGTAGTTAGTTTCTCGTGAAACTAGTAGTCTTGTCGATTATGTTTCTTATTTTGCACATAAATTTTGTTGATTTTTTTTTTACTTATATAAGTATCATATCTTTCTTTATTTTTGTTAAATTCCGAAAAAAAATTCAACAATGAATCATCCCTGAAGGATTTCTCAAACAATAAAGATTTTTTGTAATATAGTTCTTGAAGAACTATTTTGTTCTTATAATATTAAAGCATCCCTGAAGGTTTGCTCAAAGAATACGTTTTTTTTCACTGTTTATGAAGATTTGAGATATAGTTTTAGAAGAACTAAAAATTAACATCAATCATTCATGAAGGATTGCACGCAAAAAAAGAAATATATATTTGTGATTTTCCTTCGTCGTTGTTGATAGAGGTTTGTGGTTAAGTTCTTGAAGAACTAGATATTTGTTCACAAATTGAAATATATAAGATCTATTTGATCCTAGTATAAGTTCAACAAAAGAAAATTAAATAAAAAAAATTTGCCCCTTGAATCTGCTCCCGAAGTAGCGAAATTTAGAAAATATTCACTAAGAATATTTTTTGTATGAAATAATATCAAGAATATTTTGAATGAGTAACCACATTTGTGATTGAACATAAGAGTTGTTGTTGGCTGAAATTGTGAAATTTCACATGTTAAATTGAACTTTAGTCCTAGATTGAATATTTCATATTATTTATTTTTATATATGTTGTGGTTATGATAATTGATATAGTAGATATCATCATTGATATGATATGTGTAAAGATAGTGAGAGATTATTATTATGATTTTTGATGATTATGATCTTTACTGCTAACGAGTTCTCAAAAGACATACAAATTAGAGGTATTGAATTCTATGTCATCTCTTTGCATATTCAACACTTATAATTTGTGCTCCACATAATTTGTCCCTTTATATTATGAAAATTTTTAGAAATAATTTTGTTATATATATATATGCTGATGACATAAACATTATAATAACTTTCAAAGAGTTTATGAAATTTTTTTCTTAAAGAAAAGTATATATTTTAATCATCATAGTGTTACCTTTCTGTGTGTGAGCTTTTGGTTAATTACTTTATACATTAGTGTAATTTTTTACTTCCTAGTTTTGTGTATATGATCCATGAGTCCATACATATAATCCTCGCTTTTGTTATAAGTTACATTTAAGTTTTTGCAGAAAAAACACATCATGTGTCATTGAGTGGTTTGTGTTTTTCTTGTTGAGTCTACAACACTGATATATCTTAATAGAATTTTGTATCAATGAACTTCGATAGATCCTTACTAATTAAAAGTTCCCTTGAATCGAGAACTCGAGTTTTCAATTCCTAAAATCTAGTGCATGGAAAAAAATTGTATCTGAATATGTCAACTCTTCCACAAATGTCCTTTTATCGGTGAGTGTTAATTTGTTATCTAAATGTGTCTTGTTGATAGTGCAACTACAGAAACAATTAGAAAAGAAAATAATATACTTAGTTATACAAGAAACTAATGTTAGTAGTATTTGTGACACTACAAATTAAAATTATTGAAGACTCTAGAAGAGCCAATATAATGTTACATGGGGGAATAGAGTTACATATTGAGAATGCATTCTATTCCTCTAAGTCTCATAGATATTTATTAAGCATATCATTTTAAAAGGATATCATATTGAAATAAGAAATGAAGAAGATGTTGAATATCTCTATATTACGAGACATATTTTGGATAAATAAAATAAGTGTAGTGAAAATGTTACATGTTTTTTCCTTTGAATTGTACTACACTTATATTATTGAAATTGAAGCACATATTATTGTAAACCAGAAATTTACAAAATCATATTAAGTTTGTTGTTGGCAAGATCGGTTGGGTCATCTTGAATATATTATGATGCGAAAAAAAATAGTTGAATTTTTTTTTTTTGGATATGTATCGAAGAGCACGAAGCTTCTTCAAGTCTCATAACTTTTGTGTATTATTGAAGAGCCAAAAGTTTCTTCAAATTTAATAACTTGTGTACATTACTAATTCCCAAAGAAATTTGATAATTTGAGGAGATGAGTCTCACATTTGAGGATATTTGTGAATCAATACACACATAATAATCATGTGGACAATGTATATATTTTATAACTTCAATTGATGCATCAATTATGGTCACATGTATGTTTATTATTAACTCACAGCCAAAAGTTTGTGAGAATATTTGACTAACATCTCATTTTCCTCATTTGATAAGTATTGTGAGTATATGGAAATTGATATCGAACATTCGGTAACATATGTTCATTTCTAAAAATGGGCTTGAATATCCATTCATTAGACGTCTAATGTTAACAGTACAATCAATACTTATAAGATAAGATCTTTCAATTTGTACTTGGGAATATAAAATCTTGCATTGAGACATTGATTCGCATCAAGCCAACAATTTATCATATACATATCGTCCCCTAATTTGCAATTTGATGTTTGGTTTATAAGGCTAATATTTTCCATATAAGCATTTTTTGGACGACAGTACTTTGACATGTCTGTCCTAGAGGATTCCTTCAGGGGTTAGGGTGGCCTAACACCCGCCTCTCTGAATTCCTTGTTCAAGCATTCAATGAGGATGGTCTCTCGTGAGATATTCAAAGGTGTGTAGCTGGTGGAACGGGTGCGCTGCTTCGCAGTTGTCCCGCCGATGCCATGCCGCCCATCTTTGTCCTCGGGCGCCTCACCATCTGGCCTTTCCCTATTGAGACAGGGGAAGTACGACAAGGTGTGGATGAAGAGGCCACATTTACTCTTCGCCTCCTGGAGGCCAAGCTTCTCCCTCATTCTCCGTTCTTCAAAAGGACCATTTGTGGCTTGTTGCCGCTTCCGCCATGCGTCGGTGCGCGTGTCGGGCTTGTCTTTCAAAGCAATGACCAACAACCTGAATTGTGGTGCTTCTGGGGAAGGAGGCCGCCTCCCAATCTTCCTGGTGGTCGGGCTCCTAAGGTGCGCCCTGCGGTTGTCCGTTGAAGAGTGGTTACGCTTCTTCCTACTGTCTTCGAGTGAGGGGGACTCCTCCTTCTTGTATGGTTTCGGGGATTTTTCACTGCGAAAACGGTGACGAGAGTGGTTATGAATCTCCTCGTTAGAATTTCCCGAGAGCTTCCTCTCATCTTGGCGGTGTTGCGTGGGAGTAAGGTTGTCGGTGTCAGCCCGTGCTTCGACGTGGCGTCTCGAACGGTCTGCTTTGATCTGTGTGACGGTTTCGACCGAAACTTTCTCCTGATCCTCCGCAGCATGTTTGAGCAGATTCAATAGTTTCGTCAAATATGATAGGAGTTCGTTCTTCTCCGGCAGGGGAGGTAGAGGAGCATATTTGGGAAAAAATTTCCTCGCGTGGAGTAGGCGTGGGAAGGAGTGTCTCTTCCACTGTCGCGGAGGGGAGAACACCGGTCTTCGCGTCGAGAATTGCGGCATTCACATGTTCTTCTTGATTCACCGGTTCAAGAGCTGGAATCGATCGATCTTGGAGAGTTTGAATCGCGGAGCGCGATTCTCGTACGGTGGAGGAAGGGTTTGCGGAGGCTCTCCTACGCGTTCCAGCCATTTCTTCGGTGGATGGAGCGATAATCTGTCAACCGTTGCGGTGGAAGAACGTGTAACCGAAAACGGTTATGGCGGAGGATCGTGTAAAAGAAAACGGTTACGGTGGAGGATCGTTAGACCGAGGCGGTTAGCGAACGATCCCCTCCTTCTAGCGCCAAATGATCTGTCCGGTAAGAGACCGATAAAGGCAACGGTGGCGGAATGTGCTCCGGTACGGTGGCGATGCGTCTACGCGGTGGAACGAAAGGTGCCTGCAGACACGTTAGCACTCCGACGATCAAGTCAGTAATAGAACTGAGAAAGAGTGCGTGAAAAGTGTGTGTAAAGTGAATCGTACCTTGAGGGTGAAGCTACCTCACCCTTATATAGGTGTTCCGTGTGGATAACCGCCTTCGGGATATGCGGCGTGTGATTAGGGACACGTGTATGGTGCCAGATGCGGAGAGGCGTGTTGCAGTGTGGCCTTGTGCATGGTAGTTTAGCGTGCGCCTTCAGGTGACGCATCTTGGAGTGGTGGACCTATGGTCTACGTGTCCTTGTTTGATTGACCTTCTGGCCGGTCCAAAGCAATTAGTATTGTTATCAAGGATGATTAGGAAGTTAGATAGCTCGATTGTTTGAACTAAGAGTTAAAGAAGCTGAAAAAGGACTCAGGTTATCATATTATGCTCAATTGTCCTTAGCTAAAGGTTCATTGGTATTTTGGCCTTATGTAATTGATTTTCTAGCTACGGTTTTGACTGTAGCTAAAAGCTAAACAAGAAAATGAAATTTTTTGACGTCTGTCAACACTTGTATCTGTTACTAAACATTGTAAATATTCATTTAATTTTTATTACTAATCTAATTATTAAGTTATCCACCATATTGGTGCTTCAATTAAGTTTACTGGTTAAATGTCTTAAAAATATAACCCATGAAAAGGAAATAGATAAACACATCATAACACATAATGAAGAGGAAGATGATACTTACACGGCTACATGGTAGTGATGAGGTTTGGATCTTTAGATTTTTAAGTTTACAAAAACATGTATTCACTAAAATAGAAAGTTCCTTCCATCTCTTGAAGAAATCATCATCACATGTGAAAGAAAGTATCATAAAAATATTTAGGCTTAATTGCATGTTTGGTCCCTTATGCTTATTTTACGTTTCAAGTTGGTCCCTATTGTTTTAAAAGTTTCAATTTGGTCCAAAACGTGTGTTTAGGAGGTATTCTCGTCGTTTTCCATGCGATTCCAATTTGAATCTGAATGTGAACATAATTGGAGCTCAAATTTTAATAGAAAATCCTACTTTCAGGTGTAAAAAATCAACTTGAAAGGGACCAACTTATGCTAACGTTGCAAACAAAAGGCACTAACTTGAAAACATTTAAAACCAAAGGGACCAACATGAAACCTAAAATAAACGCTTTGGACCAAATTGAAACTTTTAAAACAATAGGGACCAACTTGAAACCTAAAATAAACATAAGGGACCAAACATGCAATTAAGCCAAATATTTAAGGATGAGAAATAACAATTCAACAGTTTTGTCAAGGTTTATGAGGCCTAAGGTCTACATCAGCGAGAACTTAAAATGTGTGTATGTGCAACTGAGTTTCATAGGGACCCTGTGAAAGTACTAGTAGTGATGATGTTTTCACAGAGGCAATAGCAAGTAACTCGAATGATGTCTCCTATGTTGCACTAATAGATAATGATTCAAACATGTTTGCAATCAGTCTTCCAAGAATTTTGCATGAAGCAACTAATACTCTATCATCTGCAACTTCCTTGCATAAGTTATTGAATGTGTAGAGTTCAAAAAGACAATAGTGGTTCCTTTCAACTGCAGTAGTGATTGAATGTGTACATGTGAGAGTTCAAATTGAATCTATGCGAAAATTACTCTACAATTTTAGCTAAAGTTTAAAGACTGAATCTACTTCTTCAATTGCACAAAATCATCCCTAATAAAAAACCATTATACAGCTCAATAAAAAAAAGGGAAAAATTCAAATCCTTAAACAAGAAATGAAAGCCAAAGGCTACATGTAATCAATAATGTATGATTTATCTACCGATAGATTGTCTTCCTAATAAGGGTTGCCGACGAGGTAGAGGATTGACTTATCTTGTATGTCATAATCATCCATGGTGCAGCGGTCATCTAGTTGCTTATTTGCAAGGAACAAATAATGCTGGTGCAATATGAACCATTCCTTGTCACAAATTTTTGCTTTCACGCTGGCCACCATGTCTGTATTCTCCACCTTCAAGGGGAAAATCTTTTCAGTCAGGGTTTTGTATGAAGATTTGCATCTATACTACATGAGTCACTCTATGTGACAATCAGTGAATGATTTGAGCTATTGTTGAAAAGTAAATTCATAAAAAATGCAGCTCAATGCAAAACAAAAAGAACAAAAGTCAATTCCTTAATAAGAAACGCAAAAGTAAAAGACTCTTTATTATCGATAATGTATGATTTATGTACTTATAAGGTAATTGTATTAATGATAAGGGTCATTGACGACGGCAAATGTTGGGGTGGACGGTTGTCTGGTCTTGGATGTAGTAATTGGCAATGGTGTGGTGGTCATCTAGTCCCCAAGGAGGTGGAGGGTGAGGTGGAGGGTTGCCTCCTTGCAGATGTTGCAATTGGCAAGGGTTCTGTTGTCAGCTGGCTGGCTAGTGCTACAGATAAGACGTTGGTCGTGCACTGGAATCCCTGTCTTATCATGAATCTTCTCTTTCACATTGAATATTGTGTCTGAACTCGTAACGTCAAAGGACATCGTCTTTCCATATAGGTCCTTTACAAAGATTTGAATCTGCACCACAATTGTCATTAAATCAATAACCAAATTTCAGACTGATGATATTTCAAGAATCTATCCAAAAACAGAAAATGCTAACAACCTTTTTTGGCATTTGAAAAAGTGATGAATTTGAGATAAAATGCTAGAGTATAAATTCAAAGAATAAAATAAAAGAACCAAGACTTCAATAGGAAAAAAGCCAAAGCAAAGAAAAGGAGATGGGGGAGGTACCACGGGGTTTACACAAGTTATGCAAATTTCTAGCTTTAGAGGCTCAGAAGAACCAAAAGGAATCAAGTAAAATATATCTGGTTTTTTAGAGTTTAAAAGATAAAGTGTGAGTTCTGATTTACCCATGACAAGTAAAATAGCTATTAATATGACATGTAATGTGCACGAAGAGGCATCTGATGTACAAAGCAAAACAAAAAAGTCAATGTTCAATCAAACCTTTTCTCTAATCATTGAACTAATTTGACATAGGTAGCATGATGTCAAAAAGATTAGCCAAAATTGGTCTGTTACAACATTGGAGCAAGTACCAGACCAGGTTCGCAAAAATTTAAAAAATGATACCTATCATTAACCAAGACAAAAATAACGGAATCATTAACCAAAACAAGAATGGCTCAGTAATAATCTGGCTAGACTCCAAATCACGTACAAAAATTTGTCTCACTCATCTATAATCACATAAAAGTCTTGATTTCTTTTAAATTCACGACTCTTATCGTTTATGGTGATACTTTGGTCTTACAATTAAGCTTCAATCTGGCTATATGGAAAGAGTAATTACATTTTTACATGTATCTATACGAGAATTTATGTACAATTTCAGCTCAAGTTAAAAACTAAATATGTTTCCTAAATTGCATAAAATCATCCCCAGTAAAAAATAACTATACAACTCAATTTAAAACAAAACGAGCAAAAGTCAAAGACTTTATGTACTCAATACTATCTAATCTAAACTTCTTGGGTAATTATCTTTATGGTAAGGGTCTGGAACCGAAACGGAGGATGAGGTTGAGGGTTGACTTCTCTTGGATGTTGTAATTGGCAAGGGTCAGGCAATCAGCTAGTTCTTTACTGGCAAAGATCAATCATTACTGGTCCGCTGAGATTCTTTTCTTGTCTCAGACCTTCGCCTTCAAGTTTTCTATCGTGTATGAACTCTCCACCTTCAGGGGGATCGTCTTTCCAGTCAGGGTCTTTATGAAGATTTGCATCTGCGACACGATCTCCAACAAATTAATCACTAATAAAACCACAAGAAAGAAAACAAAAATCCATTGCAACCTTTACTGCAGCACAACAGAGTGAAAGAAATTAATGATTCGATACTGATATCTCAGGAACTGATCCAAAACGAATACAAATAGAAAACACTAACAACCTTCTTTGGCATTTAAAAAAACATATGACTTTGAGACAATTTTAGAGTATAAATTCAAAAGGTAAAAGAAAAAAATATGAGTATAATTTGAAAAACAACCAAATTAATGAAAAGGAGGAGATAGTAGGTTCCTTGGGGGTTATGCAAATTTCTAGCTCGAGATTTTCAGAAGAACCAAAATTACCAAATGGTATCACGAGGAAATTTATTGAAAGAGCTGCTAAAGTAACTTGTTGGAGATTCTTTGGAAAAAACTGTAACTTCAAACTGCATATTTGAGACCTAACCAATATATCATACTGATACCGCGGCTCAGAATTGTTAGGACCAATACAGCTAATACTGACCGCATTTCCCAAACAATATTATTATTGAGAACAAACAGTTTGCCGAGACATTCCTCCTGAAGAACAATAGCTTCGTCATTAGACTTTAAGGACACGATGAAGAAGTGACCATAAGAAAATTTTCTTCGAGAATCCTTGTTCTTATTGCTGAAATGGTTGGACAACACTTCTGATGAGGCAACAAAGTCACAACTTGAAAAGGGACAGTAACATGCCACATACATACATCCTTCTTCATGATTCCTCTTCTCATTGTACCGTATCGTCTCCTTACAACCATGTTTTTCATTCGGGCTTGACATTTCGAGCACTTATAACAGCAGGTAGTGCAAACAATATGACCATCAACACACTGAATTGCAACATACAAGGAAATCATCAAATTAGATTCTTAATCATTTGCTAGAATAAATTCAATTAAATAAGTAATAATTTCTTTCAAAGGCTTCTAGCAATAGCATGTTATGCAGTTAAGGTGAGATGGAGGCAACAAATTGTAATCATTCTCCAAACTCCATTATTCTCATTGTTTTCCTCAAAAATATGTAAAGGAGTATCAAGTTTTCTTCAGTAAAGTTAAAACCAATTTTTGGTTAAGTAGGAGGAATATCACATTTAATCACCAGAAACATATATACTTCATAAAATATGGCAACAAATTAACCATTCTCAGAGTAAAAAAATAACTTTTATTCAAAAAAATTAACAATTTACATGCATAGCTGGAACAGGTAGATACTCAAGGGTTGAAAACAAATGCAGCAATCAAATGCATTTGGGTCGGAAATCATCACAGAAACAGACTTATTCTCAATAACATCTTTTGAGGACTCAACTGTCTCTTCACAGTCTTTGCTACCTCCAATATACCACGTCCCTTAAATAGAAAGTATATGTCTATCACTCCCTAAATTAAATGATCAATTTTAGATCATTTCACATCGGAAAAACATTAAGTGTGGGAATAGAAACATTGATATAACACAATAAGATTTATAAATAAACTTGTCAGACCAATGTTGCATCACATGACTTGATCTAAAAGTATCCAATGTTTTGATGTTGTTTACAAGCAATATTAACTTCTACTCTCATTGCATTTTTCTCAAACCTAACAACATGGAAGAATGCTCTAAAATGGAAATGAAGCCACCTATTTATAGATTTCATTGAAGTGTAAATTCTCCTGGTCATATATGCACTCACCTGGAGAGTAGACGTTTCTTCACCTTGAAGTCTTTGTCATCCCAACCATGTTGGTCATTAAACCGCCCTAATTCTTCAGGCAAGTAAATACTCATCATGGCGCATCTGACCTGTTTTAGACTTCATCTTTCCGTTGTTATTTCGCTAGGCCATTTCATGACTCACCAGGCAAAGTGGTTCAACTTCAACTCCTTTTTTCTTATCTTGGCTACTCATCCCGTTAATCTTCTAAAATACTACAAAATGTATTGGAAAAAGGGTGAAAGTACAAGGAATTTCTAATTAACCTATCTTTCTCATATTTACACAAAATCGGGGATTTTCATTAGGATTTTTGCAAAATAAGTTAATAAGTTCCATAAAATATATATGTAAAATCATATAATTTTGACACTTATCAAATATATCTTGTATTTGACTTGTGCTTAAATCTTTTATTCTCTCTGTTTAGAGTTATCATGTATTCAAAATCGTTAAAACTTGTATTTGACCCATTAGTGGTAGATTGTTGTTTCCTCGAAGGTTTAAGTGTTATGTCGTTTTGAGAAGATGGAAGTATAATCAATTTGACAAACGAATACTCTAGCGGATTTTTTTGTTTTCAAAAAGCTTAATTGTAAGGTTGTTTCGAGAAGATGCCACATTTCCCAATTCTAAGCTAGTTTTTCTTTTTTGCAAACATGATATCCTCTGTACGCAACTGCAGAGACTAATTCCTCGAGCGGGGTAAGACCACAATGGGTGGCAAAGCTCTCCCTCAAAAGATTTAATATTGTTTCATTCTAAGGGTTGTACTCTTGAGTATTCTACGCGAGTTTTGAAAACACGTTTAAAAATGGAGTGGTCCATGAGGTGTTATCCCAACAATAAGAGCTATACATTGTAACTTTAAGACTTTAAGGGACATAGTTCTTTTAAGAAAAAAATGAAGAGTGTATTAGTTTATCTTGGTGGTACCAATTTAAGATTCAAAAGGAGAGAGATAAAAGAAAGTAGAGATATAAGAAAGAGGGAAAGAAGATACTAGGAATGAAATATTAATTTAATAATTATTTATTCCATTCCATTTTTTATCAATAACTAATTATTCTATCTCATTCTTCCTAAATTTGGTCAACCAACAATAAGAGGAAATGATTTCGTTCCATCCTTCATTTTTTTTACTTTGTAGTTTCAATTTTATAATTAAAAAAAGAAGCTAGGATCACAGGGATAGGTGAAATAAAACTTAAAGTTTGTCTTCTAGTTTTGATGACTCAGTGGCAAACTGTATATATCCAACTTTGTAACCATACATTCTCTTGCAAGACACAGGGAATGGATCCAAGTTACTTGATTCATATCGATCAAATAATGCTTTGGTGCTGCAATTATGTTTCAATCAGACTATAGAGCAGGAGCCACTCTATGTCAGAATTACTGAACGATTTCAGCAATATTTGAAAAGTAAATATGTTTCCTCAATTGTTAAAAATCATCTCCCAGTAAAAAAAATCATTATACAACTCAAGACAAAACAAAAAGAACAACAGTCAAATCTTCAACAAAGACTCTATGTTATCAATAATGAATGATTTCTCTACTTGTAGAGTGATTGTATTCATGATTGTCTGCTCTTTGATGTAGTAATCGGCGATGGTGTGGTGGTCTTCTAGTCCCCAAGGAGGCGGAGGACGAGATGGATGGTTGAACAATCATAGAGGTTACAATCGGCAAGGGTCTGGCTGTCTTCTAGTTGTCTACCAGCAAAGATCAGACGTTGGTCGTGCACTGGGATCGCAGTCTTGTAAAGAATCTTCTCTTTCAGATTAACTACCTTGTCTGAACTATTAACCTTAAAGGTCCAATGCTTTCCATCCAGGTCTTTTACAAAGATTACCATCTGCTTCACAATTGGCATGAACACACTTTTTTAATATTATCTCTAACATTTATTTTCTTATTGGATGAAACCTAAAAAAATCTTTTCTCAGATTCGTTGAGTAACTAATATATATGATATATATAGACAGATACGTTAGTTATTCAATAAAATAATAAATAATTCCTTAAAATTGTAAATGGCCAATTGAGTATTTTCATTTAATTGACTTGGTGACCTAGTACAAGGTTTTGGTTTAAACTGAAACCAACTAACAGAAAAATAGAAATTTAGACTGATCAAAAAACAGAAAAATAGAAATTTAGAAGAACTAGTGAATTTGGGATAAAATGTTAGAGTATAAATGCAAAACATAAGAGAAAATAATAAGACTTCAATAGGAAAATAACCAACGCAAATAAAAGGATATAGGAGGTACCGTGAAGGTTAAGCAAGTTATGCAAATTTCTAGCTTGAGAAATTTAGAAGAACCAAATGGAATCACAATGAGCTCTGATGAAAGATTTTCTAAAGTAACCCGTTGGACATTCTTCACAAAAGAGTGTAATTTCAGTTTGCATATTTGAGACGTAGCCAATATATCATAACTATACTCAGACACAGAAGCATCAAGACCAAAGCAGCAAATATTGATTGCATTTCCTAAATGCGTAGTAGTATTATTGAGAATAAATTGTTTGCCATCGTTTTTCTCTTGAAGAACAATGGTTTTATCATCGGGCTTTAAGGAGACCACGAAGGATTTACCATAACAAAATTTGATTTGAAAATCTCTGTGTTTATGGCTCAAATGATCAGACAACACTTTAGATGATGCAACAAAGCCACAACCTGAAAGGGGACAGTAACATGGCTTATGAATGCATACTTCTTCATGCTTCCTTATTTTCACCCTGCAACCATATTTTCTATTCGGGCATGACATTTCGATAGACAACACTTTAGATGATGCAACAAAGCCACAACCTGAAAGGGGACAGTAACATGGCTTATGAATGCATACTTCTTCATGCTTCCTTATTTTCACCTTGCAACCATATTTTCTATTCGGACATGACATTTCGATAGATTGCAATAGATTCTCAATGGCTTTACAACCTTTTGAGCTGATGGACAATGAGCACTTGTGACACTTGTTCTGAAGTTTAGGACAGCAAATAGAGCAAACAATATGACCATTATCACACTGTATTGCAACAAAAAAGTAAATCATCAGATTAGACTTTAAACTAATTGTTAGAATAGCATAAAATATGATAAAACATTTTTTTTAAGGCTTGTCAGCAAGTTATGCAATCAAAAGTATAACCAACATAAAGGTAATCATTCTAAGTTTATTCTTCTCAAAATCTATGTACTCAATGACAGACTGCAGCTGCCACCCGAAATGCTACGGAAATATACACAACAAAGTTCATACCATACACGTATAAAGTCTGAAAAATAGAAGGATGTACAAAATTAAAGACATTCATAATTATTTATCGATGTGCATTGTTACTAATACTCAAACCCAATGTAAAGCAAATAAGTCTTGAACCTATAAGGCTTAAAATAACTCATCCAAGTATTTAAAATAAATGAAAGTGATTCCTTCTATCATCATGCTCACTTTTATTCTAAAGGCTTAATTAAATAGCTGGTCCCTTAACTTAATTCTTTGTTTCAAAATGGTCCTATAAAAATTTGCAAATTGGTCCTTTATCTTCGCTTCCGTTAGTCATTTTGATCCTATTCTGTCAATTATAACCTCAAATTTCTAAGGTGAATCAACTTTAAAAGTGGTCAACATAGACCTTAATAAAAAATTTAATTTTAACTATTTGATCATTTTTTTTCAAAAAAGGGACCGTTTGATCATATCGATCTATTATATGTTACCGTGAACCACCAACACCTTTTATTTTCACAGTTAAATTATATTTTTTGCCCCTTCAGTTAATTTTAGGTTTCACTTTGCTCCCTTAAGTCTTTTTCGTTTCATTTTGGTCCCTTAAATTACAAATGGTAGAAAATTTGGTCATTTAAGTTTTTTTTTGGTCACTTAACTTATAAATATTAGACACTTTGATCCTTTAACCTACAAACCTTAAACACTTTAGCCCTTCCTATTAGGAACCAAAATGTCTTAATATCTTAAACTTAGGGATTGACTTAAGGGACTAAAATAAAACGAAAAAAACTAAGGGAGCAAATTGCATAATGACGGATCAAAGTGAAACAAAACAGATTTAAAGGACCAAAGCGAAACCTAAAAATAATTTAAGGACCAAAAATGTAATTTAGCAAAAAAAAAATACGTACCTGAAAAACGGGAATAGTTAAGGGTTGAAAACAATAACAGCAATCGTTTGCAGAATAAACGATCTCTTCATTGTCTTTGGTGCATTTCTCCCTTTCATCTTTTGCCTAATAGTGATTAAAAAAAGAAATACATAATCAAAATCAAGGTTTTATGTAAAGCATAATCACGTTCTTCTAGTACAATAAAATCAAGCTATTAAAACAAAAGACTCACATAGAAACTAGAAAATATTACCTTCAAAAAAGAAAAGAGATAAGAAAATATAGGCAATTTCATTGGAATGCTTTTTGGCCGCAACCGATGTGTCCTTTGGTGCTTTTGAGTAAAGAATGTCTCTATCAAATGTAACCTAATTTGAAGCAAAATATGGCCACACATGCATGGGCTTCGCCAAAAAAATATGAGCTCTCCGTTATTAATTATTATTTTTTTCGGTTGATTTATTTTTGAAAGAAAATAATTCATTGCATATCTTTTTTTTAAACATAATTCATTACATATCATTAATTAACTAATAAAAATACGATAATTATATAAAAAATAATTAGATTGATAATATTGTAGAAAGTTGATAGATATTAAATGAAAATTATGAGTACTAGCGAAAAGACGGGAACGTGAGTGTCTGCCTTTCCGCTCCTTTTATTGCGTTAATGCGTGTAAATTATCAACAATATTTTATAGAAATTTGCGTGTAAATCACAAATTATATTTTATATATATATAGACACACACACACACATACATATTAAAATTATAAGTATAGATATAGATATAGATATTTGTGACTTTCAAATGTAACAAACTCAACAAACCATATTTATCTTTTTCAACGACAACAATATATATAATATGACAAATATAATAAAAATTCTTATTTTTTTTAATAACACCAACAAATAGCATTATTATAAGAAATTTTGTTTAAGGGTCTAATTGGAATAACAAAAAATCCAGCCCAAAATCTTCCCAAAAGGGGCTATTTTCTTTATATATAGTATAGATTGATGTAATGTTTCTATTAAATATTTTTCTCTTATAAACATCAATGTAGTGCTTCTATTAAATAATTTTTTATTTTATATGCAAAACATCATTCAATTTTGATGGACGATTATAAAATTAAGAAGATCATGAGTTTTAATAAGGACGATTATACAAAATTTCTGGACGTCGATTTTTACTAGTAAAAGAGTCGTGTGAAAGCACGGGTGGCGTAACATTGCGATAATTATATAAAAAATAATTATATTATTAATATTGTAGAATGTTTATAGATATTAAATTAAAATTATAAGTATTAATGTAATATTTTTATTAAATATTTTTCTCTTATATACACAAAAATTTATTAAATAGTTGAGTCACACCATTTTTGGATTTTATTTGCTCATATATGTGAAAACCAATTTTTATGTAATATATGAGAAAGTTGATATGTTACAATTTTGAAAAGTCGTGACTATTTTTAAAATCAAAATTAATGTAATGTTTCTATTAAATAACTATTTATTTTATATGCAAAGACTGCTCAATGTTTGCATCGCACTCGTTGCAGATTTTATTTACTTATATCTGCATAAAAAAATTTATATACATATATGAGAAAGACGATATGATAAAATTTTAAAAACTCATGACTATTTTTTAAATCAAAATTAATGTAGAGTTTCTATTAAATAATTTTTATTTTATATGCAAAACATTGTTCAACGTTTGCACCGCACCCGTTGCAGATTTTATGTACTTGTATTTGCATAAACAAAATTTTATATACATATATGAGAAAGTCGATATTATAAAGTTTTGGAAACTCGTGACTATTTTCAAAATATCAACATTAATGTAGTGTGTCTATTAAATAAATTTTTATTTTATATTTAAAACACTGTTAAATATTTAAACCGCATTCGTTGAGGATTTTATATGTTTATACATGCACAAGAAAATTTTTATGTACCGATATGTGATAGTCAATATGATAAAATTTTAAAAACTCGTGACTATTTTCAAAATATAAACATTAATGCAGTATTTTTATTAATTGAATTTTTATTTTCTATGCAAAACATTGATCAATGTTTGCACCGTTCCCGTTGCACATTTTAAATGTTTATATCTACAAAAACAAATTTTTATATACATATATGAGAAAGTTGATATGATAAAATTTTGAAAACTCATGACTATTTTCAAAATCAAAATTAATGTATTGTTTCTATTAAATAACTTTTTATTTTATATGCAAAAGACTGTTCAATGTTTGCACTGCACCCGTTGCAGATTTTATGTACTTATTTCTGCATAAACAAATTTTTATATACATATATGAGAAAGTCGATATGATAAAATTTTGAAAACTCATGACTATTTTCAAAATCAAAATTAATGTATTGTTTCTATTAAATAACTTTTTTATTTTATATGCAAAAGACCGTTCAATGTTTGAACTGCACCCGTTGCAGATTTTATGTACTTATATCTACATAAACAAATTTTTTTGTACATATATGAGAAAATCGATATGATAAAATTTTGAAAACTCATTATTATTTTCAAAATCAAAATTAATGTAGTGTTTCTATTAAGTAACTTTTTATTTTATATGCAAAATATTGTTCAATGTTTGCACCGCATGTAACACCTATATAAAGATTGTCTAGGATCTTATACGAGTATTAAAATTTCGTACTGGATGCATTAATTTACAATACATAAAGTTTATCTCATAATGATACATAACATAAGTATCAATACATCCAACTGTTAATACAAAACATCTCTGCTATATACATCATAAAACAACATCTGAACACACATGATAACTAGAACAACTATAAACCAGCACGATCAGTCGAAAGCCTTCTCCTTACCCTTGCTGCGTGCTACCTGCGAACCTGCATCAGAAGGAACGGGATGAGACATAATGTCTCAGTGAGCTCCAGCCCAACCTACTGTTGGCAACCTCGGGGAGACCTAGGGTCGCCATGCACTAACTATTGGCATTCTCGGGGAATCCTATGATCGCCAAGCCTTAAACTTTTCCCATATAGGGTTATTACCTGCCTGATATACTATGTAGTTGTAAAAACTGGACTACGATCTACTAACTTAGTGATCGAGGGGATTCCTAGGATCACTGCCTAATAACTGCTACCTGATAACTGATACCTGCCTGAACATAATAAAGTATTTTCCTGTTATTATTATGTTAGTATGTTAGCGTGTAACAAACATTATTATTTGGGTTGATTTTTCGGAATGCCCCCGAGTGGAGTAACCCCGGAGTACATTCCCCTGATAACCGGTGAAAATTCCTATCTGAGGCTAATCACCGGACTCCTCTTGCATGTGTGTGGTTATCCTCGCGGAAAGTTCCTCCCGTCCCAGCTGTATCTAGAACCCCCGTGCTCTCTAACTGCGAGAACGACGGAGACACAAATCTTTAATTAAAACTTATGTGTGGTTATCCTCGAGGAAAGTTCCTCCCATTCCAGCTGTAACTGGAACCCCCTGTGCTCTCTAACTGCGAGAACATAGAAGACACAAAGTTTATCCTGATAATATAATTAAATATTATTCCTGATAATTATACATTATCCTGATATTCCTGAACTGTTACGTGTACCCCCAGTGTCACTCTGACGTGAACAACTGAGGCACGTCCTGATGTACATATAAATGTACCTGTAACTGGGGAAAAATCTTGGTACCACTGCCTAAGGTACACTCTAATCTGTCTGGTTAAGGGTATCCTGATAAATAACCCTTAACATACTTGATACTATTTTACCTGAACCTTGAATGTAGTAGCACATTCCTATTATCCTCGTATTCTAAACTGAATACACCTCTATTCCTGCTTATCTATCATAGGTTCTTGACATATCGTTGTCATATGTCATCCTTAAGAGTTTACCAACTCACTTGTAATGAATTTGTTCATCTAACCCTTTGTTCTTGCATTTCCCATACATTGCCTATTCCTTGCTCCTCTATGATTTCGCCCATTAAAGGCCTTTAGGATGAGTTAAAATGGTGTCCTTTGATTCTTTAAAGTTTTTGGAGAAAACGGTTGCGAAAAACCTCGCTTAAACCCGCCGGATCACCCGAAACAACTCAGTTGACCAAGCTGTTTTTCGTGAGCGCGCTGTAGCGATGGGATGGTCGCTGTAGCGACCCTGTGCAGTAGCAGAAAAGGCCTGCTCGCTGCAGCAAGCTCCAGCTCGCTGTAGCGAGCTTGACAGTTCAGAAATTGCTCAAAATTTGTATTTTTCACCATTTTAGCTCAATCCAACTTACCCAAGCATCCCAATGATGTTAGGAATTATTTTCTATTGCATTTAAGGCATGATTGAACAAGGAATAGACAAGTATTAGGGATTAGGGAACAAAACCATTAACTTGGCATGAGATAAAATTACACACTTAAACTTACTCAAAGTGGGTTCTAAAACCCTAGGGAGCTCACCTAGCAATTGTGTGATCCTTGCTAAGCTTCCAAATCTCCAACCCTAGCTTGGTTTTACTTCTATCCTTGATTCTTCCTTAGTTTTCTCTTGCTCCTAATTCCCAAAGTTTTGCTTGCTTATGATCCAATTGGTTTAGGGAGAAAGTTGATGAATTGGAGCTTGGTAGGGTGAGGGCCGAAATCTTGAGAGAGAGGGAGAAGAAAAATCTGAACTTTAGAGAGAGAAAGGAGAAGATAAAATGAAGAAAATTATCTATCTTTCCCTATTTATAACTCTTCCATCTCAAATTACAGTTTTGCCCCTTCTCACTCGTAATCTCTCTGACAATGATAAAAGTTATGTCTACGCGGGATATTACACTCTACCCCCCTTAAAGAAATTTCATCCTCGAAATTAGAATTTACCTAAAAATAAATGTGGATAGCTCCTTTGCATCTCTGATTCTAGCTCCCAAGTAGCTTCACCGTCGGGAGAACCTTTCCACACAACCTTGACAATTGGAATCTCTTTGTTCCTCAAGGACTTGACTTCATGATCAACAATCTGTTCTGGTTCTGGCTGAAATGTTAAATCTGATCTTAAGTCGATAGTTTCCAACTCTACTGGTCAAAAAGGATCGGGAATGAATTTCCTTAATTAAGAGACATGAAAAACATAATGCAATCCTGATATAGCCGGTGGCAGAGCTAACTGGTAAGCTGCCGGACCGACGTGTCTAAGTATCTGAAATGGCCCAATAAATCTTGGACATAATTTCTTTGTCCTAAAAACGCCTCGTAAACCCAGATTAGGTGTAACCTTCAGAAATACGTGATCTCCCACTTCGAACTCTAAAGGCCTTCGCCTCTTGTCTGCATAACTTTTCTGACGACTCTGAGCAGTCCTTATCTTATCCTAAATAGATTTAATCTTCAGAGTGGTCTCCTGAATAATATCGGGTCCCAGAATACTCTTATCTCCGACCTCAGCCCAACAAAGTGGTGTCCTACACTTTCTGCCATACAATGCCTCATAAGGTGCCATCCCTATACTGGAATGGTAACTATTGTTGTAAGAGAATTCAATTAAAGGCAGATGATTATTCCAACTTCCTCCATCTTCTAAGATGCACGCACGTAGCATATCCTCCAACGTCTGAATAGTTCTTTCGGATTGACCATCTGTTTGAGGATGATGGGACGTGCTCATCTTTAGCCTCGTTCCTAAAGCCCTCTGAAAGGCTTTCCAAAAATGAGAGGTAAAAATTTGGTCTCTATCTGAGACAATACTAGTTGGAACACCATGCAGTTTCACAATCTCTACGATAAACAATTCTGCATACTGAGAAGCCCTGTAAGTAGTCTTAAACGGCAAGAAGTGAGCAGACTTAGTTATCCGGTCTATGTTGGAACAAAATGTATGAACAACTCTCTTTTGGATAGGGGGAGATTGTTGGAACAAAATGTATCAACAACTCTCTTTTGGGTTTTGATGATAACAAAGTGTTAAAAAGAAAATTGGTATTGCTAATGCTTTGTTCTAAGTGTGCAGAACCATGTTCTTAATGTTTAGTAATTAATACTGGTTATGGAAGAACAAGCTAAGAGCAAGAAGGAAAGCTTAGAAGCTTTGTTGCAAGAATGAAGCAAAACTGGGTATGAAGCAGCTTCTGAAGGCAGAGTCTGAAGACTGGGTTTGAAGACTGCGTCTGAAGAAGTGAGTCTGAAGACTGCGTCTGAAGGCAGCTTCTGAAGGGAGAGTCTGAAGACAGCGTCTGAAGGCTGAGTCTGAAGGTCAACAGAAGTCAACGTCTGAAGGCAGCTTCTGCAGGTCAACAGAAGTCAACGTCTGAAGGGTGCTTCTGAAGGTCAACAAAAGTCAACGTCTAAAGAAGTGCGTCTGATGAACAGTGCTTCTAAGGTCTGAGTCTGAGACCTGCGTCTAAAGTGAGCTTCTGATGAACAGTGTCTGAAGAAGCTTCTGAAGTCTGACCTTAAGGAAAAGCAGCTGTCACGGTCAGCATTTAATGCCTGGTCTGTCAGAATAACTCAATGGAACAGTTGCTTCCCTTGAAGAAACATTCTCCAGCTTTTAAGGAAAGCAAATTCAAATATGGTTGCGTGCTTTGATTTCTGCTCAGTTTTAGCTCACAAGTTCAGCTGAACCTAGCTTACAATTGCAACGGCTCTTTGCTTAATTTCTGGGCAATCCTCAACAGCTCTTTTATCCTCTATATAAGAGTGAAGATTTGAAGAAGGAAATTGCTAAGACTCTGAAAAACTAAAGACTGAAACCGTGTTCTGTTTTGCTGTCAACATTCACAAAGTCACCAAAACTCTTAGAAATTCTTACAATCTTAGTATCTTAGAATTTCTTAAGTTTAGAGTCTTAAACCTGAGTTGTATTAAGTGAACACCTCTGATATTTGATCAAGTGTTCAACTCAAACTTACTTTCTTTGTAAAACAGTTTGATTAAGTCTCAGTCTGCGTGCTGAGCATCCAGAAGTCTGTTTACTTAGTGTATTGAGCAATTAGAAGTCTCTTAGCTTTGTGCTTTGAGCAGAGAAGTCTCTTGATTGTGTGTCTTGAGCAGAGAAGCCTCTTAACTTAGTGTTTTGAGCATAGAAGTCTCTTGCTAAGTGCTTGAGCATTGGAAGTCTCTTAGCTTTGTGCTTTGAGCAATTGTAATCTCTGATTATAGTTAAAATCTCCTGTAAGTGACAGGGGGACTAGACTACTTCCAACTTGTGGAAGGAACTAGTATAAAAACATCTGTGTCTCTCTTTCCCTTTCTCTCTTTTACTTAAACCGCTGCTAATTAACTCTGATAAAGGTTCAGAACCTGATTCTGAACTTAATCATAAGTTTTGAGAAAGAAAAATGAAAAACTGCCCACACACAATTCAACCCCCCCTTCTTGTGTGTTTTTCTCACCTTCAGTTGGTATCAGAGCTCCGGTTCTGATATTCAATCACTTAATAGTGAGTTAGTGAGATCCTGAGAAAAACATGTCATCCAGCAGTTCCCCTCCACCCTCTCCTAGAAATCAAAGAACTGGTCATGCTTCTGTATCATATGACTATGGTATAGATGATAGAAAATCTAGATCACACAATAAACCTCCAGTGTTTACTGGTGATCCAGAGAAGTTCTCTTGGTGGAAAAGTAAGATGTACAGCCACATCATTGGTATTGATGATTCATTATGGGATATAATAGAAGATGGAATCTCTATTCCAGTTGACGAAGAAGGTGTAGCTGTCAACAGAAGTGGTCTGAGTGATGCTGAAAGGAAGATATACAGGAAGCATCACAATGTTAGAGGAATCATTGTGGATTCTCTACCTCACACTGAGTATCAGAAGCTGAGTGACAAATCAACAGCCAAAGCCATCTTCAAATCCCTCTGCTCTAACTATGAAGGTAACAAAAAAGTTAGAGAAGCAAAGGCTAATATTCTTGTTCAGCAATATGAGATGTTCAGAATGAAGGAGGATGAAAATATTGAGACAATGTTCTCAAGATTTCAGACTCTGGTTTATGGACTTCAGATTCTGAAGAAGAGTTATACCACTGCTGATCATGTGAAAAAAATCCTAAGAAGTCTGCCATCTAAATGGAGACCCAAAGTAACTGCTATTGAGGAAGCTAAAGATCTAAATACTCTAAGTATTGAAGATCTTATAAGCTCCTTCAAAGTGCATGAACTGGGACATAATAAAGATGATTCTGTTAGAGAGCTTAAATCAATAGCACTGAAATCCAAAAGAAAGTCTGTTAAAGCTTTAAAAGCTATTGAATCTGAAGAAGAATTTCCTGAGGGAAATTCTGAAGAAGATTCAGATGCTGAAGAGCTTGCAATGCTTTCCAAAAGAATTCAGTACTTAATGAATAGAAAGAAAAAATTCTCTAACAGAAGCAGTAACTTTAAAGGATCTGGTTCAAAGAGGGAAAATCAGAAGGACTGCTACAACTGCAAGAAGCCTGGGCATTTTATTGCTGATTGTCCTGATCTTCAGAAAGACAAGTCAAAAGAGAAATCAAAGAAGCCTAGCTCTAAGTCAAGTAGCTTCAGAAACAAACTCAAGAAGAGTCTTATGGTAACATGGGATGATCTTGACAATGAGTCTGAGTCTGATGAAGAGGAAGCAAATCTGGATTTAATGGCAACAACATTTTCTGATGCAGAATCATGTTCAGACTCTGATGATGAAGATGAGGTATACTCTGAACTTACAAGATCTGAACTGATTGAAACAGTTAAAGATCTTATGAACCATCTCAAAAGCAAGCTAGGTGAACTAAAATCTTTGAAAAATAAACATAACTTGCTGACAGAGGAGAATCTCAAACTTCAGAATCAATTCAATGAGATTGATGAAGAAGTTAGAGAACTCAGAGATGTGGTTCATAAGAAACCTGAAGAGATTCCAAATGAACATGAAATTGCTCTTCAGGACTTTATTTTAACTGGAATCAATAGAAGTAAGATTGCTTCTATGATTTATAACATTGTCAGAAACAAAGGTGAAGGTATTGGTTTTGATTCATTCAATCATTCAAATGAATCAAAAATACCCTCCTGTTCTGAAAATATTATGAAAGGCACTCGGGTGTGCTTTGTGCCTGCTTCTGAAAATTCTGAGAAGCAGAATTTAACAGAAACTGAGACTGCTGAGTCTGAGGTTCTGAACTGCTCAGAGTCTGAAGCTTCTGAACCTAAGGGAAAGATGAAGGCAGAAGTTAAAACTTTGCCAAAGTCTAATCCTAAAGGTCCTAAGCCCAATACTATGAGAAAATCAGACTCTAAACTTGAAAATGTTCAGAGTCTGAAGAGTTCAAAACCTGAAACTAGTAAGTCTCAGAGTCTGAAAAATTCTAACTCATATTCTACTAAGACTGGGTTTATGAAACCTTCAAAAATTATTAAACCAGTCTATTCAAATCCTTTTCAAAACCAGAATGTCAGGCAAAGCAAACAAAAGAAAGCCAATCTGTCATCTGTTTCTGATTGTATTAAGAAAGGTCAAACTGAAGTTTGCCTTGTGTCAGGAGTCAACAAAACTAGAATTCTGAAGAAATCAGAACCAAAGTGTTCAATGGTTCAGACTCTAAACAACTCAGAACCAAAGACCTTCAAGTCTCAGGTTCTGAAGAAATCTGAGTCAAAACCATTGAGAACTCAGGTTTTGAAGAACTCAGGTTCTAAAACTAAGACTTATTCAAGATTTAAGGACTCATATCCAAAATATCTGAACAAGTCTGAGTGTTATAACTCCAGACACAAGGTGCAACAAAAGTCTAAACCCTTCAAGACTAACCATAAAGGACCCATGAAAATATGGGTACCTAAGTCTGAGATAATTTTTGTTGCAGATATGCTTGTCATCCAAAGAAAAGGAAAGGTCTTGGTACCTGGACAGTGGATGCTCGCGTCATATGACAGGAGACAAGTCTATGGTCCAAACCCTGAACATGAAAGAGGGAGGAGTTGTGGGGTTTGGAGGAAATCAGAAAGGAAGGATCATTGGTACTGGTAAGATAGGTAATTCTTCCCTGTACATTGATGATGTTTGGCTGGTAGATGGACTAAGACATAATCTACTTAGCATAAGCCAATTATGTGATAGTGATTATGAAGTCCTGTTTAATAAGAACACTTGCGCTGTAATCAACAATAAAGATAAATTTGTTGTGTTCAAAGGAAACAGGAAAAACAATGTTTATAAAATCAATTTTTCAGAATTGGTTGAACAAAAGGTAGTTTTCCTTCTGTTTGTGAGTGATGAGAAATGGGTATGGCACAAAAGGCTGGGACATGCTAACTGGAGACTCATCTCTAAGCTTAGCAAGTTGCAGCTGGTAAGAGGCCTGCCAAACATTGACTATCACTCAGATGCTCTTTGTGGAGCATGCCAAATAGGAAAAATTTCTAAAACTTCTTTTAAATCCAAAAACATTGTTTCCACCTCAAGACCTTTAGAACTGCTTCACATTGATTTGTTTGGTCCTGTTGGAACAGTTTCAATCAATGGGAAGAAATATGGGCTTGTAATTGTTGATGATTATAGTAGGTGGACTTGGGTTAAATTCCTTAGAACTAAAAATGAAACATGTGATGTGTTTAACAAATTCTGCAAACAAGTACAAAATGAAACTGATTTGAAAATTTTAAAAGTCAGAAGTGATCATGGTGGTGAATTTGAAAATGAACCTTTTGAAATTTTTTGTGAAGATCATGGAATTCTCCATGAGTTCTCTTCTCCTAGAACTCCACAACAAAATGGAGTTGTAGAGAGAAAGAACATATCTTTGCAAGAAATGGCCAGAACCATGATCCATGAATCCAAAATTGCAAAGTACTTTTGCGCAGAAGCTGTTAACACAGCATGTTATATTCAGAACAGGATCTATATCAGACCTATTCTGAAAAAAAACAACATATGAACTTTTTAAAGGAAGAAAACCAAGCATTTCTTATTTTCATCAGTTTGGTTGTACTTGTTACATTCTGAACAATAAGATCTACCTAAAGAAATTTGATGCTAAGGCTCAAAAGGGTATCTTTTTAGGATACTCAGAGAGATCCAAAGCATACAGAGTGTATAATTCTGAAACACATGTTGTTAAAGAATCAATACACATAAGATTTGATGATAAGAAGCCTGGTAATGAAATACCAGAGCTGATTGAGAGTTTTGCATATTTCAGACTCTCAGAGAAACCTTCAGAACTTGAACAGAGTTCAGAGTCTGAAGAAAGTTCAGAAGCTGGAAATTCTGAAGAAACTGACAAACTCTCAGATGCTGAAACTCCTCCTGAAGATAATCAAGATCAGCATGGTTCTGAACAAGCCCCTGATGATTCTTCAGAAGCTAATCCACCCAGAACCTCATTTAAATACAAGTCTTCACATCCTGAGGAGCTGATCATTGGAAACAAGAGCAGTCCAATAAAGACCAGATCAGCATTCTGTCAGAATGAATCTTTGGTTGGACTATTATCCATGATTGAACCCACAACAGCTGATGAAGCACTTGCAGATGATGGATGGATTGTAGCTATGCAAGAAGAACTGAACCAGTTTCAAAGAAATGATGTCTGGGATTTAGTTGCAAGACCAGATCACAAGAACATCATTGGAACAAAATGGGTGTTCAGAAACAAGCTTAATGAACAAGGAGAAGTGATCAGAAACAAAGCAAGACTGGTTGCTCAAGGCTACAGTGTTGAAGCAGTATTTCAAACAACAAAAGTAAGTATTTTCAATTATCGTCTCCTCAGGGATTAGGTGCGTTACTTCGAACCGTTCAACAATCGGTATTGTTTTGAGTTAAGGGTTTCGTCACTTGGTTGCATAAACTAATGAAATTTAATTGCAGAAATAAAACGACAAGTAATAGGGTATCAAAGCGTTGGAATTAGAGTTCATCAATCTTGCAAAGAATATAATCTATAAATCATGCATATGAATTTAGCGTTTTAGCGAAAATATCACGTATCGCTCGACAACGTCATTGATTTCCCAAATGACATCGTGAGATCGATCGTATCGTTTAATCGACGATTTCCCAATCAATCAAACGATCCGAAAGCATTACGATCCGAAACTTTATGCGATTATCAAAACCCAAATCCATTTCTAGATTTTCTTATTTTGATAGAAGATTATTCTTAAACATAGATTCAAAAGTATTTGTCAATATCAATTGAATCAAGCATTAGAGTGAAAAGCAAGAATAACTTCATAAACACATAATTTGCTAAAATCATATATTCACATAATCATATATTACATCAAAGCTAGAAAGATTACCTTCAATCCCAACAAAGGGATGTTAGTTGTTCATTTTCATGACAACTATACAAAAGTTAAGAGAAAAGATGAAGATCATAGCCTAAAGTCTTGATTTCCCAAAGCCTTTGGTTGATTACACAATTCAATCCTTTTGCTCCTTGAAGATCATGGCTTCTAGCCCTAAAACTAAGTCCTAAACTATTACTAAACTGAATTAAAAGCAATCCCTAAAATTGGAAAAAATCAATGATCCATTTCTCTAACTGATTGCCCAGAAAAATGAGCTAAAAAGCTTTTATAAAACTGAAACTTTGCACGCTCGCTACAAGCGATGAGCTGGTCGCTTGTAGCGATGAAGTCTGTTGGCCAATGGGAGAGCTCCACGTCAGCATGGAACCTTAAACCGCCCTTGGTCGCTTGAAGCGACCGGTCCATCGCTTGTAGCGATGGACTCTCCAATTTCCCTGCCTAAGCTCGCTTGAAGCGTGGCATCTGGCGCTTGAAGCGATGAAGTCTCCAAATTCCCTGCCTATCCTCGCTTGTAGCGAGGAAGCGTGCGCTTCTAGCGATGGCTTTGATCAAAACTTCATTTCTCTTTGCTCAACATGTTCAAGCATGAATTTCCTGCAATAATAACATGGGGTAAGGCATAGGATCAAAATTTTGATATTTAATGATAAATTAAGAGCTTATCCTATGGTAACTTGTGAAATAAGTAACATAAGTGCCTAAATTAAATAAGCATTTTAACCACTTTCAGGCACTTAACATACAGCCAGCAGGAAGGAATAGACTACACTGAGACATTTGCTCCAGTTGCAAGACTGGAAGCAATCAGGTTACTTCTTTCCTATGCAGTTAATCATGATATCATCTTGTATCAAATGGATGTTAAGAGTGCTTTCTTAAATGGTGTTATTTCTGAAGAAGTTTATGTCAAACAGCCTCCTGGTTTTGAAGATGTTAAAAATCCAGATTTTGTTTTTAAACTTAAGAAATCTTTATATGGTCTGAAACAAGCTCCCAGAGCTTGGTATGAAAGACTTAGCAATTTCTTACTTAAAAATGATTTTGTAAGAGGTCAAGTTGACAATACACTCTTTAGAAAAATTCTTAAGAAAGACATCTTAATTGTGCAAATTTATGTTGATGATATCATATTTGGTTCTACTAATGCCTCTCTTTGCAAAGAATTTTCCAAGTTAATGCAGGATGAATTTCAGATGAGCATGATAGGAGAATTGAAATTCTTTCTTGGAATTCAAATCAACCAATGCAAAGATGGGGTGTATGTTCATCAGTCCAAATACACAAAGGAGCTTCTGAAGAAGTTCCAGCTTGATGACTGTAAGCTGATGACAACACCAATGCATCCAACCTGCACCTTAAGCAAAGAGGACAATGGCTCAAAAGTAGATCAGAAACTCTACAGAGGTATGATAGGTTCTCTGTTATACTTAACTGCTTCTAGGCCAGATATTTTATTTAGTGTATGTCTGTGTGCTAGATTCCAGTCAGATCCTAGAGAATCTCATATGACTGCTGTCAAGAGAATCTTTAGGTATCTGAAAGGAACAACTAATTTGGGACTTCTGTATAAGAAATCCTTGAATTATAAGCTAGTTGGATTCTGTGATGCTGATTATGTTGGGGACAAGATTGAAAGAAAATCCACCAGTTGAAATTGTCAATTTCTTGGTGAGAATCTGATATCTTGGGCCAGAAAAAGACAAGCAACTATTGCTTTGTCAATAGCAGAAGCAGAATACATCTCAGCTGCAAGTTGTAGCACACAACTGCTCTGGATGAAACATCAATTAGAGGACTATCAGATTCATGAAAACAACATTCCTATCTATTGTGATAATACTGCTGCAATCTGTCTGTCTAAAAATCCAATTCTGCATTCTAGAGCCAAGCATATAGAAATTAAACATCATTTTATAAGAGATTATGTTCAGAAGGGTGTTTTGGATATTAAGTTCATTGATACTGATCATCAATGGGCTGACATATTTACAAAACCCCTCACAGAAGACAGATTTAACTTTATTAAAAAGAATCTGGACATGCATTTCATCTCTTGAAAAATATGCTTGAATCTGAATAGAAACTGAGATTCTAAGGTTCATCAGAAACTAAGGCTTATCAGTCACTCACTTTGAGAGTCTGAACAAAGCTAAGTTTCTGAAAACTTCAGAGTCTGAGGTTCAGAATCTGGATTTCTGACTTCTGAATCTGAATAGTTATCTAATTTTTGGTCAGAATCTGTTAAGTTATAACTCTGGGCAATGATGAATTAAGCTTTGAAAGTTATACTTTGTCCCTCCAAAGTCATCAATATGCAATTGTGTTTTTCTGTTTTCAATTTTGAAATGTTTTAACAAAAACACAGACACTCTTTCATTTTTCATCATAAATGCTCAAATTGGATCAGACATGTTCAGTATTTCAGAACTTATTTAAAAAATTTGTATCAGTTTTATCTGAAAGAATTCAGCAGCACTGAACCAAATGCAATACTTTTTCAGTTTTCTGAAAAGAGTTCAGTAGTGCTAAAATCTTCAGTTGGTATATGATCAGAACAATTTTGTCTAAAATAGTCCAGTGATACTGAACAGAATATACTGAACAACTGTGTCTGACCAGAATGCTCTGATCAGAATGCTTTGAATTTTTTTTGCTTCTGACCATCATTCTATGTTTTTAAAATGCAATGTCATATATTTCATGTATGATCAAGTCTGCTCTGATGTTTATCTTTGCTGCTTGATTACCTATATGATTGCATTTTTATCTCACATGTTTTCAAACTATCTTGCTCCTTAAAAATTCTGGAAACTTTCTTTTTGACAAAAGGGGGAGAAATTTTCTGTTTGACAAAATTATGGATATTTTCTCTTGTTTTCAAATTTTTCTTTTTGTTGATGACAAAAGGGGGAGAAAAAGGTAACAAGTATTAAGGCTTCTGAGCTCAGAACATAAGTTAATTTCTGAGTTAATTAACTTATGAGAACTGTTTTAATCTCTTAGCCTCTGAATTAAATTCTGTGAATTCTGTGAGATACATTACTCTTAGTGAGTTGAAATGAATTTAAATAACTTGGATAAGACTCAGGGAGCTTACAAAACTCATCCTGTGGATTATCAGACTTAGGAGGAGAGCTTACAAACCTCATAACCTGAAGTCAGCTTGTTATTTATAATTCTGAGTGATAATTTCACCTTATTGGTTTAAGTTAAATTTAATTAACATGGATAAGAATCAAGGGGAGCTTACAAACTTCACCTTGTGGATTATCAGACCTAGGGGGAGCTTGCAAACATCATCCTAAAGTCAACTTGTTAATTAAAGTTAACAACAATTTCTGAAATTTTCACCTGTTTTGATCTTAACCTGAATTTAATTAACCTGGATCAGACTCAGGGGGGGCTTACAAACCTCATACCCTGTAGTCAACTTGTTAATTAAATTAACAACAATTTTCTATTAATACTTATGTTTGTCATCATCAAAAAGGGGGAGATTGTTGGAACAAAATGTATGAACAACTCTCTTTTGGATAGGGGGAGATTGTTGGAACAAAATGTATCAACAACTCTCTTTTGGGTTTTGATGATAACAAAGTGTTAAAAAGAAAATTGGTATTGCTAATGCTTTGTTCTAAGTGTGCAGAACCATGTTCTTAATGTTTAGTAATTAATACTGGTTATGGAAGAACAAGCTAAGAGCAAGAAGGAAAACTGGGTCTGAAGCAGCTTCTGAAGGCAGAGTCTGAAGACTGGGTCTGAAGACTGCGTCTGAAGACTGCGTCTGAAGAAGTGAGTCTGAAGACTGCGTCTGAAGGCAGCTTCTGAAGGGAGAGTCTGAAGACAGCGTCTGAAGGTCAACAGAAGTCAACGTCTGAAGGCAGCTTCTGAAGGTCAACAGAAGTCAACGTCTGAAGGGTGCTTCTGAAGGTCAACAAAAGTCAACGTCTGAAGAAGTTCGTCTGATGAACAGTGCTTCTGAAGTCTGAGTCTGAGACCTGCGTCTGAAGTGAGCTTTTCATGAACAGTGTCTGAAGAAGCTTTTGAAGTCTGACCTTAAGGAAAAGCAGCTGTCACTGTCAGCATTTAATGCCTGGACTGTCAGAACAACTCAATGGAACAGTTGCTTCCCTTGAAGAAACATTCTCCAGCTTTTAAGGAAAGCAAATTCAAATATGGCTGCGTGCTCTGATTTCTGCTTAGTTTTAGCTCACAATTTCAGCTGAACCTAGCTTACAATTGCAACGGCTCTTTGCTTAATTTCTGGGCAATCCTCAACAGCTCTTTTATCCTCTATATAAGAGTGAAGATTTGAAGAAGGAAATTGCTAAGACTCTGAAAAACTAAAGACTGAAACTGTGTTCTGTTTTGCTGTCAACATTCACAAAGTCACCAAAACTCTTAGAAATTCTTACAATCTTAGTATCTTAGAATTTCTTAAGTTTAGAGTCTTAAACCTGAGTTGTATTAAGTGAACACCTCTGATATTTGATCAAGTGTTTAACTCAAACTTACTTTCTTTGTAAAACAGTTTGATTAAGTCTCAGTCTGCGTGCTGAGCATCCAGAAGTCTCTTTACTTAGTGTATTGAGCAATTAGAAGTCTCTTAGCTTTGTGCTTTGAGCAGAGAAGTCTCTTGACTGTGTGTCTTGAGCAGAGAAGCCTCTTAACTTAGTGTTTTGAGCATAGAAGTCTCTTGCTAAGTGCTTGAGCATTGGAAGTCTCTTAGCTTTGTGCTTTGAGCAATTGTAATCTCTGATTATAGTTAAAATCTCCTGTAAGTGACAGGGGGACTAGACTACTTCCAACTTGTGGAAGGAACTAGTATAAAAACATATGTGTCTCTCTTTCCCTTTCTCTCTTTTACTTAAACCGCTGCTAATTAACTCTGATAAAGGTTCAGAACCTGATTCTGAACTTAATCATAAGTTTTGAGAAAGAAAAAGGAAAAACTGCCCACACACAATTCAACCCCCCCTTCTTGTGTGTTTTTCTCACCTTCAGTCTACAATTACCCAAATCGAGTCATGCCCTCGCTGAGTTCGAGGTAATCCACTTACAAAATCCATAGATATCTCTTCCCATTTCCACTGAGGAATTTCCAATGGTACTAGCATCCCTGCTGGCCTTTGATGTTCAACCTTTACCTGTTGACACACTATACACCGTGACACAAATTCCGCGATGTCGGTTTTCATTCCTGGCCACCAATAATCCCTTTTTAAATCTTGATACATCTTAGTGGTGCCCAGATGGATACTGAAACTACTTTTATGCGCCTCTTCTAGAATTAGTCTCCTCAGTTCTACATCGTTTGGAACACAGATACTACCATCAAACAGCAACGTGCCATCTAATGCCTGAGAAAACTCTGATTGACCAACCCTTCTCTGGAGGTCCATATCCATGCTCTGAGCCTGTGCGATTCTGGACCATAGATCACATGTGATCTCTAGTTTATTTAACATAATTCCATTATCCATTTCGGTGATGCTGAGATTAAGATCTCTGAACTTTTCATACAGACCACGAGTATGCATCATCACTTCTGCTCTAACCAAGGACTTCCTGCTTAAGGCGTCAGCAACTATGTTCGCCTTTCCTGGATGGTACTTTCGATCAAAATCAAAATCTTCAAATATTCCATCCACCTCCTCTGTCTCATGTTCAATTCTAGTTGATCAAACAAATACTTCAAACTCTTATGGTCACTGAACAAGTCAAACTACGCACCATATAAATGATGCCTCCACACTTTCAATGCAAAGACTATAGCTGCTAACTCAAGATCATGAGTAGGGTAATTCTCCTCATGAGATTTAAGTTGTCACGAAGCATAAGCTATTACATTCCCATCTTGCATGAGCACACTACCAAGTCCTTTAGAGGACGCATCGCAAAATACAACGTATCTTTTGCCTGGATCCGGTATCGCTAGCACTGGGGCCTTAGATAATTTCTTCCTCAAACTTCTGAAACTCTTCTCGCACTCTTTTCGTCCCACACAAAGGGCACATCCTTCCTAGTGAGACGTGTCAAAGGCAAAGCAATCTCAGAAAACCTCATAATAAATCTTCGATAGTAACCTGCTAAGCCCAAGAAACTTCTAACTTCAGCCACATTCGTAGGTTTGGCCCAATTAAGGATGGCTTCAACTTTCGACGAGTCTACTGACACTCCTCCTTTAGAGATAACATGACCCAAAAACTTAATTTCAGACAACCAAAATTCACACTTACTGAATTTGGCATATAACTGCTTCTCTCTAAGAACATTCAAAATAATTCTCAGATGTTGGACATGTTCCTGAGGGTCCCTTGAATAAATCAAGATATCATCAATGAAAATTACTACAAACTGATCCAGATAAGGCTGAAAAATCATGTTCATGTAATCCATGAACACTGCTGGGGCATTAGTCACTCCAAAAGGCATAACTAGGAATTCGTAATGTCCATAACGTGTTCTGAATGCTGTCTTGGACACATCTGATGACTTGATGCGAATCTGGTGGTAACCGGATCTAAGGTCAATCTTAGAAAATATTGTTGCTCCCTTGAGCTGATCTAGAAGATCATCAATCTTTGGAAGAGGATACTTATTCTTAATATTTACCTTATTCAACTGGCGGTAGTCTATGCACAATCTCATACTACCGTCCTTCTTCTTAACTAGCAAAACTGGTGCACCCCAAGGTGACACACTGGGTCTGATAAAATGTTTCTAAATCAAGTCCTCTAACTGGGACTTCAACTCCTTAAGTTCTGAAGGTGACATTCTATACGGTGCCACAGACACTGGCTCCGCTCCTGGAATAAGATCAATGGAAAATTCCACTTCACGCTCCGGACGTAAACTGGTTATATCGGAAGGGAAAACATCTAGGTATTCATTCATAATCGGAATGTCACTGGGACTTAGCTCTGATTCTGAAGTCACAGTAACCATTACATAAAAACCATATCCTGAGCACAAATAAAATGAACTAACTGGTGGGTACGATTAATCAATTCAGATAAAGCCACACCTTCTGTTGTATCATTGTTGGCATAAAGATACTCTTTTCAGCACATCCGATATACACATGTTTAGCAGAGAGCCAATCCATTCCTAGAATCACGTCAAGTTGTACCATGGGAAGACACGCCTAATCTATATAGTGTGTCTTGCTGGACACAGTGATAGGACAATTTTCACAAACATAACTTGCCACGATTCCGCCTTCCGTAGCGGTAGACACCGTCATTGGAGGAATCAATGGAGATAAGGGTAACTGCAGTGTTTCTACGCACTTATACGAAATAAACGAACAAGTTTCACCACAATCAAAAAGAACTTTAACTGGATTTTGACCAAGATAACACATACTAGCAATTAAATCCTCATTAGCTAGAGCTTTCCGACCATCTAGGGAATACACCCTGCCTTTACTGGTTGTAGTTCCTTCAGCTGCTCCCTTACCCCACCTATTGGGGCATTCTCGTAGAAAGTGTCCAGGTTGCTTACACCTGTAACACACATTGGCTCCCTCCATGCATTCACCTTTGTGAGATCTTCCACATGTCTTACAATTAGGATTAGGCCGTGGAGAGTAGAACTACTTTCCTCTCTGAGGGGAGCCCTTAGGCTTCAGCTTTTCATGATACTTATCTTGAAATTTACTCTTTCTCTTCTCAAAAGTTGTAGCTTTCTCTCTAGCGGTCTTGGCAAAACCCGCTTCAGCAACCAAACTATCATGAACCAATTCATCATAACTTATGTTTCTCTAAAGGCTCACTGCGGTGTCAATTTCACCTCTTAGACCCCGTTTATACTGGTTCATTTTCCAATTCTCATTTCCTGCATACTCGTTGTGAGTGGAATAATACGACAACTCTTCAAACTTCTTTATGAATTCTGTAACCGACATACCACCTTGCTTCAATTCAAGGAACTCTTGCTCTTTCTTTACTTTATATGACAATGGCAAATACTTCTCTAGCATTGCCTCCTTGAAGTTTATCCAATTTACCTCTACATCATTTGCTAACATCCTGCGCTGAGTAGATTCCCACCAGTCTTCTACTGCGCCTTTGAACTGGTTTGTGGCATACAACACCTTATCAGCTTCCGATCACTCAGCCATCCGGAAAATCTTCTCCATCTGTTTTAGCCACCTCTTGGCTTCCTGAGGATCGCCCTCTCCATTGAACTCGGGAGGGTGACTCCTATTAAATTCCTGGAAGACTGGATTTCCAACAACTGGAGGCGGTGGAGGCTACTGATGGAAACTTTGCCCCTGGTGCATCATTTCCATCCACTGATGCTGAGATTGGGCATGTTGTTGCACTTGTTGTTGCATCATTTGCATCATCTGTTGATGCTGTAATGCATTCTGAGCCTGTTGCTCCTGATACTGCTGTTGCAACGCTTGCTGCTGATGCATCATCTGAGCCCATAAATTCACATTAGGATCTCCTACTTCCTCATTAGCCTGATTTACTTTAGGCCTTCCTGGTCCTTTTCGTCTCCCGGACATCTTATCCTAGCTGTCATATACAAGTCAAAGTGATCAGTTTCAACTTGATATAACATTTAGAACAATGTCCTAGATCCAAATGGCCCATATACTTGGATTGTAATTTTAATGACCCAAGGCACGATCTGAATTGACCTGCTCTAATACCAAATTGTAACACCCATATAAATATTGCCTAGGATCTTATACGAGTATTAAAATTTCGTATTGGATGCATTAATTTACAATACAGAAAGTTTATCTCATAATGATACATAACATAAGTATCAATACATCCAAATGTTAATACAAAACATCTCTGCTATATACATCATAAAACAACATCTGAACACACATGATAACTAGAACAACTATGAACCAGCACGATCAGTCCAAAGCCTTCTCCTTACCCTTGTTGTGTGCTACCTGCGAACCTGCATCAGAAGGAATGGGATGAGACATAATGTCTCAGTGAACTCCAGCCCAACCTACTGTTGGCAACCTCGGGGAGACCTAGGGTCGCCATGCACTAACTATTGGCAATCTCGGGGAATCCTATGATCGCCAAGACATAAACTTTTCCCATATAGGGTTATTACCTGCCTGATATACTATGTAGTCGTAAAAACTGGACTACGATCTATTAACTAAGTGATCGAAGGGATTCCTAGGATCACTGCCTGATAACTGCTACCTGATAACTGATACCTGCCTGAACATAATAAAGTATTTTCCTATTATTATTATGTTAGTATGTTAGCGTGTAACAAACATTATTATCTGGGTTGATTTTACGGAATGCCCCCGAGTGGAGTAACCCCGGAGTACATTCCCCTGATAACCGGTGAAAATTCCTATCTGAGGCTAATCACCGGACTCCTCTTGCCTGTGTGTGGTTATCCTCGCGGAAAGTTCCTCCCGTCTCAACTGTATCTGGAACCCTCGCGCTCTCTAACTGCGAGAACGACGGATACACAAATCTTTAATTAAAACTTATGTGTGGTTATCCTCGCAGAAAGTTCCTCCCATTCCAGCTGTAACTGGAACCCCCTGTGCTCTCTAACTGCGAGAACATAGAAGACACAAAGTTTATCCTGATAATATAATTAAATATTATTCCTGATAATTATACATTATCCTGATATTCCTGAACTGTTACGTGTACCCCCAGTGTCACTCTGACGTGACCAATTGAGGCACGTCCTGATGTACATATAAATGTACCTGTAACTGGGGAAAAGTCATGGTACCACTTCCTAAGATACACTCTAATATGCCTGGTTAAGGGTTTCTTGATAAATAACCATTAACATACCTGATACTATTTTACCTGAACCTTGAATGTAGTAGCACATTCCTATTAATCTCGTATTCTAAACTGAATACACCTCTATTCCTGCTTACCTATCATAGGTTCTTGACATATCGTTGTCATATGTCATCCTTAAGAGTTTACCAACTCACTTGTAATGAATTTGTTCATCTAACCCTTTGTTCTTGCATTTCCCATACATTGCATATTCCTTGCTCCTCTATGATTTCGCCCATTAAAGGCCTTTAGGATGAGTTAAAATGGTGTCCTTTGATTCTTTAAAGTTTTTGGAGAAAACGGTTGCGAAAAACCTCGCTTAAATGCGTCGGATCACCCGAAACAGCTAAGCTGACCAAGCTGTTTCTGGTGAGCGCGCTGTAGTGATGGGATGGTCGCTGTAGCGACCCTGTGCCGTAGCAGAAAAGGCCTGCTCGCTGCAGCGAGCTCCAGCTCACTATAGCGAGCTTGACAGTTCAGAAATTGCTCAAAATTTGTATTTTTCACCATTTTAGCTCAATCCAACTTACCCAAGCATCCCAATGATGTTAGGAATGATTTTCTATTGCATTTAAACAGTTTAAGGCATGATTGAACAAGGAATAGAGAAGTATTAGGGATTAGGGCGCAAAACCATTAACTTGGCATGAGATAAAATTACACACTTAAACTTACTCAAAATGGGTTCTAAAACCCTAGGGAGCTCACCTAGCAATTGTGTGATCCTTGCTAAGCTTCCAAATCTCCAACCCTAGCTTGGTTTTACTTCTATCCTTGATTCTTCCTTAGTTTTCTCTTGCTCCTAGTTCCCAAAGTTTTGCTTGCTTATGATCCAATTGGTTTGGGGAGAAAGTTGATGAATTGGAGCTTGGTAGGGTGAGGGCCGAAATCTTGAGAGAGAGAGAGAGAGAGAGAGAGAGAAAGGAGAAGAGAAAATGAAGAAAATTCTCTATCTTTCCCAATTTATAACTCTTCCATCTCAAATTACAGTTTTGCCCCTTCTCACTCGTAATCTCTCTGACACTGATAAAAGTTATGTCTACGCGGGATATTACACCGCACTCATTGCAGATTTTATGTACTTTTGGAAACTCGGTATTATTTTCAAAATATCAACATTAATGCAGTGTGTCTATTAAATAAATTTTTATTTTATATTTAAAACACCGGTAAATATTTAAACAGCACTTATTGAGGATTTTATATGCTTATATATGCAAAAGAAAATTTTTATGTACCGATGTGTGATAGTCGATATAATAAAATTTTGAAAACTCATAACTATTTTCAAAATATCAACATTAATGCAGAGTTTCTATTAATTAAAATTTTATTTTATATGCAAAACTCCGTTCAATGTTTGCACCGCTGCCGTTGCAGATTTTAAATGTTTATATCTGCAGAAAACAAATTTTATATACATATATGAGAAAGTCAATATGATAAAATTTTAAAAACTCAAGACTATTTTCAAAATATCAACATTAATGTAGTGTGTTTGCACCGCTGCCGTTGTAGATTTTAAATGTTTATATCTGCAGAAACAAATTCTATATACATATATGAGAAAGTCAATATGATAAAATTTTAGAAACTCATGACTAAAATATCAACATTAATGTAGTGTGTCTATTAAATAAATTTTTATTTTATATTTAAAACACTGTTAAATATTTAAACCGCACTCGTTGAGGATTTTATATGCAGAAGAAAATTTTTATGTGCCTATATGTGATAGTCGATATGATAAAATTTTGAAAACTCATGACTATTTTCAAAATATCAACATTAATGTAGTGTCTCTATTAATTAAATTTTTATTTTATATGTAAAACACCTTTCGATTTTTATTTTTATTTAGAAGATGTAATATACATGTTTGAATAATTATTTTCATTAGTAAAAAAAAATGTTTGAATAATTATTTTCATATTTTTAGTGTAGTCATTAGTTATATATTTCGATTTCTTTAAAGTGGCTTTAAATTTATATATTTTTACATTGTTTAAGTGAAAATTTTAATTAATATTTTTTAAAAAAAAAACATTGACGAGTCAACCCGTCAACCCACCGTTCCACCATTAAACGGGGCGGGAGTGAGATTTTCAACCCTATTTCTTTAGTTGGTCCACCCCGCTCCGTCCCTTTTTAGACGGGTTATTGACGGGGCAGAGCGGGTTGGCCCCTTTTGTCATCCCTATTTATGACGCCAAATGATGTCTCCTAAGACCTAATAGCTAGACTAATAGATAAAGAATTCATACATGTTGGGAAAGAATCTTGCATGAATTCAAACATGTTAACTAGAATATTCCTAATCACTTTTTGCCAACGTGGTTCCTCTCAATTCCAGGAGTGATCAAATGTATCCATGCGAGAAAACTGAATCTATTTCTTCAATTGCAAAAAATCATCCCTTATAAAAAATACCATTTTACAGCTCAAGAAAAAAAAAAGGAAAAATTCAAATCCTTAAACAGGAAGTGCAAAAGTCAAAGACTCCATGTTATCAATAATGTATGATTTATCTATCTATAGGGTGAGTAGTTGTCTTCATGATAAGGGTCACCGACTAGATAAAGGATGGACTGGTGCGGCGGTCATCTAGTTGCTTATGAACCATTCCTTGTCATAAATTTTCGCTTTCACGTTGGCCACCGTATCTAAACTCTCCACCTTCAAGGGGATAATCTTTTCAGTCAGGGTTTGTACGAAGATTTGCATCTACACCACAATTACCAACAAAACTAATCAATAATAATAAATAACACCAGAAAGAAAACTAAAACATGTTACAATCTCTTTAGTCATTTGAAAAAAAGAATGAATTTGATATAAAATGATAGAGTTAAAATTCGAAAGGAAAAAGAAAATATCAAGACATTAATTGAGAAGAACAAGTGTTGTTTTTGGATTTCCAAACTGTTGTATTTGGATTTCCAAATTCTATTTTGAAATAGAATATCTACCGAAGTTGTTACTAGGTTGAGTCACGACCAGGTCGCTCTCTTTAAGACGTTTCGTGGCACTGCCCAAAATTGTGCAAGGCAGACTATCAACCACGCCGCCTCCAGGATAAAACAAGCTCAGCTACAACTGTGCGGTTAACTACTGCACTGTAGAAAACCGTTCGAGATTTACACCTCCAATATGATACTAAGACCACTCTTTAATACTGAAACTACTTTCTAATATGGTACTGTGACCACTCTATTATGGTGCTAAGACCACTCAAATATGGTGTTATCACCATTATAACATTTGAGCTCTCCAAAATATCAATATGGTACTAAGACCACTCAAATATGGTGATACCACCATTCTGACTTTTTAACTTCTCCAAGAGTAGAAAAATATTGAAAGAATATTTATATACCGCTAAGATCATTCTTAATTCCGACGGGACATTATTATTCCAAAAGAGACTATGATCTTAAAAGTACTCTTTATTCCGAAGGGACATATATTATCGAAGGGACTATGTTCTTAAGACCTTTCTTAATTCCGAAGGGACATTATACCGAATAGGGACTAAGGTCTTAAGAACACTCTTATATCCGAAGGGACAGAAAAAGGAGATAAGGAGAAGAATAGCTCGTTAACACAAGCTGGAGGGAGAAGAGAGAAAGAGTTCTCGACAACTCAATAGAACTCTTTGGTGTAATTTTTAAACTGAGAGGAGTCCTCTATTTATATAGAGATTTTGTAACTGTTTTAGCTAAATTGCGGCAGCAGTTACTCTAATGGATATGATCAAAAAGAAACTTAATCACTAATCAGTTCAACAATATTTGTGGATAATATCAAAAAGAAACAAATCCACAAAAGTGGAGGAAACAAACTCATTGGATATGAATGAAGGAAAGATAAGAACCTCAGTTGAATTCTTATTCTTATCACAAACAACATAAGCTAAATTTATGGGAAGTGATATTCACGAATAAAAATAATAATTAATATTATTTTTATCATCATCAAGTATTTAAAATTAAATACCGCAATTTAAACACTACTAATGTGTGTGTTCTATTTTATGTGGGACCCCCGCTCTCTATTTTTTCAATTCACACCACATTAGTTCAAAGTCTTATTACTTTGTGTTTAATCTTCTAATTTCTTTCCAACTTCACCCCAATGTTCCAACAATCCCCCACTTGAATTTAAAAAATGGTTTCAATAATAACGTCAAAACGTTTCTATAAGGTTGCTAATAAACAAAGGTGTCGCCTACAACTTGAACCTTTGCATAGCGGAAACTATTCTGATTCAACAAGAGTTGCTTACAGCATTGAACTCTATCTCAGACATAGATTCCGCACACAAACCTTTTCCTAAGGTGTATTCTAAAAGCCCGTGCATTTATGGCCATGCACGTTTATCCCAGTTTTAACGAACGCTCTAGGTATTCTGCCTCAAAATCCCATAGGAACCGACCTCAGTTCCACATTCGTATAGGTGAGTCTATCAAGAGTACTCCTGTAGCTATGTACTCCACTCAACATAGAGTATAGATCTCATTAAGAGTTTCTATTATCTCATCCTTCTGTCGCTGCAGGATTCATGCTTTCTTAATTTTCTCATAGCATGTTCTATCACTCATGACTTGTTATTACCCATTGAACCTATTTCTTGGGATCTCCAGTCATTTAGGTCGGGTTACCATCACTTGTGATCTTTAGGCATTAGTCCCATCTTATTGGATGTGTTTATGACTTTCTTTCTAGTAATTCCTTTCGTCAAAGGATTGACTAATTCTTTATCAGTACGTACATGATCTACTTTAACCGTTCTTTTGAGAGTAGCTAGCTCTCTAATTTGTTATGTGTTCGTGCCTTAATTATCGTCTCTTACTATTGTAGTAACGATTCTCAATTTTGTAATAGCTGCAGTACTATCACAATGAATTAACACTCCTGGCAACGGATTTATCCACTAGGGGATCTCAACTAGCAAGCATTTTCTCAACTTGCTTCTTCACTAGTTTTCTCTAGTGTTCTCATCTTAGATCATTCCAGTGTGGATTGAGTCAATATCATATGTTTCAACAAACAAATCCTCCAGTGATGCTCAATGTGCAGCCACTGGTCGCTTAAGACTCATCTGAAGGATGTTCTATTTTGTATCTTGTACCATTCAAGTACAACAGGATACTCCTCATAATGTAATCCTAGAGTCATAGTCTTCTTAAGGCACCTTATGACTCTTTCAATAGCATGTCAATGCTTCTCACTTGGTCTACTAGTAAACTTGCACAAGAGTTCCACGACATAGGGAATGTCGGGTCTAATACATTCAGTGACATATCTAAGGACTGCCAATGATGCTCGCATATTCTATTTGTCTAACACCACCTCAAGTGTTCTCAAAGAGTTTTACACTTGGATCATAAGGTGTGCTTGCAAGTTTACAGTCAAATAATTAAATTTCTTAAGATCTTGTGAGATTGATCAAAAAATTTCTTTTTTTTGATATAGTAATCTTGAAACCAAGAATTACTTCAACTTCTAGGTCTTTCTTATCAATGTTGTTGATAAACAATGATTTCTCATAATTTATAGCATGAATCTTTGAACCAAATATGAGCAAGTCGTCTACATAGAGACATATGATCGTGCAAATGTTATTTACATATTTGTAGTGAATACATTTGTCACTTTCATTCACTTTATACTCATTCGATATCTTTTGGTTGTCAAATTTTTCATGCCATTTCTTAGGAGTTTAATTTTAGACCATGCAAAGATTTTTCTAACTTACTGACCTTGTTTTCTTGTCCATGAATCACAAAAACCTTCGGGTTGTTCTATATAAATTTCTTCTTCTAATTCACCATTTAAAGAGGCAGCCTTCACATTCATTTGGAGTACTATGAGTTATGTACATCGGCTAAAGGGACTAGTATCTCTCATGAATATGATTCAAGTGACTGGTGAATGAGTGTTGAAGAAATCTATATTTTTTTCTTTGCCTAAAACCTTTTTTCTACAAGGTGAGCCTTGTATTTAGCAGCCGAACCATCAGGTTTTAGTTTTCCATTTCCAAAATTCAAATACAACCAACTTAATTAGGAGGCAAGTCAACTAAGAGTCGTGTTTCGTTAGACTCTAGAGAATCCATTTCATCGTTTACTGTTTTTTTTTCTTTTCAAAAGTTAGCATCCAATGAAGACAAAGCTTCTTGAAGGCCAGATGGATCCTCTTCCAATATATAAACCATATAATTATGTTTATACTCTTTAGCAATTATAGCTTTCTTACCTCTTCGAGGTTCTATAACATCTCATACGATGTTTTCATAACTGTTTTTGATTACTGGAATGTGATCAGATGCAGTGCCCCCACTAGCTTTCAATTTAAAAGGGGAAATTACTTTGCCCCCACTAATGGTGTGCTTCCATTAGCGCCCCCACTAGTGCCCCCACTATTCTTTATTTAAAGGGGTATTTATTTATATAGAAATAGGTATCGTTTAATTCTATGTTCATTTTAGCATTTAGGTCATAAAACTTATATGCTTCACTATTTGTAGCATACCCAATGAATACACATTCATAGGCTCTACTAGTGAGTTCAACTCTCTTGGGGTCCAAAATCCAAATGTAGTCCAGATAATCCCAAGTTCAAAAAATAAGACAAGTTGGGTTGTCTTTTCTTCAAAACTTCTTAATTAGAAATTTTGTTCTTAGACTTGGGTACTCTATTCAACATAAATTTCAATTTTTGTTATAAAAATTGAACGTATCAAGCGTATCAATTTATTTTTTAAAATTTACAGTCATCAATAAATATGATAAAATATATTTTTATCATTTCTAGTTTATGTGTCATCAAGTTCGCACATATCATAATTTGTTAAGTTTAGAGGTTCAAATTCTCTAAACACTGATTTATACGAACTTTTGGTTCATTCATTTTGACTGCAAAAAATAAAATTTTCTAGTCATATAACTTTGGAATTAAGTCCAAGTTACTCAAGTTTAACATTAAACGCTTGTTCATATGATAAATTTTGACATGTCAAATATTAAAATCACACAACTTATAAAATAGAGGGAGAATTTAATTTTGAGCATATCATCAAAGGTGCAATCTTTTCCCAACAAGAATGCATGATGCACAAGTCTCTTTTTAAGTCCGAGTCAACTCAGTCTTATTTAGTAGAAATCTAAAATTCAGATTCTTTCTTATTTTTGGAGCATGCTTCACGTCTTAGAGAGAAATTTTCTTTTCGTACGTGAATTGAAACTTTATATCTCTAATGCCAACGACTTTAGTGGTGTAAGATTATTCTAACAACACTTTCTTATTTTCAGCAGTAGCATATGTTTTGAACATAACATAGTCATTGCAAACATGGCGTGAGGCGCTAATGTTTATCCACCATTCACTTAATTCACCAACTAGATTGATTTAACTAGTCATATCAGCGAATTTCTTTTTCCTTTTTTTTTGGTTAGGTTAGGCAGCGGAGCAACAATTTACTTGCTCATATACTTGTGGGACATATGACCTGGTTTCTCACAATTGTATTAAAAATAAATTGTAAACCAGTGTCATTTCTTGATGGTGGCTGCTGATTTTTATTTAGGACCATTTTGGGGTTCCTATTCTGTTGGCAGTTAGAGTTACTTATTCACAGTGCGGTTCTGATTTTTAAAAATAATTTTCAAACAGATTCAAAGTCGCATATGTGAATTTCTTAGTGTTGTTGCTATAACAACAAGCACTTCACCGTGTTCAGTATAGAGATGTATTCATATATCATGATTTATCCTTGTTTTATTTTTGGACAACGAAATCTCGATAAGTAATTTCTTCGGTAGACATGACAGATCGAAACGTCTTAAAATTGTTGTTTTTGGATTTCCAAACTGTTGTATTTGGATTTCCAAATTCTATTTTGAAATAGAATATCTACCGAAGTTGTTACTAGGTTGAGTCACGACCAGGTCGCTCTCTTTAAGACGTTTCGTGGCACTGCCCAAAATTGTGCAAGGCAGACTATCAACCACGCCGCCTCCAGGATAAAACAAGCCCAGCTACAACTGTGCGGTTAACTACTGCACTGTAGAAAACCGTTCGAGATTTACACCTTCAATATGATACTAAGACCACTCTTTAATACTGAAACTACTTTCTAATATGGTACGGTGACCACTCTATTATGGTGCTAAGACCACTCAAATATGGTGTTATCACCATTCTAACATTTGAGCTCTCCAAAATATCAATATGGTACTAAGACCACTCAAATATGGTGATACCACCATTCTGACTTATTAACTTCTCCAAGAGTAGAAAAATATCGAAAGAATATTTATATACCGCTAAGATCATTCTTAATTCCAACGGGACATTATTATTCCAAAAGGGACTATGATCTTAAAAGTACTCTTTATTCCGAAGGGACATATATTATCGAAAGGACTATGTTCTTAAGACCTTTCTTAATTCCGAAGGGACATTATACCGAATAGGGACTAAGGTCTTAAGAACACTCTTATATCCGAAGGGACAGAAAAAGGAGATAAGGAGAAGAATAGCTCGTTAACACAAGCTGGAGGGAGAAGAGAGAAAGAGTTCTCGACAACTCAATAGAACTCTTTGGTGTAATTTTTGAACTGAGAGGAGTCCTCTATTTATATAGAGATTTTGTAACTGTTTTAGCTAAATTGCGGCAGCAGTTACTCTAATGGATATGATCAAAAAGAAACTTAATCACTAATCAGTTCAACAATATTTGTGGATAATATCAAAAAGAAACAAATCCACAAAAGTGGAGGAAACAAACTCATTGGATATGAATGAAGGAAAGATAAGAACCTCAGTTGAATTCTTATTCTTATCACAAACAACATAAGCTAAATTTATGGGAAATGATATTCACGAATAAAAATAATAATTAATATTATTTTTATCATCATCAAGTATTTAAAATTAAATACCGCAATTTAAACACGACTAATATGTGTGTTCTATTTTATGTGGGACCCCCGCTCTCTATTTTTTCAATTCACACCACATTAGTTCAAAGTCTTATTACTTTGTGTTTAATCTTCTAATTTCTTTCCAACTTCACCCCAATGTTCCAACAACAAGTGAGGTAAAGAAAAGGAGATAGATACCTTGGGGGTTATGCAAATTTCTAACTTGAGTGGTTCGGAAGAACCAAATTGAATCAGAAGGAACTATGATGAAACAGTTACTAAAGTAACTCGTTGGACATTCTTTGAAAAACTGTGGAACTTTGCACTGGATTTCTGGGACCTAACCAAAATATCATAATAGGACCAATGCAGCTAATATTGACTGCATTTCCCAAACTCCCAATTCTATTATTTAGAATAAACAATTTCCCAACACTTTGCTCTTGAAGAATAATGGCTTCATCATTAAACTTCAAGGTGACAAAGAAGGGGCTATCATATGAAAATTGGATTCGAGAATCCTTGTGCTTATGGCTAAAATGGTTAGATAACACTTCAGATGACGCAACAAAGTCACAACCTAAAATGGGGCAGTAACATGCACATAGATGCATCCTTCTTCATGCTTCCCTCTTTCCACTATGAGTTATTCCCTCCTTGCAACCATTTTTTACATTTGGACATGATATTTTGATAGATTGCAATAGATTCTCAATGGCTCTGGATCGTTTCAAGGCAATGCATGAATAACATTTTTGACACCTGGTCCCATGTTTAGAACAGCAGGTAGAGCAAACAACATGACCATTATCATTGAATTGCAGCATACAAGAAAATCATCAAGTTAGATTTGGAAACATTTGCTGGAATAAAATCAATTGAAAAAATAGATTTTCTTTCAAAGGTTTCTTGCAATAGCATGCCATGTAGTAAAAAGTATAACCAACTCAATTTTAATTTTTTTTTCTCTTATGGGAGGAGGAATGTTAGTTGTTAATTATTATTTTAGTTACAAGGGGGAGTTTTTTATCACTAAGGCTGGAAATGGGTCAGGTTGGGCTTTATAAAGCCCAAGTCTGGCCTACTACAAAAGTTATACGCCTAAGTCTGGCTTATTGTCTGTCATAGGTTCATTTTTAAGGTATGTCCTGACCTTTTTAAAGGTCTGGTAGAGATTGAAAGCATATTTTACACGAAGGCCTAGCAACACCAATAACCTTACTATTAAATATGTCAAATAATCAAAATCCTATGAAGACCTAATCACACCAACGGCCAGATCATATGAAGGCCTGAATTTATAAAGAAAACTTCAACAGTAGCAATAATGAAAGATTATTATATATAAATAGACCCGTCTGACAAGCCTAATAGGCTTTTTTTAAGCATTATGGTCCGGTGTATTTAATAAAATAGAATTTACAAAAATATTGAACCTACCCTTTTTATGAAACAGGCCGAGTTGAGCTAGGCTTTAAATAGGTCAAGTCGTCGACCTCTGTCGGACGGTCTGGTTTGTTACCACCCATACTTATCACTTAAACCCTATGTTCCTCACTCATTCTACCAAACCACTTTATTGATGCTATGTGTTGAAATATTATTATTTAGGAAAACTACATCATATAATATGTTGTGTCGAAAGTGTTTTATTCGTCCTACAAAGGTCTTTTAAAACTTAGTGTTACCATTTTTCACATATTCTATAACAAAAATACACATGATTTGAACTCATTTTCAATTAGAGATTTGAATTCAGCTTCTTTGAGTTTAGAAAACTAAACATGTTTAGGAGTATCGCATAGGCTAAAAAATCACCAATGAACTACCAACTATGAGTTATCTAACATGTGTCGTGTAGCATATGGTATGTGTGTCTGACACTGTTATGTGTCCAATATTGAGACACACCTGATCTCTCGAGTGTTCGTGCTTCATAGACTACCCACTCATGGGATTGAACCAATAAATTTAATCATTCTACATGATTCTCAACTTTTTCCCCTCAAAATATGAAAGGAGTATCACACATAGTCACAGAATTTGCTCCCCCACTAGAGAACTGTGAATTGGTTCGTGCGAACAGGTTCGCGGTACTTTCGCATATTGGTTCACATAAATTCGTACCAAAATTCATGCAACACAACAAACTGAAGTATCATGAACATGTTTGAGCAGCATGAACATTAAATCATGTTTTAAACACTCTCAAACGCGATTTTACTCTCAAACGCACGTTTGAAATCGATTTTGAAATGGTAATGTAGTGTGGCATTATATCTCTATGTTTGCTTGGGCACATATTTTTTGCACCCAACCCATTTAACTTGGGCTTTATCTTGGGCTTTTTTTATTGTTTCAGGACATGTTCAAGCATCAAAGGGATTTTGACCAACAATAAAACATGAATCAATTTGCGCTTTATGTTTTATTTTTTTGAAATAGTTTTTTTTAAGAAATAGTTTTTTATTTTTAAAATACTTATTTTGATTATTTGTTTATGAACGTCTCTTCCAACATAACACTTGTTAATAAAGAAAAAGTGAAAGAAAAGTGAATTTTAGAAAAGGTTTTGTGAAGTGGACACTAGTTTAGTGTTGAACACTTGAAAAGAGTCATAAATTTTACGTTTTGTTTAAACATTCTAAGAAGAAACAATATGTTCTTAAAAATTTATTGATAGTTTACTATACTTAATTAAATAGTACTAATACTACGATCTGACGCCTACCGAAAATCTATACCCTCACACGTATCGAATTCTTCTCATGTCGCGAACTGCGAATTCGGTATCACATTCAATCACCACAAAATATGACAACAAATTAACTATTCTAAGAGTTAAAAAGTATATACATTTATTGAATAACAATTGACATGCATACCTCAAACATAGGGATAGTCAAGAATGCAAAACAAATGCAGCAATCAAACGCATGAGGGTCGGAAATCATCAAAGAATCAGAAGTCTCTTCACAGTCGTTGGTACTTGCCTCCATTACACGGTGATTAGGCTATAATATTGATAAAAATGAAAAATATTATATATAACTACATTACACAATTACAACTTTTATATTATATAATCAAAAACAAGTTGTTAAAACAGGGAGGGGTAATACCTCTTTGAACATCTTTTTGAACAACTTTCGGTTTTGCTCGATAGTCCTGATCGATCGATCGATCGATCTCTCTCTTTTGTGTAGTAACCGATATCTCTCTTTTAATGGCAACTGAATTCCCAAATTCAAATCAATCCTAAAAAAGTAGTTTAAAAAAATTATGATACTAATACTGTAAAGGTGGATCTTGATAAGGCTTATGATATGTTGAGTTGGAACTTTATTCACGAGACACTTATTGAAGTTGGTTTTCCAATGGAAATAATTAATGTTATTCTGGCTTCTATCAAGAAGGGGAGCACTAATGTGAGATGGAATGGTGCAAGAGCTTATTTCTTTTCCCCAAAGAAAGGTTTGAGGCAAGGAGATCCCATTTCACCTTACTTTGTTGTAGGCATATGTATGAATAAATTGCCTCGCCTTATTTGTGATGCGGTGAATAAAGGGGAGTGGTTAGCTATGAAAGCAGGAAGAAATGGTCCTATGACATCTCATCTGATGTTTGCAGATGATTTGTTACTTTTCGAACAGGCTGCAGAGAAATAAATGAGGTGTGTGATGCAAGTTTTGAATTGTCTTATTTCAGTCCAAAAGGTTAGCAACGAAAAAACCAAAATTTTCTTTTCAAGAAATGTGGATGGCAGAACTCGAAAAGTTGACTAATATTTCGGGTTTAAAGGAAACAAATGGATCAAAGAAGCACTTTGGAGTGCCTCTCATAGGGAAATCAATTCAAAGGGATTAGGGAACCCCTTATTCACATTGACTCAAGAGGATAAATGAATATGATAAGCTTAAAAACATGGAGGCCATTTGCTACGCAGTGTGTATCATTTATGTATTTATGACTTTGTTGATGCCTCTCACTTTTATGTTGCAGGGATATAGTATATTATTTGGCGCAAAAAGGGTCCACCAAAGGTGAAAAACTTCTTGTCGTGTGTGTAGCAGTTGTCTTCCCACTAGACTACAGTTACAAGATCGTGGAGCTACTTGTTCTACTACTTATGTGATGTGTGATAAAGGTTTTGAAGATAGTATTGATGTATGTTTTCATTGTCCAAGTAGTGTTCACAGTTGGCGGAGAACGGAGCCCAACATTCATTATTGAGGCCTAAAGTAGCGAGCTTATGCTAAAAGGATGGTGACAGGCGCAAACAACTCCGCCTAGCACCAACATTTCATGGCATCATAAAATATCTGATAGAGTTTGTATCATGTTGCTGGAAAATGGGAAAGAAACCTCTTTGTTTATAGAACAAGTAATGCCATAAGGCCCTATTATTCTCAAATGACAAGATGCCATTCTCTACCCCTTTCTTTCTATTTATACGCAATAACTAACAAACAACTTCATAACTGACAGACCTCTAATTATCCTATATACAGTTTATTTACTCTTAAATGTTTCAATGAAATATTTTAACTGTTACCTTAACACAATGAATTTAAATATAGACAAAACAAAAATAGTGCTGAAACATCGTATAAATATACCTCTGCTTATAGTCGTACATTAATTAATTATTAAATTTGAGTCAATACCAATTATAGAAATCTCTTTGTGGCAACATTGGTTCATTGTGTTGATGGTTTAAAAATATGACTTACATGGAAATGCTACTTGAAATGGATGACATTAAACATCTCCAAGCAACACGGGATGCTTTGAGTTGTAGAAGTGAACCGCGTCTATTAAAAGGTCTTCTGTTGTGTGCCTAGTTTCCCCTCTTCCTATACTTTTCTATACCAATATTCATATACTTGATTAATATAAGGAGAAAAAAAGGATACCATTAAGCACCACTGCTTTGCGCTATCCTAACCAAATAGGCACAATTATCACATTTTACGTCTAAAAAGAATCAACGTGAGTCAAGAGAAAGCAATTCAAAACTCAAACATGACCGCTCAAATCAGAAATCTTTTGCCGATTACTTTGCACCTGATACAGCCTACCAGAGTCAGTCAAATTATTTCTTCTGTATTTCATATTTGCATACATAAAGAACTTTTGCCAATACTCAGATACTGTCATTCAAATAAGTTATAAAACCAAAAATGAAGATTTATACTTTAATTTAACTGAATGAAATAAAACAGCAAACAAACATATGACCAACTTACAAGTTTAAATTTCCGAGAACTATATACTACCTGATCGTCTTTCTTGTAATTTCTCCTAGCATAAAAGCAATATGAGTTAGCATCTTTATCAAACCCACCGTCTGTTAGACTCTGAAAGGAAAATCAATCTGTTCTCCATCTGATAATGCAGTTACATGGACTGAAGAGTTAGATAGAAAATAATCTACATCCTCAATACAAGATAGCTCCTTTCCAGGTGCAACATAGTTAAACAAGTCACCCACAGATCATAAACAACCAGCTTCATCCCATGGTACATGCAATGTCAGAGAAGATATCCGCTATTTTAGAGTTTAGATAATAAAGTGTGAGTTCTGATTTACCCATGAAAAGTAAAATAGCTATTAATATGACATGTAATGTGCATGAAGAGGCATCTGATGTAAAAAGCAAAACAAAAAAAATCAATGTTCAATTAAACCTTTTCTCTAATCATTGAAATAATTTGATGTAAGCCAAAAAGATTAGCCAAAATATGCCTGTTATAACATCGGAGCAAGTACCAGACGAGGTACGCAAAAAAAATTAAAAGTGATACCTATCATTAACCAAAACACAAATAATGGAGTCATTAACCAAAACAAGAATGACTCACTAACAATCTTGCTAGACTCCAAATCACGTACACAAATTTGTCTCACTCATCAGAGAATCACATAAAAGTCTTGCTTTCTTTTAAATTCACCACTTTTTTATTGATCATGATGATACTTCGGTGCTACAATTAAGCTTCAATCTGACTACACTGTATATGAGAATTTCTGTACAATTTCAGCTAGTCATAAAAACTAAATCTGTTTCCTCAATTGCAGAAAACCATCCCCAGTAAAAAATCACTCTACAGCTCAATATAAAACAAAACGAACAAAAGTCAAAGACTTTATGTTATCAATACTGTCTAATCTGTACTTCTAGGGTAATTATCTTTATGGTAAGGATCTGGAACCGAAGCAGAGGATGAGGTTGAGGTTGACTTCTCTTGGATGTTGTAATTGGCAAGGGTCTGGCAGTCAGCCAGTTCCTTACTGGCAAAGATCAGACGTTGCTGGTCCACTGAGATTCTTTCCTTGTCTCAAATCTTTGCCTTCAAGTTTGCTATTGTGTAAGAACTTTCCACCTTCAGGGGGATCGTCTTTCCAGTCAGGGTCTTTATGAAGATTTGCATCTGCGACACAATTGCCAACAAATTAATCACTAATAAAACCACGAGAAAGAAAACAAAAATCCATTGCAACCTTTACTGCAACACAACAGGGTGAAAGAAATTAATTATTCGATACTGATATCTCAGGAACTGGTCCAAAACGAATACAAATACAAAACACTAACAACCGTCTTTGGCATTTAAAAAAAACAGACGAATTTGAGATAAAATTCTAGAGTATAAATCCAAAAGGTAAAAGAAAAAAATAATAGTATAATTTGAAAAACAACCAAAGTAATGAAAAGGAGGAGATAGGAGGTACCTTGGGGGTTATGCAAATTTCTAGCTCGAGAAGTTCAGAAGAACCAAAATGACCAAATGGAATCACGAGGAACTTTGATGAAGGAGCTGATAAAGTAACGCGTTGATCATTCTTCGGAAAAGACTGTAACTTCAAACTGCATATTTGAGACCTGGCCAATATATCATACTGATAGCGCGGCTCAGAATAGTTAGGACCAATGCAGCTAATACTGACCGCATTTCCCAGGCTCACAATACTATTATTGAGGATAAACAATTTGCCGACACATTCCTCTTGAAGAACAATGGCTTCGTCATTAGACTTGAAGGAGACGATGAAAGAGTGATCATAAGAAAATGTGTTTCAAGAATCCTTGTGTTTATGGCTGAAATGATTGGACAACACTTCTGATGAGGCAACAAAGTCACAACCTGAAAGGGGACAGTAACATGGCACATACATACATTCTTCTTCATGCTTCTTCTTCTCATTGTAACGCACTGTCTCCTTGCAGCCATGTTTTTCATTCAGGCATGACATTTCGAAAGATTGCAATAGATTCTCAATGGCTTTACAACGTTTTAAGCGAATGCGTTTCGAGCATTTGGGACACTTGTTCCGATGTTTATCACAGCAGGTAGAGCAAACAATATGACCATTAACACACTGAATTGCAACATACAAGAAATCATCAAATTAGCTTCTTAATCATTTTCTAGAATAAAATCAATTAAAATAAGTAAATAACTTCTTTCGAAGGCTTCTAGCAATGGCATGTTATGCTGGTAAGGAGAGAGGGATGCATTAGTTCATACTTTTTTAATAGAGATTTGAACTCGATTTGTTTAAGCTAGAAAATTAGACAGGCACCAAATCTCTAGAACCCACAGGATAACAGAAAATTTTAATCATTCTCCAAACTCCATGATTCGCAAATTGTTTTCCTCAAAAATATATAAAGGAGTATGAAGTTTCCTTTGGTAAAGTTAAAACCATTTTTTGGTAAAGTAGGAGGAATATCACATTTAATCGCCAGAAACATACATACTGCATAAAATATGGCAACAAATTAACCATTCTCAAGTGAAAAAATAACTATTATTAAAAAAATTAACAATTTACATGCATACCTGTAACACGGGGATACTCAAGGGTTGAAAACAAATGGAGCAATCAAATGCATTTGGATCAGAAATTATCACAAAAACCGAATTTTTCTCATTAACATCTTCTGAGGAATCACCGGTCTCTTCATAGTCTTCGGTACCCGTCTCCATTAGAACATTTGACTAATAATGATAACAAGTTTTTCTTTTGACTAAAATAAACTTATTGCATTTCAAATCAATATATTCACCGATACAAACAGGTATCGACTCAAAAACCTGGGAACTAGTCTAAGATGTAGCCTCCCTAGCAAGGGTGTGAACTGTCGACTGCTACATTTGTTTGTCTCCTAATAAACCCGGCCTAAAGTTAGGAAAAAGAGGTAAAACATTCCGACAACAATATATAACATCGATAAATAATAGACTCAATGCAAATCCAAGCTACTTTGTCTTTCCTCACATACCCCACCAAAGATTCCACTTAACACATCATCATTGGTATACTAGCTTCTGACCTCCCAAAAGCATAAACAAGCTCCAAATTATCACACGACATCAAATTGTTGAATAAACCATCAATTTGGTCCATAAAATTATAAATATTTTATTTTGATCTTCAATTTTGTAAAACAATTCTCAAGTTGTTGCTATCGATATATATATGTTGCTAAACGCCATTCAAGATGATGATGTGTGTTAAATGTCAAAAACTCTCCATCTAACTCTAACTTTTTCAAAAAATCATAACCAAGCTTGTTATATAAATAGGCTCATTTTTTAATTAACAACTTGTTTGGCTTCACTTCTCCTTATAATGAGAAGATAAGTCATAATAAAAGGACAAAAACAGAGCATTTGCGAATTTGTCTTTTGTATAACCAAGACACATGTTTAAGCTCAAAGCATTATAAGATTGGCCCTCTTTAATGCCTTTTAGGTAAGGGACATGTTAACAAGTGTTTATGGGACACTTAGAGACACTTGATAAGGAACCTAGAAGAGAAAATTTTATGTTGGAAATAGCATTTTTTAGACATGTAGAACATTTTTCAGACATAGTATGCCACATATTTCCGTATACGAATGAGTGAGTGATAGGAGATTTTTGAATTTTAAATGTTCTATTAACGTTGGTACTTGGGACTGTAAAACCAAACAACCTTTCTGTGATGTAAATACACTAGTAGAAAATATTTCTAACTCATCGTCTTAGATGATACTAATCTTGTCATGGAAATACACATGTAAATATATAAACATACTCACATTTAGAACTATAATCTACACATTTAGTTAATTCTGGCATGGCCTATTATATTTCGATTTCTGCAACTCTTCTTATCAGAAAATGAATGTTAAAATAGTGCTACAAAATTTGCATTCCCATCATTTAAAATCTAAACACTACATTGACATCAATGAAATTTTGAACTAAAAAACTATTCAGACATCAGCAAAAGCTCAAATTACTGTTATACAAGGTTGACTTTCCTATTTCATTCTCCAGTAAATAATATCCCTTACAAAAATAAGGAAAAACCTTATTTGCATTACAATCAATTAATCATAACATCATTTCATGAAAGAATCCAGTATTCCATTGTAATAAGAGATACAATCAGTGAGGACTCTCTTATACCTGAGCCTCCATAAGACGGCTAATTTCCACCTATCCATTGACCTTCTCGTTTTTATAGATGAAATTATATCAGAAAAACTAAGTGCATCTGTTATATTATGAGCTTCTAAGAAGGTATAAACTTCATCCCTGGATGACATAAGTTTAACAATCTTCATGAAAGTTATAAAGTCTTGACTACACTCTAATGCATTCAGGAGTAAGGTATCATCTTCAATAGAGGTCGGCATATTCTTTAAGAGAGCGTCACAAGTTTTTGACAACCATTTCATAACGATAATTTCATTGTCAGCAGACAGTTGAGAACCAGAATATGCAAGATGTCCGACAGACCTCCTTTTATTATGAGGGGTTGCCCACAGTCGTAATGCAGCTAGTAGCGCAAACGAAGGTTTTCCGTTGGGATGGATATAGAGCGATTCCTTAGGCCATGAAGTAGAAGTGTACATAGCAGGTTCCAAAGGGATGAAAATTTTGTCATTTGGATTTTCTTGCAAGAGAAATCCATAGTGTTCAAGAAGCTCCAAATTTGTGTATGTTCCATAGCATAATAAAACCTGGTGAAAACAAGGTAACTTGTCATTCCCTATCTACTAAACAGTGGAATGAAGATGGAGCGAAAACAACAGTGTAATTTTGACTCGAATTGAAAATATTTATATGGAAAGAAGAAAATCAGTCCCTGTAGTCTACATCCATAAGACAAGCAACATTTTCTCTCTGGAATTTTAGCTTGACGTACAATTTATGATAAATTTTATTCAGGGTAACATTCACATGCTAAATTGAATATGTAAACCTAACGGTTATGTTAAAATTTCCAAGGGTTGTGCACTACCTGGTCGCCTTTCTTGTAATTTGTCCTAGCATAGAAGCAATATGCATTAGCATCTTCTTCAAACCCACCATCAGTTAGTCTCTGATAATTAAAATCAATCTGCTCTTCGTCTATCACTACACTCATGTCTCCATTTGATAGAAAATGATCTACGTCCTCAACACCAGATAGCTCCTCTCCAGGTGCATCATAATTAAACAAATCACCGACAGGGCATAAACAACCAGCTTCATCCCATGGTATATGCAATGTACGGGAAGATATCTGGTTTTTGAGAGTTTATATATCATCAAAAGATGGAGCAAGAATATAAGTTTTGATTTATCCATGACAACTAAAATTGCTATAAAATATAACATGTGATGTCCATGAAGATGCATCTGATGGACTAAGCACACAAAAAATGAATCAATGTTCTATCAAACTGTATCTCTAATCATTGTAATGATTTGACTTATGTAGCATGACTTCAACAAGATTAGCCAAAATAAGTCTGTTACAGCATTGATGCAAGTACCAGACCAGGTAAGCGAAAAGTTTCAGGAACGGTCTGTCCCTGTCATTAACCAATGTTGTCAATCGTGGATAGTAGAAAATAGTGGTTTGTTCAAATTATGCTACAATAGTAATTTAACAATGCTTTGCACTAAATAGTGTGTCGCAGAACAATAGCGATTAGTTCAAATTTCACTACGCATAGCTGATATTTGACCACATTGTTATTAACCAAGACAAAACTTAAGGAAATGAATAAAATGCTAGGATTCCATGTATGTGCAGGAAAACAAAAATGAATATTTAAACTACTTTTAGCATCTCAAACAAAGGCAAGATTTCTAACCGTTGCAGCCGCCCAAACCCAAGCCTTAAATGTTAAAAGCTGAGGCTTAAACATGAGATCCTCCATCAAGGCATGAGCTTCTTTCCATTCTGATTTCGCCTTTTGTACTGCTTTTTCTGTGACCCACATAGCTTCATCCACCTGATAACCACAACTTTAATATGATTTATTTATAACATAAAGTACATATCAAATGCTGATAAACATCATTAGCCAAGATGCTATAATCGAACCTAATGAGATAAAACTAAAAATTTCTAACAGAAACTGAACTTGCAGAGCTTGTTTCTCAAATTCACCAAACATGGCTAGCAAGTCGTAACTTTGCGGCAAATGAACGAGGTAAGGATGCCACCTTGAAGTCTTTCCTTTACCAACTTCGTATAACAAGCAAACAGTCAATATCTGCAGTATAAACAAGCTTGGAAATAAGTATACAACAAAAGACTGACAATGCTTAATAATTACACAACAGCGATGAAACCAAATCCCAAGAGGTAGTATTAATGCCTAGTTGAACCATGCTACAATAATTCTAACAAAAAAATAATTGGGTTTGTACAATAACCAATAGAATGTGATCAAAATTAAGAATAACTCGCCGATTTAGGCCCTGTTTAGAAAAACAACGTATTTGCAGCTTATAGCACAGGCACTTATCATGATAAGCGCTTATATATAAGCTATTTCTATAGCAACAGATAAAATAAAGTTAAATTATTTCTGTATGCTATAAGCTGTTTTCATAAGCTATCTAGGAGAATTTATAAAAATAAGCTGAAAACAGTTTATAAACGTGTCATAAGCTGTCTTCAAAAGTTCTCCCAGACAGTCAGACAAAACTTATGTCGGCAGATAAGTTCAAATAAACCAATCTAAACAAGCCCTTGGTCTCTGACATTGTAGGCTTCAGCCAATTTGGTTTCTGAAGACAAAATTTTAAAATGATCCCTAAATTGAAAATCCTCAATCACATTGGACTCATCAAGGCAATTCTTATGATTAAATAGACCAGTCTGAAAGGACTAGTGCGATGAAAAAATTTCAATTTCAATGATTATTTTGTAATTTCATTAACTTTTGGGACCAAATTGTCTGATCTCTACAATTTCAAGAATTAAATACTCAAATATCATTGGCTTTATCCATTATCACAAGTTAAATTGCAGGAAAAGAGAAAATACTCAATTTAGTCCCTAATTTGTAGTATAGGACTTTTCAACTCAGTCCTCAACATAATCATAATTTCAAAATAATCCCTATAATTGTAAAATATTAATCAAGTTGGTCTCTTGATCTGGATTTGCTATTAAATGTATCCCTGCCATTATTCACTTAGGCTTTGTTTGAGAGTTTGGAGGGGAAGGAAGGAAGGGCTTTGGAGGGAGAGAAATATAGGTGAAAATTGAGAAATCTTTCACATTTTTTAAAAGAGTATTTTTTTAGAAAGTGATAAATTAATGTTTATGATTAATATATTTTTAATTTTAAGAATATTATAACAACATATATTAAATTTGAAGAATTCATATAAACCCTCTCAAACCCCCCAAAATCATCCTCCAATACAACTTTTTAGTTCCCCAAATGAGGAGGGTTTTATATTTTGAAGAAAAATAAACCCCCCAAAGTCCCTCCTCCCAATGTCCTCTATTTCTTCCACTTACTCCTTCCTTTTTTTCCAAACCCTCCCCTCCCTTCCCCTCCAAACTCGCAAACAAAGCCTTAAGGACAAATTTCAAATCCAAGGATGCATTTCCAGACATATTAAGTTTCACTTAATGACATGGATACATTTGAAACTTAATTATTCACTCTGGATATTAAGTTTCAAATGCATCTCCGACATACCAGCTTAATATCATTATAATCCCAATGAATACCAACAGAGGGACAAATTTGATTAACATTTTACAATTTCATGGATCATTTTGGAATATTGTTAATGTAGTGAATTAGGTTGATATAGTCAAATTAAGTATTTACTTACTGTGTAGGAAAAACAGTATGTAAACAAAACCATTAACAGAACAAAAAATTGGCTCAAGTAAAGTTAAGAACAAAACCTGAACAGAGGAGAGAGAAGAGTGTCTATTGACAACAAGACATAGCTTATTATCTTCCATAATAACACTCTCACTAGTCAATAAAGCAGATTTTGGAACTCTTAGAATAATTTCTCCCCTCTTAAGATATCTCACAGCACCCAAACCTCTCCTGCACCATTCTCCAAAACAATACAACAAAAATGGTCAAAATTCTTCACATCAATATAAGTCAAAAGCATCAATATTTAGATCATTTTTTTCACTACCCTTTGATTAATCACCCCAGAAAAGAAATGCAAAGTTTGTTATTGTATTAAAAAAAGAAAAAATGTAAAGTTTTGATTGTGAGTTACCCGCCAGAGTGAGGAAAGGTAGAAACGCAGAGAGAATGACCCAGAGAGGAAAGAGAGTGTTGAGATTGGTCGGTGTTTGTTGTTGGTGAATCTGATATTCCAAGGTGCGATGTCCATGTTAAGAAGCTTTCAAAGCTTCCATGTTCTTGTTCCATCTTCTAACCTAGTCCTTTCAGAACTCGCATGTATGTTGTTCTTTTACTTTCATTGGTTTCACAAAATTACACTTGTGTCTCGATGAATGTGTTTGGTAACACCTATAAACTACTCCCTCCGTCCTATTTGTAGGAATAGTTTACAAAAAAAGTTTTGTCCCTAAATATAAAATCATGTACAAATTCCTAGATGCATTGATTACTTTTTTTCCAAATATACCCCTTATTAATACTATCAATTTGTCTTGGTATATGAAAAGTTAACATTAAATATATATTTAATTAAGGGTAATCTAGTAATAGTCACACACATTTGAGACAACTTTATTACTTCAACAACTTTTCTTAATACACGTGATTTTTGTAAACTACTCATATAAAAAGGGACGGAGGGAGTATCTTATACTCCCTCCATAACTTTTTATAAGTAAATTTGACCAATTCACATTTTTTAAGGAATGTGGTTTGTGTTATTTAATTTAAGTTAAATAACATATTTTGCCCTCATTAATTGTGGTGTATAGTAGTATATTTTCAAGGTGTTGTTGTTAAACGTGCGTGCATTTAAAAAATTAAAGTAAGGGTATTTCAGGTATATTATCCTTAAATATGACAAAAAAAGTCAATTTTGCTTATAATTAGTTACAACTGAAATGGTTGAATTTTGCTTATATTTTGTTATGGAGGGAGTAAGCCTTTTGGATTAAAACATGATGTGTTTGGTAATAAGTTTCTCTCATGAGTTTATAGTTTTTTTTAGATGATGTTTTAAGTAGTTTTTGAGCTTATAGCTTATAGTTTTTTACATTTTATTCCATTTTTAACCTTATTGTTTTAATTTTAGTATTATTTTTAGATTTTTGTAAAACAAATAACCACCCATTAACCCCACTTAAACGGCCAACACGTCTCCTACAAACTTCCTTTGATGATAAATCATACAAACTTTTTTCACCCAAGTACCTTTAATGATTCGGAAAGCATACTCTACTAATAAACACGGAAAACATACTCTACAAGCTAGCTTATAGCTTATTTTTACCAAACAAACCCTATATCGCATGAAATGATTTATTCATTTACTTTGTTTTATTTTTGAGTTAGTTCTCATTTCTCAATCTTCAAATCTATGGTACCATCCACATTTTTTCTTTTTTTAAGAAATCCACATGCTTGCATATGAATCTTTACATTTGAAAGGGTAATGGTATTTGTACAATTATTTTGTTATAACTTTTACGACAACTTTCTTTTCTTTTTTTTTGTTCAAAAACAATAGAGAAAAAAAAGTAAGAAAGATAGTAAAACACACAAGTGAGTATAAGGAGTGAATAAGTTATTTCGTCCCTGAATTAGTATGCACCAGTCAATTTCTTCTCCGAATTTTTTGAAATAGTCAATAGGTCCCTGAATTTTACAAATGTCATTCAATTGAGTCCCTCCGTCAAGTTGGGTCGTTAACGGTGTTGACGTAGGACGTTAACCGATGATGTGGCTTGCTGAGTAAGATGTCACATGTTCAGGAACTAAGTTGTTCGAAAGGAAAAAAAAAGGCAGGGACGAAATTGACCAAATTGGAAGAAAAAAAATATCTTGTTGCAGGATTGTTGTACAACAGCTCTTTCTTCCCAATTATATATATCTGAAACCCTAATTTTCCAATCTCTCATTTACAATTTGAAATCCCCAAAATTCTTCAATAAAACTTATTCAAATTGAATCTGTCATGATGGGTGGTGGTCGTATGGCCAAAAACAGCTCTCAAAACTCTCAAACTCGAGCTTCATCTTCAAGCTTCGTCTTTTATGGCGAGGTCAGAATGCTTGGTTGTTGGCGCCCTAGAAGATGTGATGTAAGAAAAGCCAATACTCAGAAAAACCCAGGAAGGTTTTTCTATGCTTGCCCTTTGTCAAAGGATCATGATGAAAATTGCGATTATTTTGTCTAGGTTGATGAATCTGGAGAACTAGGATACTTTAAAAACAATGGAACTGGTGGTGGTCAAGGAAGAAAGGAAAGATCGATGGAGAAGGTTCAGACTATTGTTAAGGCTAAGGAAAGTGGCAATAAAGAGGTTTGGAGGGCAAGGTTGATGGACAAAGTTGATTGTTTAGGAAGTGACCTTAGACTGATTAAGTGTTTGATAGGAATAATATGCTTGTTTGAATTCTTTTAACATGTTATTGTACTGTACCAGGCGTGTGCAATATCCTCAATGACTAGAGGTTGAAGATGATTGTAACCCTTCTGTGATATTATTGAAATCAAATTAGTCCTTGGATTATTGTGGAAAACATCAAATCGATCCCTACAATATATGCAAAACTATCAAACAAGTCCTTGAATTATATATTTAGTTATCAAATTGATCCTTTGTGCAATTGAATATGTGCATCTTTTGATCCTTAGTTGGCAACAATTTGGGGCGCATAATATGTCCGGAGTAGAGTAAAAATAAAAAAGAAACACATTTGTAGTGCATAATATTCAACTTGTGTCATAATTTAGTCATTGTACAACAAGTCATTACATACCCAAAAATAATGGTACCTAACCACCCTTCATAAAGTCATATAGGTGGAAACAAAATAAAGGCAACCATTGCAAAATAAACTCAACTAAACAAGTGCGGAAATATTACATATACAAAAGCAACCCAACTAGGGGCAGTCATCATAAACAAGAAGTTCCTAAATTCAATATATCCAAAATAAGTCATCATAAACAACAACTATCTCATTGTTTCTTTGGTGGCAATCCTGGTGTTGGGATAAACTCCATGAATGTTGCTTAGTTGAACCAGATGCCCCATGACCATAATATGGTACTCTTATAATTCTAGGTTTTGTTGTTTGTGCTGGAGCAGGACCCCTCACTGGTGTTTGCTTAGACCTCTCAACTGGAATAATTGGTCCTCTCATGCAATACCTCCTAGTAATTAATCCCTGTCATATAATTTTAAATCAATTCAGTCCCCAAATTTTCACACTTACTATCAATTCAATCCATATGTTTTGTAATAGTTATCAAAGTAGTCCAAAATATGATCCTACTTGATGGACAAGTTGTTCTTCGTGTACATTAGCTTGTTGAATAGTGTTTCCATCCATAAGAGTCTACAATACCCAAATTTATAATGAATTAATATAAAGAGTTTTAAGATAATGAACATCAATAAGTAGATAAGACACACCGCATACATGTTCTTGCACAATTCACCACGAACATATTTAAGCCTTTGGTTGTCATCACGTTCTAAACATCCACCGTAATGTAGGATTAGCGTGATATTTTCTTCCACCCTACAAATTTTGGGAATATTACTCAAACAAAATGAAAACAACAACACAATGCACAAAAAAATTCATTCAACAAAATTTCAGTAGCAATTTTAGTAATTGTGTGAATCAACCAGAAATTCATTCATACCTTATCTCATTTTCATCAATAGTCCATAACCATCATGAAAAACAACAAATTTTAGAGTTATAAAGTGAAAACCCTAAACTGAACACAAACCTTTGTAGGTGTGTGAGTGTGTGATCAACGAATCTAACGAAAACAAAAGTTGGAAACGAAAAAACGAATATAAACGAAAATGAAGATGAAAAAACAGAGCTTTGAAGATGAAAATCTTCCATCACATAAAACGAACATGAAAACAGTGGTAAATGGAAAAAGGAAGGGAAAGTTGTTTACCTTCACAGAAATGAAAATCTTCCTTCAAATCGGCCCTTCAAACGACGGTGATGGTGATAGAATCACAACTTTTGGAGAGATGAAAATGATGATGATTTTAGCGGGAAGAAGAAGAGACAAGGACTGTTTATGAATGAAATGAGAGAAATTGGAAGAAGGCTAAAAGGGGAAAAATATAAATTGAAAAGTGAAAACTGACAAGTGAAACGTTTTCTTTCAATTCGGTCCTTGTACAGGTGGAACCCACGTGGACAATACAACCCAGCAGCCAGCATCACACGTCATTATCCCTAACGGCAAGATTTGACGGAGGGATCAATTTAACAGACGTTTGTAAAATTCAGGAACCTATTTACTATTTAAAAAAAATTGGGGAGCATACAAATTCAGGGATGAAATAGCCTATTCACTCTAGTATAAGAGAAAAAATTGTTCAAAAATTGTCAAAAATAGTTGTATAAATAGCATTTCTTCATTTGAAACATCATATGTATATGGACCAAATATGCTTAATTGATGGGGAAAAAAAAGTAAATGGACCATATAGCAATCATTCTCTCTCTTGTTTTAAGGGATTTAAAAAATTGTCTTGAGATTAGTTAAGCTGGTAGGGGCATTATAATATATGTTTGGGCACCCACTTATTCATCTTTAAAAAATAAATTTTTAGTTATTAGACTACTTAACAAAAAAAAAACTAATGCTCAAATAAAAAGAAATATAGTGGCCTTGTTCAAAATGGAGGTTTCTCATAAAATATCCTCACAATCAAATCAAAATGGAGGTTTCTCATAAAATATCCTCACGATCAAATCACTTTGCCTTTTTACAATAAATTGTTTTTCAATTTTTATTAGTCTATTGTATTTTATTTTTGACAATATTAGTGAAATTATATATTCTCTTTAAGTTTGAGTAAGCACAAAATAATAATTTGTATGTGGTTTTCTAAAAAAACAAAATAATAATTTGTATGTGGTCTCTTTAATTTTGGCAATATTAGTTAATTTTATTTACTTATTTTAACGTAGTAAAATAATTGTAATTTCTAATTTGTCTTTTAAGAAGTTTGTGTGAAATATAAGAGATGATTCTAAACAACAAAAATTGATACAAATGGAATGAGTTAGTCTCATGCAACTTGTCTAACTAAAATTTGAATCTTGGTTGGGGGTTAGTTGATTCTCCTTAAATCTGTAATGTCCTCCATTTTGGTTTATTTTCTTTCCTTCTTCAAAAGCTCCCTTAGGAAATTGTCTTGGGTAAAATGGGATAGTTTATGTTTATATAGGGAGAATGGAGGTTTGGGGGTTAGGACGTTGAATGAGTTTAATTTATCTTTACTTCGTAAATGAGTGTAGAGGATGTTGGAGGAAAGGGGAAGCTTGTGGTATAATGTGTTGTGTGTGAAATATGGTGAGGAGGGGGGCAGTTATGTGTTGGTGGGGGAGGGGGTTCCGTGCAGTGGCAAAACTTGAATCTTATTATGTTGGGGAGTGGTTTGTTAGATGATCGGTGGATTGGTAGAGGATGAGGATCATTTGTTCAGCCGCTTGTGGATTGGTAGAGGATGAGGATCATTTGTTCTTTTCTTGTGCTTTTTATGGTCAACTTTAACTTTTGATATCGGGTTGGTTAGGCATCTCAACGACTCTTCAAGGTTCCTTATTTCAGCATTTTTTTCAGTTTGGAGGTCTTGGGGTTTCTCCAACAAGTCTCGTTTGACTTTTAACATTATTTGGATTTCATCTCTTTTTACTATTTGGAAGGATCGCAATATGAGACATTTTCACAATAAATCGGAACAACTTCTATCTTTTAACATTAGGTGGCTCAAATCTTATTATGTTATTTTCGATTTTGAGTATTCAGTTTGGATGTTAAGTCCTTTATTATGTTTCCAGGTTGTAACGTAATTTTATTTTTATTGGCTACATTGTAGTAAATTGTGGATTTTCCTATTGTAATTTTTGGATACTTTAACTTCCTTTGATACACCTTGTACTAGAGTAACTTGCGTTGGTTTTTAATATATTTGTTTAGCTTCTTAAAAAAAATTAATCATGTTTATATTCTGAAAACTCCGAGAAATATTTTGAAATAAGTACATAAAAACTTCTTTTTTTTACATCAATAAACGACAATATCCATTCATCAAATTGGCATCAAGTAAAAAAAAATCCCAAAACAATAAATATCACAACAAAACGTCTTTGTAAAAATATTAACGTCATGGTTACATAGTCAATTAAAAGCATGTGTTGTCAAACATACATGTTGTTCCTAAGCTTTCAATCACATTCTACTTCGAGAGCAACACGAGGGTTGTTTTTTCTGAATTGATTGCGCATTGGCTATCATATAGCCACCAATGTGGCTATAGTTGCCATAGGAATGGCTATGTGTATGAAAAAGTGTGGTGAGTGAGTGGACTTTGATGGTGGTGGAGGGACATGGATTGGTTCTGTAGTGATGAAGAATGAATCATTATACGCCAGTGGTTGATACACGCTACTAACAGTGGATGAGAAAATGATATGATCATCATAAAGGCAGAGGAGACTTTCCTAATCATGAAGAGAATGCAGCTTCTTTCCATTGAAAACCATGAATCCAAGAGAAATATTGATTGTGATTAATCCCTTGAATGAATGAATGAGCTTATCCAAATTTCTTAAGGCCCCGTTTGGACAAGCAACTTATACAAATGCTTGCAGAATAAAAGCTTATATGATGAGAGCTTATATCATATTCTTTTATATTCAATATGATGAGAGCTTAAATTATGTTCTATTATATTCAATAAGTTTTTTAGGTTTGGATATGTAGATTAAAAAGTGCTTACATAAAATGTGTTAAATAAGCTTGGATCTCATCCCAAAAGTTAACTCAAAGGATGATGGTACTCAAGTATATTTATACACTCAATAGTCTGAAAACCTGAGCGATGTGGTACTAACAACAAACTACAAACAACTTCAAAATTAACTTCAACAAAATGGAGTGTTTGGATGCGACATTAAATAAGTAATTGTAAAATTTTAATAAAATTTTAACAAAGTTAAAAAATAAAATAAAGAATCAAACGATGATAAAAAAAATATAATAAAAATTTAAGATTACCGGTTGTCGTGTTGTCTGAGGATCGTATTGAGCAATTGTATTTTCAAAATTGAAGTATAAAAAGAATAATAAAAGAAAGATTGCAATGAAAAAAAATATTAACATAATAAAATAGAAATGCTTAAAAAAATTCATAAAAAGGGTCCAGAGAGATTCAAATAGAGATTCTCTCTATGTAAGTTCCGTGTAAGCCCATAATGAGAGCTTATTAAAAGAAGGCATAAACATCTTATGAAATTATGATAAGCTATTTTTATCTATTTATCCGAACACCTTTAAAAGTCTAATGTTTGTAGATAATGAAGGATATTTAACAGAGATAGCCCAAAATCATAAATACAAAATTATGGCATATTATAAAATACAGTAAAAGTGTACCTTGATCATAGATGACAATTGAACATCTTTGTTAGAGAAGCCATGGATAGAGTAGGGTTGAGAGATTCTTCTCCCCCTTCCTAATGCCTTTAGAATAAGAGTGTGTTGAACCGTTATCTGACCTAATGGGATAGTCAGTATATATAAGCACCAGTAGGGAGAGGGACCTCTCAACAGGCTTACTGTGAGAAACGGTCCAACCCATCACGGCCCGTTTCTAATTACAACCCATTAATAAATATCATTTTATTTAGTGCAATATTATGATTAGAATTAATAGTTGATATAATAATTTATTATTTCAATTCTTGATTAAGGTTAATCCATAAAATCCAACAATTCTTCCACTTGGATAACCTTAATCAATTATTAAAATATCAACTATTTATAAAATCACTTGTTATTATAACATTATAAGAAACACAAGTTTTAACAATGCAGAAATTGAATCCGATAGGGAAAACAAAATCATACACGTTAAATACTTACTTTTCACATAAGGATAAGGATAATGAATATGGATTAACATTGTATAATTAAGAGTATGTAATCCAATACTGGTCCAAGCATTTAAAATGTTATAACAAACTCCCACTAACCCAAAGTATCAGAGACTTAATCAAATCATTATAAGTATGTGGTTAGTGGTTCTGTCAATGAGTTTTTAATTTTTATAAAAGTCATATATCCACATAGGCATAAGAGAAGTAATTACTTATAAGGATAGCTTATAAATAGAGTGTAACTGTAACATCCGGCTGGCTCCCTTACGGGCTGACCTTCCTATCTTTCAAGGACCGAGATGTACTCATGGTCTTCTCTACCCCCCCATGTGGAGTTTTTGCCTTCCGTGGGAATCGAACTCTGTACCTGGGGCTTAAGTACAAGTTCAATGCATTCCCACTACCAATTGAGCTAGTAAAAGTGTACCTTGATCATGGATGACAATTGAACAACTTTGTTAGAGAAGCCATGGATAGAGTAGGGTTGAGAGATTCTTCTCCCCCTTCCTGATGCCTTTAGAATAAGAGTGTGTTGAACCGTTATCTGACCTAATGGGATAGTCAGTATATATTAGCACCAGTAGGGAGAGGGACCTCTCAACAGCCTTACTGTGAGAAACGGTCTAACCCATCACAGCCCGTTTCTAATTACATCCCATTAATAAATATCCTTTTATTTAGTGCAATATTATGATTAGAATTAATAGTTGATATAATAATTTATTATTTCAATTCTTGATTAAGGTTAATCCATAAAATCCAACAGATAAGCCAACAAAAGTTTTAAATAATCAATCCAAACGACGCTAAATACATAAAAAATTTATAACGACTTATAAATATATTATGACAAATCTTTCAAAAAAAATATATATTATGACAAAAGAACAATATATAAGTTTATGACAAACAATGACAAATATTTATAACAATTGTTGTTATGTCTTACTGGATTATAAGATCAATTCACATAAACTAATTGTATGAAATATAATTGTTTTCTCGATGGAATGGTATGTGTGTGTCTATATATATATATTGTACGTATTTAATTGTACTAAAGTTATAAGTTATATGATCATATATATAATTCATAAATATTGTATGATGACAAAAATAAAACCAATACGTGATCATAAAACTATATTTCTTTTTCACACACACATATATATATATATATATATATATATGTGTGTGTGTGTGTGTGTGGGATTTATTGACGCAAAATGATTGTATGAATTATACGATCATAAATACTATATACGAAATAAATGAATTAACTTAAATAAAAAATGTATTGCATTTTTTTAACTGTCTCATAAGTCCTAACTCAACTGACAAAAATGTCAAAATTGTTATGCCGGACGTCATGATCGGAGTTCAAACCCCGACACCTCCACTTTGTGTGTGAGCTTAAGATGGTTTTGTCATTTTTTCTATCTACCAAAAAAAACACGTGAGACACAATAATAAATTTAATCAAAAAGATTTCCCTAAAAAAATAAATTTAATAAAAATGTGTTTTTTTTAAAAAAACTAAACTAGCTCATCCAAATTTACACATGAGAGAATCGAACGTGAGACGAACACACTTCAAAACTCTACTACTTCGCTTTGCGACCCTGGGCGTCGCTCTGCGACTGTAGCAGAACACAGAATTTCTGAAAAAACATGTTTTAATCTTAAAACTTGATACCCAACTGCCCAGTGATCTTTGAAAACATGCCAGGGACTCAGTTTAAACCTCTAAAACGTACTGTACTCAAGGATTAAACCGGATCAAGCATATAATCAAAATAGGGGAAAACTAACTTTCTTTCCTAACAACTTAGAAATTCAGTTATAATCCTCACACATTTTAACCCACAAGGGATACTGCTACTCTAAGGAACTCACTTAGTATTATGCTGATTCTTGACAACCTTCCTTTACCAAAACCCTAGCTTGTCTTACTCTTTCCTTAAGCTTCCTCTTGCTTCAATTTCTCCCCAAAAGCTTGCTTGCTTTCAACTCAAGAAATTAGAGAAGAAAACTGATAGATTACAGCTGCTGATGCTGACTGAAATTCTTAGAGAGAGAGGGAGGGAAAATTCTGATCCTTAGTGAGAGAAGGGAATGTGTGAAAATGAAGAAATATCTATCATTCCCCTATATAAAGTCCCTTCCTCTCATAATTACAACTTTGCCACTACTCTCTCTTAATTCCTCTAATATTGATAAAAGTTACATCTGAGCGGGATATTACAATCTACCCCCCTTAAAGAAATTTCGTCCTCGAAATTTAGAATTTACCTGAAAATAGATGCGGATAACTTCTTCGCATCTCTGATTCTAGCTCCCAAGTGGCTTCACCGTCGGGAGAACCTTTCCATACAACCTTGACAATTGGAATTTCCTTGTTCCTTAAGGATTTGACATCACTATCAACAATCTATTCTGGTTCTGGCTGAAAAGTTAAGTCTGATCTCAAATCGATAGTTTCCAATTCTACCGGTTGAAAAGGATCTAGAATATACTTCCTTAGCTGAGAGACATGAAAAACATCATGCAATCCTAACATAGCCAGTGGCAGTGCCAACTTATAAGCTGCTGGACCGACGCTTTTGAGTATCTGAAATGCCCCAATAAATCTTGGACACAATTTCTTTGTCCTGAAAACGCCACGTAAACCCAACTTGGGTGTAACCTTCAAGAATACGTGATCTCCCACTTTGAACTCTAAAGGCCTTCGCCTCTTGTCCGCATAACTTTTCTGACGACTCTGTGCAGTTCTCATTTTATCCTGAATAGATTTGATCTTTAGAGTAGTATCCTGAATGATTTCTGGTCCTAAAATACTCTTGTCTCCGACCTCTGCCCAACAAAGTGGCGTTCTACACTTCCTGCCATACAATGCTTCGTATGGTGTCATTCCTATACTGAAATGGTAACTGTTGTTGTAAGAAAATTCAATCAAAGGCAGATGATCATTCCAACTTCCTCCATCTTCTAAGATGCATGCACGTAACATATCCTCTAATGTCTGAATAGTTCTCTCAGATTGACCATCCGTTTGAGAATGATGTGACGTACTCATTTTTAACCTCGTTCCTAAAGCCCTTTGAAAAGCTTTCCAAAAGTGAGAGGTAAAGATTGGATCTCTGTCCAAAACAATACTAGTTGGGACACCATGCAGTTTCACAATCTCTGCAATAAACAACTCTGCATACTGAGCAGCCCTGTATGTAGTCCTAACCGGTAAAAAGTGAGCAGACTTGGTTAACCGGTCGACAACTACCCAAATTGAATCGTGTCCACGCTGAGTTCGAGGTAACCCCGTTACAAAATCCATGGATATCTCTTCCCATTTCCACTGAGGGATTTGCAATGGTACTAGCATCCCTGAAGGCCTCTGGTGTTCAATCTTTACTTGTTGACACACAATACATCGTGAAACAAATTCCGCAATATCGGTCTTCATACCAGGCCACCAATAATCTCTCTTCAAATCTTTATACATCTTAGTGGCACCCGGATGGATACTGAAACTACTCTTGTGTGCCTCTTCCAAAATTAACCTCTTCAAATTAGCATCATTCGGGACATAAATCCTACCTTCAAACAGCAAAGTGCCATCTGATGCCCTTGAAAACTTTGATTGTCCGACCCTTCTCTGAAGATCCATATCCGATCCTTGATCCTGTGCGATTTTGGATCACAAATCACAAGTGATTTCTAGTCTTTGCAACATAATGCCATTGTCCATCTCCGTGACATTGAGATTAAGATCTCTAAATTTTTCATACAAACCACAAGTGTGCATCAACACTTCTGCTCTCATCAACGACTTCCTGCTTAAGGCGTCAGCAACTACGTTCGCCTTTCCTGGATGATACTTTAAATCAAAATCAAAATCTTTTAGGTACTTCATCCATCTTCTCTGCCTCATGTTTAATTCTCGTTGATCAAACAAATACTTTAAGCTTTTGTGGTCACTGAACAAGTCGAACTGCGCTCCATATAAATGGTGCCTCCATACTTTCAAAGCAAAAACTATAGCTGCCAACTCAAGGTCATGAGTGGGGTAATTCTGCTCATGAGATTTAAGTTGCCGAGAAGCATAGGCTATTACATTCCCCTCCTACATGAGCACACTACCCAGTCCTTTAGAGGACACATCACAATATACAACATATCTCTTCTCGGGATCCGGTATTGCTAACACTGGGGCCTTAGATAATTTTTTCCTCAAAGTCCTGAAGCTCTTCTCACACTCCTCGTCCCACACGAAGGGCACCTCCTTCCTAGTGAGACGTGACAAAGGAAAAGCAATTTGAGAAAACCACATAATAAATCTTCGGTAGTAACCTGCTAAGCCCAAGAAGCTTCTAACTTCAGTCACATTCGTTGGTCTGACCCAATTAAGGACAGCTTCAACTTTCGATGAATCCACTGACACTCCTCCTTGAGAGATAACATGACCCAAAAACTTGATTTCTGACAACCAAAATTCACATTTACTGAATTTGGCATACAATTGCTTTTCCCTGAGAATGTTCAAAACGATCTCCAGATGATCCAGATGATGGGCGTGCTCCTGAGGGTCCTTTGAATAAATCAAAATATCATCAATGAAGATTACCACAAACTGATCCAGATAAGGCTGAAAAATTCTGTTCATGTAGTCCATAAACACTGCTGGGGCATTAGTCACTCCAAAAGGCATAACTAGGAATTCGTAATGTCCATAACGTGTTCTGAACGCTGTCTTGGATACATCTGATGACTTGATATGAATCTGGTGGTATCCCGATCTGAGGTCAATTTTAGAAAATATCGTTGCTCCCTTGAGCTGATCTAAAAGATCATCAATCCTTGGAAGGGGATACTTATTCTTTATAGTTACCTTGTTCAACTGACGGTAGTCTATGCACAATCTCATACTACCATCCGTCTTCTTAACCAACAAAACTGGTGCACCCCAAGGTGACACACTAGGCCTGATAAAATGTTTCTGAATCAAGTCCTCGAACTGGGACTTCAATTCCTTAAGTTCTGCTGGTGACATCCTATACGGCGCCACAGATACTGGTTCCGATCCTGGAATGAGGTCTACAGAGAACTCAACTTCACGTTCTGGGGGTAAACTGATTATCTCAGACGGAAATACATCTAGATAATTATTAACAACTGGTATGTCACTGGGACCTAGCTCTGATTCTGAAGTCACAGTAACCATCACATAAAAACCCCTATCTTGAGCACAAATAAACTGAATTAACTGATGGGTGCGATTAATCAATTCGGATAAAGCCACACCTTCAATTGTATCACTTGCTGGCATAAAGATGCTATTTTCGGCACATCCGATATAAACATGGTTAGCAGCGAGCCAATCCATCCATAGAATCACATCAAGTTGCACCATGGGAAGGCACACCAAGTCTATGTAGTACGTCTTACTGGATACCGTGATAGGACAATTCACACATACATAACTTGCTACAATTCCGCCTTCTGTAGCGGTAGATACCGTCATAGGAGGAATCAATGGTTACATTGGTAATTGAAGAGTTTCTACACACTTATAAGAAATAAAAGAACACGATGCACCACAATCAAAAACAACTTTAACTGGATTCTGACCAAGATAGAACATACCAGCAATTAAATCTTCGTTGGCCAAAGCTTTCCGACCATCCAGGGAATACACCCTGCCCTTGCTAGTGGTAGTACCCTCAGCTCCACTTCTATTCTTCCTTTTTGGACAATATGCCAAAACATGCCCCGGTTGCCTGCACCCGTAACACACACCCATTCTAGCATGCATTCTCCTTTGTGAGTTTTTCCACATTTCTCGCAGGCAGAAAAAGTTGTAGGTGAACTAGATTGTTTCCCTCTCTGAGGGGACCCCTTTGGTTTCAGCTTATCATGGTATTTATCTTGAAATTTGCCTTTCTTTTTCTCGAAAGCTACAACCCTTTCTTTAGCGGTCTTTGCAAAACCCGCTTCAGCAATCAAACTATCATGAACCAGCTCATCATAACTTGTGTTCCTCTGAAGGCTCACCGCGGTATTAATTTCGCCCCTCAAGCCTCGCTTATATTGATTCATTTTCCAATCTTCATTTACTGTGTACTCATTGTGAGTAGAATAATATGACAACTCCTCGAATTTCTTAGTGAAATCCGTAACAGACATGTTACCCTGTTTCAATTCAAGAAATTCTTGTTCCTTTTTCACCTTGTAAGACAAAGGTAAATATTTCTCCAACATCACTTCTTTGAAGTTTAACCAGTTCACTTCTATACCACTTGCCAACATTCTGCGCTGAGCAGATTCCCACCAATCTTCTGATGCGACTCTGAATTGATTCGTGGCATACACCACTTTATCAGCTTCTGAACACTCAGCCATCCGGAAGATCTTTTCCATCTGTTTTATCCACTTTCTGGCTTCTTAGGGGTCACCTTCTCCATTAAACTCCGGAGGGTGATTTCTATTAAATTCTCGGAACACGGGATTACCAACCACTGGAGGTGGTGGAGGCTGCTGCTGGAACCCTTGTCCCTGGTGCATCATTTCCATCCACTGATGCTGGGTCTGGGCCTGCTGTTGGGCTTGCTGTTGCATTATAAGCATCATCTGTTGATGCTGTAGTGCAGTCTGAGCTTGTTGCACCCGATATTGTTGTTGCAACGCTTGCTGTTGTTGCATCATCTGAGCCCAAAAATCCATGTTAGGGTCTCCTCCTGCTTCCTCATTAGACTGATTCATTCTAGGCCTTCCTGAAACTCTTCTCCTCCCAGACATCTTACCCTAACTGTCATATACAAGTCAAAGTGATCAGTTCCAACCAGATATAACATTTAGAATAATGTCCTGGATCCAAAAGGTCCACATAATTGAATTGTATTTTAATGACCCAAGGCACGATCTGAATCGACCTGCTCTGATACTGTTGTACCCTAATTTTGTCCAAGTTTTTTTCTTCTTCAAAAAAGAGAGAGAAAAGTCAACACAAAAAAAAAGAGGGTCAACTTTTATTTTCCTTTTTAAATAAATAATAAATAATAATAATAAGTTTTATTATTATTTATTTATCTTTCTTTTTTATTTTATTATTACTATTATTATTATTATCACTTTTATGTTTGTTTCAAAAAGGGAAAGAAAGAAAGAAAACGTGTGCCATGCCAAGAAGAAGCAGGGAGCAAGTTGCTGCCCAGGGCAGCACTTCTTCCCGTCCATTTTTTCCTGTTGCTGACCCTGTTACCTTCCAGCAATCCACCTTGCCATTTTCTTCCCTTTCTTCTTTATCAAAACCAGTCAAGGTAAGCTGCAAAACTGCTGCCCCTGTTTCCAAAACTGTTGTCCCTGTTCCAGCATTTCTTCCTTCCCATTTTTTCCCTGCTGCTGCCCCTATGTGCAGCACCTTTTCCATGTTTTCTCCCAACCTCTGCACAGGACAGCACCCTTCCTTTCCTGTTTTTCTTCCCCAAATCTTCAAAGATCAATCCCAAAAGCACTACAAGTTGCAAACAACACCCTGTTTTCCCATTTTTCCAGCAACTTCTGTCAACTCAGCCCCAATTTGTTCTGAAATTAACCAAAGTCTTCACTAAGATCACAAGGCAAGGTCACTTCCTTCCTTTTGCATTAAATGTTAACCAAAGTCTTGGTCTTAGCACACAAAAGGTCCAGCTTTTAAGGGATTTTTCATGATTACAAATGATCACAATTTTGCCTATATAAGCAACACGAAAATCAGAGGATTGAGGACAGTTTTTACACAAGTTTTTTCAACACAATTCAGAAGGATTTAGAGAGAAATTTAGAGAGAAAAAACAGAGAAATTCAGAATCAAAAGAAAACAGCAAGAATTCACCACAATCTTTGAAAAGAAAAGCTCTGTTTTCTGTTTCCTTCTTCACAAACCATCACAAACCAATCAAACAATCAAAACAGCCACTAAATCACCAGAAACATCATACCCAGAGTAAAGAATAACAACAAAACACCATTGTTGTTGCTGTTCTTATTCTTCATCACTTCCATCTTTGCAAAAACCACAGCCACTCAAAAGCCCCTTTCATTTTCTTGCATTCAAAGCTTTGGCTAGGAATTTGTAAGTGTCTTAAACCTTTTCATCTATTCTTTTGCATTCTGTTTGCATTTTTGTTCTGCTGTTCCTGTTGTTCAACATCATTTTTCTGCATTCTTAATGGTTTTTAACTCATTTTTGAACTAAAAACATCTTTTAAAAACCCCAAAAAAATCTCAAAGTTTACAAAACACCAAAACAGAAGTGGTTTACTTCTTTTTCTTACTAAATTCGAATGTTTTTTACCCCCCCTGAGGTTCTGAAATCAAAAATCAAAAGCAGTCTGAACAGTACTTCAGAAGCACTTCAGAAGTAGCTTCTGAACAGTACTTCAGAAGCAGCTTCTGAACAGTGCTTCTGAAGTTCAGAGTCTGAACAGTGCTTCTGAATCTCAGAGTCTGAACAGTGCTTCTGAAGTTCAGAGTCTAAACAGTGCTTCTGAAGTTCAGAGTCTGAACAGTGCTTCTGAAGTTCAGAGTCTGAACAGTGCTTCTGAACCTCAGAGTCTGAACAGTGCTTCTGAAGTTCAGCTTCTGAAGCAGCTTCTGGGCAGTTTCTAAAGTTCAGAACCTGTTTTGAACTTTTTTTTTGAAAAGGTTTGTCGCGGTGATTTTCGGAGATCAGGCTATTGATTAGCGTTGACTCACTAATTTTATTTCACGACTGAACTTTTAATTTTTTAAACGAAAAGTGGAAAAAAAGTTCTAAATTACCACATTTTTAAAGATTAGGGTTCGGGGGTTAGTTACGTTTAGAGAAGGTGTTAACACCCTAAACGTTCGTAGCACTCTACGAGAACCTCTTGATTTTATTTATTTATTTTGGTTATAACTTGCTTATTTTTTAAGAGACAGAATTAAAGTACTGAGAAAAGGAAATGTTTTTTTTTTATTTTTTATGGTTTGGAAGGACAAAGTCATTTGCCTACGTACCCGTGAGGGATCAAAACCTCGTAGTTCGAGGTAAAAATGACGGTTGATTTGTTTTGTATTTTTTAATGGTTTTAAAAAAAGTTTTAAAGATAAAATAAAGGCCAAGTGGCAAAATGTGATTGGTTTGTGTTTTTTATTTTTGAAAATGATTAAAGTGTTATTAAAGTGGATTAATGGTTATTTAAAGAAAATAAAAGGGAAAAATGGGCACTTGATTGGAAATCAAGGTTTGTTTATGAAAAGATTTTTTGTGATTTTGATTATTTGCATGTTTTTGTTGTTTTTGTTTTTAATTAACTAAGACTAAAAAAAGTAACTAAAAAAAACTAAACGCGAGGAAATTCCGTGGTGACGTTGGATCACCACGAAACCCCTTTGAAATTAATCTAACCTAATTTTTTTGTATTTTTTTTTGTAAAGCGAAATAAAAAATAAAAGACATAAAGCGGAATAAATAAAGTGTGAGTGTCGGTGCATATTCTCATTTATACTTTACATTGTACCTAAATACATTCTAATAAAAAGATAAAGACAAAATAATAAATAAAAATAAAATTGCGGATGCACTAAAATAATTATGCTAAAGATAAAGGAATAAAAATGCATGAAACGCAAAAACAATAAATAAATATGTCACATAAAAGTAAATAAAAAATGCATGGTATGCTGAATTATGAAGCATTAAAATGAATAATGGGGAAAAATGCATGATGATTAACCTAGAGAAAAACTACAAAATTAAGAAAATAAAATATAAAAAAATGATGAAAATGCAAAAGATAAAAAACAATAAGATGAAATGCATGAAGAGTAAATAAAGGATGAGAAATGCAATAAATAAAAAGAAAATGCTAGAAAAAGAAATAAAATAAACAAATAAAAATAAAAGAAAAGGGGGGTGCAGTAAGCAGGAAGGGGGTGTGGATAGCGATCAGCAAGAAGAAAGGGGGAAAGGCAGCTGGGCCGCATATGGGCCTGGTTCAAGGGAGGAAAATAAAATTGTATTTTCAGATTTCTTTCTCATTTCCTCCTTTCCCTCTCTCTCTAGTTTTTTCTCTCTGCCTTCTCTCTAAAAGTGGCAGCGGCCGGATTAGTTTTCCGGCGCGGTGGCCGCCGGCCTAGACGGCGGCGCCACCGTGCCGGAAACAGAAAACTTATATTTTTTTTAAAAAAATTTGCTTTTCAAATATCCTTTTCTTCCCTCTTCTCAAAAATCAAATTAGTTTTTCCAAATCTTTTCTTAAAAGGAGGGGATCTAAATTTGAAAATGTTTTGAAAAAGAAAAAAAAACAACTACCTCTTTTCTTCCTCTTGTGTTCGGTTCTGGTTTGGAAATGGTAGAGGTGGTTCGGACTGTGTGTGTGAGGGTTGGAGGGAGGGGCGCCGTGTGTTTGGGTGGCTCGGCCGTGAGTGATTGTGGGTGAGGGCTGTTTGCCGTGAGTGGGAAATGGGTAGGGAGAGGGAGGCCGAGTTGGTTGTGGTTTAAGGGAGAGGCCGAGTTGGTTGTGGTTTAAGGGAGAGGCCGAATTGGTTTTGGTTTAAGGGAGAGGCCGTGGGCTGTAAAGGGGGTGGGATGTTGAATTAAATTTCATGGCTGTTTGTGGTTTGGAAGTGGCCGTACCGTGTGTGGTGGCTGAGTGGTGAGGCGGGTGCTGATTGGGTTTTGGGACGTGTTTGGTGACTGGGCGTGTGTGTTTGATTTTTGTGTTGGCCGTACGACTGTGATATGAATTACAGGTTGTTTTGTGGTTTTGTGTTGGTTTATGGCTTCTTTGTGGTTCTGATGAGTTTGGAAAAATGTTTCTGATTACTGATGTGTGTCCCCCCTTCTTTGCTGTGCTGCTACCCTCTTTTAATCATACAATGCAGTTAATGATAATGAAAACAATTGATGGACAATAAAACAGCTTAGTCAAACAAATTTTAAATGAGGCAACCATTAAAATGGTCATTAGAACTCATCAAAACAAAATCAGTCAACTCTTTAAAAATAAAATAATGAAATAAAAAAATCCGAAAATAAAAAATGTAAAAATAAAAAAGGTAAATAATAATGATAATAATAAAAAGGAATAATAAGTAAAAATAACAAATAATAATAAAAATAAAAAATTGTCGCCTTCGGAACCAAAAATGAGGTATTTTAAAATACCTCCCTGTTGAAATTTCGTCTGAAACGTCAAAAAAATTTCGAACCAAAAGACGAGTGAAAAAGCAATTTAGGTCAAAAATTGGGGTATGACAGGGTTAAAACACATTTTGTTCAAAATGTAACAAGTGTTTTTGTTCTTATTTGGAATTTCATAAGTTTCAATAACAAACTTGAATGAAAAAGGAGTGGTTTGACGTATGTCTTTCCATTCCCCGATTGCACAAGCACTTGACGTATGTCTCGTTGTTTGGACAATCGTCATTCTTGGTCAAACTTCACCAAAAAATACATGTACTTTCAACAATAAACTTGATTGTAAAAGGGGTGGTTTGACGTATGTCTTCCCATTCCCCGGTTGCACGGGCACTTGACGTATGTCTCGTTGTTCGGACAATCGTCATTCTATTTTCAAAACATAAAACAAATCCAACATACCAAACTAATTTTTGGCCCCCTGTGGTCAATTAAAGTTCTTGGCCCCCAGTGGTCAATTGAAATTCAAACCTTTTTCACAAAAGCACGATGTTTTATCAATTCTAACGCGATACAAACAAACGTTTAAGCCTCCCACGCGCGAGCATACAAGCTACGTTTAACCGCTAGAATACGATCAAAAACATCGTTCTTTAAAATCACACACCAAACTAATTTTTTGGCCCCCCGTGGTCAATTAAAATCTTTGGCCCCCCTTGGTCAATTCAAACCTTTTTTCACAAACGGACATGTTTTATCAATTCTAACGCGATACAAACAAACGCTTAAGCCTCCCACGCACGAGCATACAAGCTACGTTTAACCGCTAGAATACGATCAAAAGCATCGTTCTTTAAAATCAATCAACAAACAAACGTTGTTCTACCAAAGAACTACGTAGCTTTGAATTCTCCATCGCACCAGGAGATACGTAGGAGCAAGATCAAACTCTTGTCAAGCACACTAATAAAAAATACCTTTTTTCCCCTTTTCTTTTTCCCCTTTGAAACATTACAATATAGCAAGCAAACCTTTAAAACACTTTTAACCCTAAACTAACTAGGAGGTTTCCCGTTGAGTACAACGGATGTGAGGGGTGCTAATACCTTCCCCTTGCATAATCGACTCCCGAACCCGTTAATGGTTGTGATGACCATCCTTTCCACATCGTGAAGGGTTTTATCAACGTTTCCCTTTAAAAATAAAACTTTGGTGGCGACTCCGTAGTCATTCCGAGCGTTGGTACGCTCGAGCGTTTTTTAGAGAACGCACAGCTGGCGACTTCGCTGGGGAGTGTTTCCCACTAGCGAGTCAAGCTTATCCTAGTTAGCTCTTAGGCTAAGTGTTTTTTTTGTTTGCTTGCATGTTTTTATTTTATGTCTTTATCTTCTTTTTCTCTTGCCTCTATATCTATGCTTCATTATACTTTATGTTCATATTGATATGTCAACTGTGGGTTGTCACATGAGTGAAGCTCTATACCCGAGCTTTGAGAAAAAATTAAGATAAGATGGTGGTTGTGTAGTGTTGGCCTTCCTGACGTATGTCTTGTAGGGTTGACATGAGAACCCCGCCTAGAGTAGATTCTCTTGGAAGTGTGGTTGTATTGCGAGTATTTGCAACAGCGGCTATAATTCCTTGTAGGATCCGTGACTCTAGGGACCTTTTAGAAAATCTCTAGAACCTACATGTGAGAATGGGGGAAGTATTGAACGTTCCTCTTAACCACACCTCTGCATGCCATAACATTTGCATCCATGAAAATAATTTTCGCATATACATTTTCCTTCCCAAAAAAAAGGGGCATGTTTTTTCATCTACATCGCATACATGCATTTTCATGCATTTTAAAAGAAAAAACACTCATATCATTCCCCCCAAAAAAATCATTTCCTGGTGTACCGTTGCGTTTCTGATGAAATCCCGAGCAACTGGAAGGCCATAGAAGTTCCGGAAATCATTTCCTTGTTCAAGTAATTTATCATGCTTTGAAAAAAAATCATTTTGCTCTGCCCAAGGCAAATGATTAACTTTGTGGGGCCCCCCATGTTTCAAATTATTTCTAGGTTTTTTCTAGATTACCTTTAAAGAATGGTGGGTAATTTACCCACCAACCAATGGAAATGAGCAATTTATTGGTGGGGTCAAGATAGTTCATGGATACCACTTAAAAATGTGTTTATGTGGCTAATGTTTATTGGTTGAGGTAAACTACCCACCATTCTTCCATGGGTACCCTAGTAGTCACCTTATTTCTATCATTAATAAAATTGCATTTTTGTGTTCGATTGAGTTCATTTTTCTCATTTTTAAAAAGTTCCGCAACCCTAAAATAAAAAATCATAATTCTTATAATAAAATCTTAACTTGACATATGTATATCTGATACATCATTGAACCTATGCATATCTAATGCATTCATCACATAAATAATCATGTGATGCTTAACCTATAATATAAGGTTCTAAGCTTATCGTTCTCATAAGCCACTTAAATCATATTGGGTATCTAAACCCCTTATGCCTATCTGAGGCCTTGAATATTTATAATATTCCTTGTACTTGTACGCTTAATGAGTACATGCTATTCTGCTTAGTTAAGGGAAACCTGAAAACTAACCCCTTAACTACTTGATAACTTATGGATTAAATACCCATCTCTCTGTATGATACCTATCCTTGTCCCAGATTAATCCTTGAAGGTTCATGTATATCACTACCCCAAAGCATATCAAAGATCATTGGCATGGTACAGTTGTTTGAAAATAAAATGCCATTCTGGGCAACTTTGCTCTGCGATCCCCTGACTTCGCTCTGTGAAATCCTGCGTCTGAACCTTCAGACTCTGAGCTTCAGAGTCTGAACCTTCAGAACCTGGTAATCCTGAGTCTGAAGCTTCGCAGAGCGTCTGAAAGCTTCGCTTTGCGAATTCAGCTTCTGATTACTTTGCAGAGCGAGGTCTAGGCGATGGCTAGGCAGTAGCAAAACTCTGCTACTGTTAAGTGCCAGAAAGTGGTTAAAATGCTCATTTAATTTAGGCACTTATGTTACTTATTTCACAAGTTACCATAGGATAAGCTCATCATTTATTATTAAATATCAAACTTGTGATCCTATGCCTTACCCCATGTTATTATGCAGGAATTTCATGCTTGAATCTGAGCTGAGCAAAGAACATGAAGTTTTGATCAAAGCCATCGCTAGAAGCGCACGCTTCCTCACTACAAGCGAGGATAGGCAGGGAATTAGGAGACTTCATCGCTTCAAGCACCAGATGCCACGCTACTAGCGAGCTTAGGCAGGGAAATTGGAGAGTCCATCGCTACAAGCGATGGACCGATCGCTTCAAGCGACCAAGGGCGGTTTAAGGTTCCATGCTGACGTGGAGCTCTCCCATTGGCCAACAAACTTCATCGCTACAAGCGACCAGCTCATCGCTTGTAGCGAGCGTGCAAAATTTCAGTTTTATAAAAGCATTTTTAGCTCTATTTTCAGAGAAAACTGGATCATTGATTTTTTCCATTTTAGGGATTGCTTTTAATTCAGTTTAGTAATAGTTTAGGACTTAGTTTTAGGGCTAGAAGCTATGATCTTCAAGGAGCAAAAGGATTGAATTGTGGAATCAACCAAAGGCTTTGGGAAATCAAGACTTGGGTTATGATCTTCATCTTTTCTCTTAACTTTTGTATAGTTGTCATGAAAATGAACAACTAACTTCCCTTTGTTGGGATTGGAGGTAATCTTTCTAGCTTTGATGTAATACATGATTATGTGAATATATGATTTTAGCAATTTATGTGTTTATGAAGTTATTCTTGCTTTTCACTCTCATGCTTGATTCAATTGATATTGACAAATACTTTTGAATCTATGTTTAAGAATAATCTTCTATCAAAATAAGAAAATCTAGAAATAGATTTGGGTTTTGATAATCGCATAAAGTTTCGGATCGTAATGCTTTCGGATCGTTTGATTGATTGGGAAATCGTCGATTAAACGATACGATCGATCTCACGATGTCATTTGGGAAATCAATTGTTGAGTCTTTTGTGTTGGCTGCATGTTTTGGCAAAACCAAAGTATTGAATAGAAGCATCTCCATATTTGAAACATTTCTTCAGTTGCAAGTTTTGTGTTTTGAAGCCATTCAGAAGCTGAAAATGTCATCAGAAGCTGAATGCACTGTAGCACTTCAGAAGCTGAATTCAGGTTCTGATGCCAGCGTTGACTTATGTTGACTTCATCAGAAGCTGGTTATTTTCAAGGTTTTTCTATGCGAATCTTTGCAAGATTTATTGAGGATTTATGCACGCATATGGCTTCTAGAATGTTGATTTATTTGGAGAAGATTTTACTGAAGATTTGGTTCAAAGATATGAAATTCATATTTTCCTGTTATAATCTTTAAAAGATTCAGTACAATTTTATTTGTTACATTATTGGACCAATCTTATTTCAATAACAAATCAAATCAGAAGATTGGTTTTATTTTGCAAGACTGAAGGCTATATAAGGAGGAGGGCTGCTGCTATTCATGATACGAAATATAGAGTTTAAGATCAGAGAATTGAGTCTTAGTATTTTAAGCTTTTAGCTTTATTGTGCACCACTCTGTTAGAGTTGGTTTAGGTGTTTGATTGAGTTGTAATTCATTCTAAGCCTCTAGGTACGAATGAAGTTGTGTTTTTGAAGTTTTCTGAAAAACAGAGTGTTTTTGATTAAGGGTTTCAAGTAGCTGGGTTTAGTTGCTTGAATAGGAAGTTAGAGGATTCTAATACTCAGAGTTGGGTAGAAGTCTTACTAGGTGGAGGTTAATTGCTTGGGATAAGAACTGGGAGTCAGTGTCTGAGTCTTAAGGGTTAAATCCAATAGTGGATTTCCTTCCTGGATTGGTATCCCCCAGAGTAGGAGGTGTTTACTCCGAACTGGGTTAACAAACCTTGTGTGCCTTTTACTTTCCTGCACTTTAATTTGCTGCCTGTGTGTGTTTGTGTTTGTGCTCTGTTTTGCAAACTATTGTGCCCTGCGTGTTGTTCAGAACCTGTTAGGTTCAGAACCTGATAACTCTGTTTGTCTCTTAGCATTGCCTGGCCAGAATTACAATTGGCATCAGAGCAGGCACCCTGCCTGTAACTTGGGTGAGATTCAGAGGAATTTATTTCTGGCAAGCATGGATAGAGAAGGAGGCTATGTCAATAGACCACCCCTACTAGATGGCACAAACTATGAGTATTGGAAGTCAAGGATGTGTGCTTTTCTAAAATCTATTGACAGCAGGACTTGGAAAGCTGTGATCAAAGGCTGGGACCATCCTGTGTATACAGACAAAGATGGTAACAAGACTGAGGTTCTGAAGCCTGAGGAGGAATGGACCAAAGCTGAAGATGATCTGTCACTGGGAAATTCAAAAGCTTTGAATGCTATCTTTAATGGTGTTGATCAGAACATGTTCAGACTTATCAAACAATGTACTGTGGCTAAGGATGCTTGGGAAATTCTGAAGACCACTCATGAAGGAACTTCTAAGGTGAAGATGTCCAGATTACAGCTGCTGACTACTAAGTTTGAGAATCTGAAGATGAAGGAAGATGAGAATATCCAGGATTTCTATATGAATGTACTTGATATGGCTAATTCCTTTGATTCTCTTGGGGAGAAGATGTCAGATGAGAAGCTAGTGAGAAAAATCCTCAGGTCCCTGCCCAGAAGATTTGATATGAAGGTGACAGCAATTGAAGAGGCTCATGATATTACCACTATGAAGCTTGAGGAGCTGATTGGGTCTTTGCTCAATTTTGAAACTGCATTCTGCAAACAGCCTGATAAGAAAGGAAAAGGTGTAGCTTTTACTGTGAACTCTGAAGCTGATGATCAACAAGAGTCTGAGGAGGATGACTTATCAGAAGCTCTAGTGTTGCTGGGAAAACAATTCAACAAGATTCTGAAGAATGTTAACAGAAAAGCCAAAGCCAAAGGTCAGAATTTCAGATTCAATAACAAAAGGCAACAAACTGATGAGAAGAAGACCAAGTCTGAGGAGAAAAGTAACCAAGCTAAAGGTGTGCAGTGCTATGAGTGTGAAGGGTATGGACACATCAAGTCTGAATGTCCCACTTTTCTCAAGAAGCAGAAGAAGAGCCTAGCTGTTGCATGGTCTGATGATGGTTCTGAAGATGATGATTTTAGTGAATCTGATATGTGTGATACTGGTCTAGTTGTGAGGTCAGGAGCTATCTTGAAGAAGGAAGCTGTTTTAGAGTCTGAGACCTTTTCAGAGTCTGACTCAGAGTCTGAAGCCTCATATGTGTCTGAAGCTGCTAAAACCTCATATGATGAACTAGCTGATAACTACAAGAAGCTGTATACCAGAAGTGCTGAGGTTTGCAAACAAGTTTTGGATCAGAAGGAGACTATTCTTCAACTTGAGGCTGAAAAAGGTGAACTGTTAGTGCAGAATTCAGATTTAAAAGAAGAAGTGAATCAACTGAACTCCCAACTTGATCAAATGAAGAAGCAAGTGAAGATGTTGAACTCTGCTACTGATAAGTTGGAGGATATTTTGGGGAATCAGCAACAAGGAAAAACTGGGTTAGGTTTTGTTGATCAAACTCAGATTCCTAAACAGATAAGTTTTGTTCCTGCTACTAAAACTCATGATTCTATGGCTGGAACATCAAAGAAGAGACCTCAGAAGCAAGCCCAGATGCAAGGTCAGAAGCATATTCAGATGAGACCTCAAAAGCAAGCTCAGAAGAGACCTCAGATGCTACCTCAGAAGCAACCTCAGAAATTTTTCAGAAACAGAAGGAGGAGGAATCAAACATGGATCTGTCATCATTGTGGAAAGAAAGGGCACATCAAACCATTCTGCTTCAAACTGTATGGGTATCCTGAACATTTTCAGTATAGAAGAGTTGAACCAGCTACTATCAGTCACAATGTTCAGAAGGTGTGGAAGCCCAAAGTTCAGAATGTAGGCCTGATTGCTCATACCTCATTGAGAGCTACTTCCAAAGAAGACTGGTATTTTGATAGTGGTTGTTCAAGGCACATGACTGGTGTGAAGAAGCTGCTGAGCAATATCAGATCATACTCTAGAAGTTATGTGACATTTGGAGATGGTGTAAAAGGTCAGATTCTGGGTATTGGAGATTTGATCAGAGAAGGTTTGCCCAGACTTAATGATGTGCTACTGGTGGAAGGATTAACCTCTAATCTGATCAGTATTAGCCAGCTGTGTGATCAGGATTTGAAAGTTAATTTCAACAAGCAGGAGTGTATTGTTACTGATCAGGATGGAAAAACTCAGATGAGGGGCTGCAGATCCAAAGACAATTGTTATTTGTGGGTTTCTGAAGAAGAAAGAAGTCTGACTTCTTGTCTTATGAGCTCAGAAGAGGAAGTCAAACTCTGGCACCAGAAACTGGGACATCTGCATCTGAAAGGCATGAAGAAAATCCTAAGTACTGAAGCTATCAGAGGTGTACCTAATCTGAAGATCAATGAGGACAATGTTTGTGGTGATTGTCAAATTGGAAAACAAACAAGAAAGTCTCATCCCAGATTAGTTCACCAGGTAACTACTAAAGTACTAGAACTTGTTCATATGGATTTAATGGGGCCTATGCAAGTTGAGAGTATTGGAGGAAAAAGATATGCATTCGTAATGGTAGATGACTACTCTAGATATACATGGGTCAGCTTTGTTAGAGAAAAATCTGACACTTTTGAAGTTTTTAAAGAGATGTGCATTCAACTACAAAGAGAGAAGGACAGTGGGATTATCAGAATCAGAAGTGATCATGGCAAAGAATTTGAAAACAAGAGCTTTTCAGAATTCTGTGCTTCTGAAGGTATAAAGCATGAGTTTTCTGCACCTATCACACCTCAGCAAAATGGTGTAGTTGAGAGGAAGAACAGGACTTTAGCAGAATGTGCAAGGGTTATGCTGCATGCTAAGAAGCTGCCATATATGTTTTGGGCTGAAGCAATGAACACAGCATGTTACATACACAATAGAGTCACTTTGAAAAAGGGAACAACATCTACTCTGTATGAATTGTGGAAAGGGAGGAAGCCAACTGTGAAATATTTCCATGTTTTTGGAAGCAGATGCTATATCTTGGCTGACAGAGAGAATAGAAGAAAACTGGATCCTAAGTCTGATGAGGGCATATTCCTGGGTTATTCAGTGAACAGCAGAGCTTACAGGGTGTTTAATTCCAGAACCAAGGTTGTGATGGAGTCCATAAATGTGGTTATTGATGATTTGTCTGCTGAGAATGAAAAGAATGAGCCTGAAGTTGTTCCAGAGTCTGAAGCCTCAGAAGAACAAACTTCAGAAGCAGAAAAGCATTCAGAGTCTGAAGAAGCAGAAGATCAACCAGATCAAGTTCCAAATGGTAAAGGGCCATCAATTAGAGTTCAGAAGGATCATCCTAAAGACTTAATCATTGGAAGCTTAGATCAAGGTGTCAGAACCAGGAGATCAGATGCTGCTGCTACTGATTCATGCTTTGTGTCAAAGGTTGAGCCTAAAAATGTGAAAGAAGCCCTAACTGATGAATTTTGGATTGAAGCAATGCAAGATGAGTTGAATCAATTCAAAAGGAGTGAAGTATGGGATCTTGTTCCAAGACCAGATGGTTTGAATGTGATTGGTACTAAGTGGATATACAAGAATAAAACAGATGAAAATGGTACTGTAGTTAGAAACAAAGCAAGGTTGGTTGCTCAAGGCTATACTCAAGTTGAGGGACTTGATTTTGATGAGACCTTTGCACCTGTGGCCAGACTAGAATCCATAAGACTACTGTTGGGTGTATCCTGTATTCTCAAGTTCAAATTATTCCAGATGGATGTGAAGAGTGCATTTCTGAATGGATATTTACAAGAAGAGGTATATGTTGAACAGCCTAAGGGTTTTGTGGATCCTCAGTTTCCAGATCATGTGTACAAGTTGAAGAAAGCTTTATATGGATTGAAGCAAGCACCAAGAGCATGGTATGACAGGCTGACTCAGTTTCTTGTGGCTCAAGGTTACAGAAAAGGAGGTTCTGATAAGACTTTGTTTGTGAAAGATGAATATGGGAGTCTGATGATTGCCCAGATTTATGTGGATGATATAGTGTTTGGAGGGATGTCTCAGAAGATGGTCAAATTGTTTGTACAGCAGATGCAGTCAGAATTTGAAATGAGCTTAGTTGGTGAACTGACATACTTTCTTGGGTTACAAGTCAAACAAATGGAAGATACAATCTTCATTTCTCAAAGTAAGTATGCCAAGAACATAGTGAAGAAGTTTGGAATGGAGTCTGCTGCTCATAAGAGGACACCAGCTGCTACTCATCTGAAGCTAACTAAAGATGAACATGGAGTATCAGTTGATCAAAGTCAATACAGAAGCATGATTGGGAGCCTATTGTACTTGACTGCAAGCAGGCCTGATATCACATTTGCTGTAGGAGTTTGTGCAAGATATCAAGCTGATCCTAAGATGAGTCATCTGACACAAGTTAAAAGGATCCTGAAGTATGTGAATAGCACAAGTGACTATGGAATCATGTATTCTCATAGTTCAAGTTCTGATTTGATGGGATTTTGTGATGCTGACTGGGCTGGTAGTGCTGATGACAGAAAGAGCACTTCAGGAGGTTGTTTCTTCTTAGGAAGTAACTTGATTTCATGGTTCAGCAAGAAACAAAACTGTGTTTCATTGTCAACTGCTGAAGCTGAGTATATTGCTGCTGGGAGTAGTTGTTCACAACTGGTTTGGATGAAACAGATGCTTGAGGAGTACAACATTAATCAAGAAACTATGACCTTATTTTGTGACAACTTGAGTGCCATCAACATCTCTAAGAATCCAATTCAGCACAGTAGAACCAAACACATAGACATCAGACACCATTTTATCAGAAACCTTGTGGAGGATAAAGTTATTCAACTGGAACATGTAGCTACTGAAGAACAAGTTGCTGACATTTTCACAAAGGCCTTGGATGCTAAGCAGTTTGAAAACTTAAGGAGCAAGTTAGGTGTGTGCTTATATGAAGAATTCTAGCAATTAAAGCAAACTGGATGTGAGGAAGAAAGAGTACCTGCCAGCTTTGTTAGTGCTAAGTGTGATGCTGTCTCTGATACTGAGTCTGAAGTTCAAACTGGGACAGTAGTTGAAGATGTTTGTGCAGTTTCCCTTCCCTATTTGAAGTCTGAGATTTGTCAGAATTTTGTGGCTAAAAAGGGGGAGAAAATCTTATATAATGTGTTGGCTCTGATACCATGTGTTGCTGCTCAAAGAATTAGTTCAAATTCAGCTTTCAGTGTTGTTCAGAAGTTATTTGTGAAGCTCAGAGTTCAGAACAAATATAACAAGAGCTGTCAAGATGTTATTGAGGGGGAGTATGTGTCTCAGGGAGAGTACAAGACTGGTATGGTCCTGAGTGTTTCTGTGATCCTGAGGTATGGTCCTGAACAAATTGTGTGCAGCTCCTGAAGTGTTGGTTCTGACATGCTCTGATACCATAAATTCAGAAGTAAGGGGGAGTTTGATGTATGCTGAGTGTATGCTAAGTTGCAGGGGGAGTGTGTGTGATGATCAGAAGTTGATCAGTAGCCCTGATTCCTTGGAGTAGCTCTGATACTTTGTTTGTGATGATCAGGAGTGTGCTTCAGTAGCTGATATGAACTGAAGCTGGTTTGTGTTTCTCAAGATAGTCATAAATAAATCCGCTGCTCATTACTATGTTATGATTGATTATTGTGGAGTTCTTCATTGTTGAGCTGATTATAATGAAGATTGAAGGACTTGGATGGTTTTAGCCAAAAATTTGCCAAAGGGGGAGATTGTTGAGTCTTTTGTGTTGGCTGCATGTTTTGGCAAAACCAAAGTATTGAATAGAAGCATCTCCATATTTGAAACATTTCTTCAGTTGCAAGTTTTGTGTTTTGAAGCCATTCAGAAGCTGAAAATGTCATCAGAAGCTGAATGCACTGTAGCACTTCAGAAGCTGAATTCAGGTTCTGATGCCAGCGTTGACTTATGTTGACTTCATCAGAAGCTGGTTATTTTCAAGGTTTTTCTATGCGAATCTTTGCAAGATTTATTGAGGATTTATGCACGCATATGGCTTCTAGAATGTTGATTTATTTGGAGAAGATTTTACTGAAGATTTGGTTCAAAGATATGAAATTCATATTTTCCTGTTATAATCTTTAAAAGATTCAGTACAATTTTATTTGTTACATTATTGGACCAATCTTATTTCAATAACAAATCAAATCAGAAGATTGGTTTTATTTTGCAAGACTGAAGGCTATATAAGGAGGAGGGCTGCTGCTATTCATGATACGAAATATAGAGTTTAAGATCAGAGAATTGAGTCTTAGTATTTTAAGCTTTTAGCTTTATTGTGCACCACTCTGTTAGAGTTGGTTTAGGTGTTTGATTGAGTTGTAATTCATTCTAAGCCTCTAGGTACGAATGAAGTTGTGTTTTTGAAGTTTTCTGAAAAACAGAGTGTTTTTGATTAAGGGTTTCAAGTAGCTGGGTTTAGTTGCTTGAATAGGAAGTTAGAGGATTCTAATACTCAGAGTTGGGTAGAAGTCTTACTAGGTGGAGGTTAATTGCTTGGGATAAGAACTGGGAGTCAGTGTCTGAGTCTTAAGGGTTAAATCCAATAGTGGATTTCCTTCCTGGATTGGTATCCCCCAGAGTAGGAGGTGTTTACTCCGAACTGGGTTAACAAACCTTGTGTGCCTTTTACTTTCCTGCACTTTAATTTGCTGCCTGTGTGTGTTTGTGTTTGTGCTCTGTTTTGCAAACTATTGTGCCCTGCGTGTTGTTCAGAACCTGATAGGTTCAGAACCTGATAACTCTGTTTGTCTCTTAGCATTGCCTGGCCAGAATTACATCAATGACGTTGTTGAGCGATACGTGATATTTTCGCTAAAACGCTAAATTCATATGCATGATTTATAGATTATATTCTTTGCAAGATTGATGAACTCTAATTCCAACGCTTTGATACCCTATTATTTGTCGTTTTATTTCCGCAATTAAATTCCATTAGTTTATGTGACCAAGTAAAGAAACCCTTAACTCGAAACAATACCGATTGTTGAACGGTTCGAAGTAACGCACCTAATCCCTGAGGAGACGATAATTGAAAATACTTACTTTTGTTGTTTGAAATACTGCGACAACAGCTACTTCGCTTTGCGACCTTGGGCGTCGCTCTGCGACTGTAGCAGAACACAGAATTTCTGAAAAAACATGTTTTAATCTTAAAACTTGATACCCAACTGCCCAGTGATCTTTGAAAACATGTCAGGGACTCAGTTTAAACCTCTAAAACGTACTGTACCCAAGGATTAAACCGGATCAAGCATAGAATCAAAATAGGGGAAAACTAACTTTCTTTCCTAACAACTTAGAAATTCAGTTATAATCCTCACACAATTTAACCCACAAGGGATACTGCTACTCTAAGGAACTCACTTAGTATTATGCTGATTCTTGACAGCCTTCCTTTACCAAAACCCTAGCTTGTCTTACTTTTTCCTTAAGCTTCCTCTTGCTTCAAACTCTCCCCAAAAGCTTGCTTGCTTTCAACTCAAGAAATTAGAGAAGAAAACTGATAGATTGCAGCTGCTGATGCTGACCGAAATTCTTAGAGAGAGAGAGGGAGGGAAAATTATGATCCTTAGTGAGAGAAGGGAATGTGTGAAAATGAAGAAATATCTATCCTTCCCCTATATAAAGTCCATTCCTCTCATAATTGCAACTTTGCCACTACTCTCTCTTAATTCCTCTAATATTGATAAAAGTTACATCTGAGCGGGATATTACATTTCATCCTCTTAGTAGCTTGAAAGTTGTAAATTGATCCAAACATCAAATCTCATTTTGATTGTATATCCTCAAGCCTGTAAAAAACGTGAGTGATAGTGTAAGCTTGTTGAAGCTAATAATATCAGTGGTGTAAGCCTGGTGAGACTAAGAAAATACATAGTTGATTGTATATCCTTAAGCTCTTCAAAAGCACGAGTGATAGTGTAAGTCTAGTGAGGCTGAGAGAATACATAGTTGTATATCCTCAAGCTCTTCAAAAGCACGAGTGATAGTGTAAGCCTGGTGAGGCTAAGAGAATACATATTTTTTTGCACATTGTAAAGAGGAGGAAGAAACTCCTAAGAACTAGTGGATAATCTCACAAAAGTTGTGGGGACTGGACTAACCCATATTGTGGATGCAGTAACGAGTTGTTGAATGAAACAAAAGATAATGATGAGGTTTCGAAGCTCAAGGTCAATTAACCGGAGGGATTCGAAGGTAATTTAAGAGGTGTAGAAAAAAAAACCAAAGAGACCGTAGCTGTCCCGGAAAGATTATGAGACTCAGATCCTCAGTGGATCCAGTGAATGAAAGACGTGAACCTTCCGAAACCATAAGTCATTTTAGAAGTTGCCACAAGTGTTTTAAGTGTGAAATTTAAACTACTCCAGGTGTACCTTGAGGTCGGTTTCTATAATGTTAAAACGATAATACATGTTGGATTGACCATGAGATGGTCACAGAAATCAGAACATGGAGAATAAGTAAGAACCAGTGAATGCGCTGTTTTGATGGAATCACTGCTGGGTTCGTAGTTGTTGCTGAAAGCTATTTACAGGTTTGGGCGTAATTTCGCGAAAACAATTATATTCTTTAAGTCTGAAAGGAAACCCAAAGTCTGATGACGATCAGTCAATAAGCTAAACAGGTGGTTTAAGCCATAAGAGAATCAGCGAATGTAAGATGTTTTTGCTGTGATAGCTATAAGTCATTAAGGAACAAGTCAGCCAGAGGATTTGATAAGGGTGTATTATTCCTACTCCAAAGTGTTTTGTTTAGATCAGAGTTGCGCAGCAAAAAAGTAATTCAAGGATGCTTGTGTAGTCCTTTTCAGATGAACCACAGGAAGGCAATAAGCGCCCAATTATTGAACCACAGAATATCAGTGAGCAGTGACGACTCAGACTTGTTATAAGTTCTAGAAGGAAATTTTAAACGTTAAGCCGAGGGATATTTCAAACCTCGAAATACAAAAGAAACGGAAATCGAAGCAGTTTAGGATTCTGTGATAAGAATGAGAAGAATATACTTTTAGCACAATGAGTCTAGAGCAAGGAAAGTCACCGCTAATACGGTAAACTAGCTAATTTAACCCAGTAACTTTAAGTGGACTTGAAGAGTAATGTTTAATCAACAGGATCAAGCGTAAGGCAATATCAGAAAAGGTTGCACTTGCAAGGTGATACTTTGAAATTGAAGCATTGATCAGAAACGACAATGCAGTGGCGTGTAAGTTATTCCACGTTGTAACCACGCTATATTAATATGTCGCCGGTACCGGGTTATGTTAGTATTATATATACTTATCAGGCAATACTTAAACTACTCAGATAGTAGCGTAGCAGTTTTTCAGCTATGTGACGTGTTTTGGCAATGGTGGTACGCAATCAGGAATGTATAAGTATAAAGGTTTTACCGGAACAGATTTATTGATATCAACCATATCTTGGCAGAAGAGTTCGGAAATATTGTACTTAATGTTCACTAGTAAAGAAAGAAGGACTTTTATGAAGATTAAAAGTCACTCGTAGTCTACAGTAAAAGGCTACGTAAGTTCAAGTTGTGATTAAAGAATTAAAAATTAAGTGTGCTATTTTTGGTAGCAATCAAGTAGAGCCTCCTTTTGAAAATAAGGATCTTGGACCTGATGTTCAGAAATGAGGAATGAGTTCACTATATTGATAAGTGTAATCATGATCTATGTTAGGTGATAATGTATGTTAAGACTAAACATGAGTAACATTGGCGGGGCAAACCTGGCAAGCCAGTTGAAAGGCAAATCCCGGATGTTACAAGATGAGTTAAGAGGAAGAAAGGATTCCTAATTGATGTGGTAGTGCCTCAAATATGTTAAGATTTAGAATGATGTCCCGTTAGTCGGACAAAGATGAGGTGATGTGTTGTGTACCCGTCAGTAGTGTACACGTGCTCGCTTATGTATGCAAACGATATGCTATGAATTATACTATGTGATAAAATGTAAGACGACTTCTACCACTCATCACTTGGGCTAGACTCCTATCAGTCCTGGACTATCGACGCAGAAATATTTATGCTACGGCTAGAACTCGAGGTATGTAATGATTATGATTGCGATGAGAAGCACAACGGGATGTTAGAAAGAAAGGAGCAGGTGTTAGAGGTGAAACCTCCTGCTTATACTTGGAATATTAAACAAAGTTAGGATACTTCTTACATTTGTATGTGCGGGTATAATATCATATGTTTTCGGTGTAAGGATGATTCTATATGGAATGGTGATATAAGTCTATAAGTAAGTTATCGTCGTATGAGACGAAAGTTAAAGATAATAATTCATGGGAATTAGATTCAGTGCAGTGAACCCTTTAAAAGTGAAAATATTTGAGGAGGATAAGAATTATCCAGTAAAGTATTTGAGATTTAGTGACCTTAAGTTGGGTTTGCAAGAAGTATTTGAACCAGGATCAAAGTCAAGCGAGTTGGATAGGATGGTTCAGATAACCTCACATCCTACTACGTAAGAATTATGCAAATTCGCCATGAGCATTTTAGTTAAAGGAAAAGTTGTCGAGTATATTCGACATATAGAGTTGGAAATCCAAGGGATTCCGATAAGCAAGACAAGCTGGAGTTTCGAGCAAGTAGAGGAAGTAGTGCGAGAGATTCATTCATGTATGACAGTGGATTCTAAATTTCGAGGACGAAATTTCTTTAAGGAGGGTAGATTGTAATATCCCGCCTAAGACTCGAATATTTATAAATGTCGAGACGACGTATCAGAGACATATCATAAGGAGTGGCATTTTGGTAAATTACCACTCATGGGTTATAAATATGACAAAAGTCATATTTCTACTTCATTCTACATTCTTCTTTCTCCTTCTATCATCATCCTCTCCCTTCTCTCTACTCTTCTCTCACGCCATCCCCTCCCCTCCTCACTTCAATCTTCATTAATCCTCTTTGCATAAGGACATGTTTGTGGGCAAGTACCAATTTTGGGAACACTTAAGCCATTGGAGGTCAAGAAAACAAGAGAAAGGAAAGGAATTGGAAGCTAGGGTTTTGGGAGAGATCAAGCTAGGATTTGAAGGAGGGCTTGGCAAGGAAGAAAGCTAGCTAAATCAAGGTGAGTTCCACAGGGTTTATAACCCGTTTGAGTAGGTTTAATGCATTTTTACAAGTTGAGTTTAAAGTTTAGAAATTATGCTCTATAACCTTTGGATGCTAATTCCTTGCTAAACTAAGTTATTATTTACCATTATGTCTTGGAATTATTTCCTATAAGCTGTTTGGATGTTTGGATGGAATTGGATTAGCCTAGGAAGCAGAATTTGGAATTCTGCAGAAGATGAAATCGGCCACCGATTTCCTAGAATCGGCCACCGATTTTATGGCCTGGCCTCAATGGTTGATTCGACAAATTTCGGCCCCCGATTCCTCCAAATCGGCCCCCGATTTCCCTGTTCTTCAGAAATGCATAAATTAACATAGGATGAGGATAGGACAATATGAGAGATGGACACCTAAATCCCTAAGTTGTATAGAGAGGTAGAAGAGCTAGCATCAGGATTACCATTATTAAGCAAAATTTTATATGCTTAGCTACATATAAACAAGTCCAAGAATGGAACAGCACTCAGGTGTAGAACCTTTTATAGGTTAAGTAATTAAGAGAGATTAATTAAGGGTGCATTAGTTACGCACAGGAATAAGCATTAACAAGAATTAATCAGATATTAAGTCGTGGCCTTCGTCGTTCACGCCAGTGGGACACGATTGGTCTACGCAAAGATAAGAATAAGATTAATACTATTAAGTTGTGACTTTCATCGTTCACGCCAGTGGGACATGAAAGGTTCATGCATAAGATTAAAGATTATTTATTCGCGTCTTCCGTCGTTCACGCCAGTGGGACACGGGAGGTATACGCATCAGTTAAGACTATTATTATTAAGTCGTGTCTTCTGCTGTTCACGCCAGTGGGACACAGGAGGTTCACGCCAGTGGGACGTGTTATTCCGCAAGGATGACCGCACGACGACAAGAGGAGTCCGGTGTTAGCCTGATATGATAGGAATTTTCACCGGTTATCAGGGGAATGTGCTTCGGGGTTACTCCACCCGGGGGCATTCCGTAAAATGAACTCAGATAATAATGTTTGTTCAACGCTAACAGCTAACATAAAGACATGTAACAGTTAATATTTATTCATGTTATCAGACAGAGAATAATTATCAGACAGGTATCAGATTCAAGTATCAGTTATCAGGCGGTGATCCTAGGTTTCCCCTCGATCACCCAGTTATCAGGATATAGTCTAGATCTCAGGACTATTCAGTATCAGATTCAGACAGTGATCCTAGGTTTCCCCTTGATCACTAGTTTAGTAGGAAGTAGTCCAGTTTATGATTACACAGTTTAGCAGGAACAGTCAGGTAACCCTCTATGGGTAAGGTTAAGACTTGGCGATCATAGGTATCCCCAAGATTGCCGAGGTAGGCACGGCGACCCTAGGTTCCCTGTGGTTGCCAACAGTAGGTAGGGTAGGAGCTCACTGAGACATTATGTCTCATCCCTATCCTTCTGGTGCAGGTTTTCAGGTAGCCACGTGGTTTTCAGATGAAGATCTTCATGAAGATGCTGGATGGAGTGCAGTTGCTCGTCAAGGACACGCTCAGGAGGCTGACAGATGGTATTTATGTATATAGAAGTGTATGTTATGAATTTGGATAATTGTATAACGAACCATCTTGTACTCATTCAGTTGTATGTATTATTGTTATTATTATTGAAAATTTTAATGTACCCAGTATCAGATTAATACACATGCTAAATATTCTAGATAATTTAGTATGGGTGTTACAATTGGTATCAGAGCAGGTCGATTCAGACCGTGCCTTGGGTCATTAAAGATTCAATAAAAGTAGTGGGACCATTGGGTTCCGGATATTATTCTAAAGGTCACATCTAGCTGAGCCTGATCAACTCAGTCTAGTATATGACAGTTAGGATAAATGTCCGAGAGCTGAATGTGACCAAGGAGGAATGAAGTTTGTGAAGGGCGAAGGAGTAATCAACGCCAAATAGTGGCCATCGAACTGTAAAGTGACTAAGCTTGTCTATGGCAGAGTTTCAGGAATGCCAGAGATATTTAAGGATAAGGTGAAGAACCTTAATACAGTTGGACGCGTCATTAAGAGATGTCTCATGGGATGAGACATGAACAGTAAGAAAATTATGGAATCATAATTGGAACCGTTGTTGAGAAGTGGCATGAGGATGGCAGTGGAGCACTCCTTAAGAAGAAAAGATGATATGTGATCTAGGACCCAAAATGGATGAGTAAGTTGTAATGATAATACCCGTTGCACATCGAAGCGTGTTTTAGGATATGTTCCGTTGGTAAGGAGATTTGAAATAAGCTAAGTCTAATGAAAAGTTTTATACCGAGAGAAGTGAATTGGATTATTTTATTATGATGAACTATCAAGATGTCTCATACGAGAAACGCAAGCTCAGTAGTAGGTAATGAGTTCTCTGAACAGGAAATTTAATAATCAGGTGAAATCCCTTGATTGGATGAAGAAGACGAGTGTAAGAGGACACATGGTTGTAGTAGATCAGTGTGAAGGATAATCAGAATTTTAGCCGAGAAATTATATTGAGACCTTATTATACGGAGGGTCGTCTTAGATACAAAAGGGTAAGAATGTGGTTAACGTAAAAGAGTTTTAAGTTTTCAACTGATGAGTTCCCTTCCACAGTTATACTAGAAGCTGAAGAGATCGCCTCGTGTTGATAAGTTCCGAGGGCGGTGATAAGGTACATGTGCGCACCTCGTTTTTTTCCTCGGGAAAAAGACGCGCAAATCCTCCGAGGTCGTTCGCAAACGCTCGGAGGGGCCTTTGTGAAGCCGCCACCAAAGTTTTTGTGTAAAGGGAACGTTGATAAACCCTTAAGTTTTTTTTTGTTGTAAAGGGAAACGATAATAAAACCCTTTGACGATGAGGATAAGGATTTGGTCATCGCAACCATTGTCGGGTTCGGGAGTCGATTACGCAAGGGGAAGGTATTAGCACCCCTCACGTCCGTTGTACTCAACGGGAACCTTCTATTTGGTTTAAAGCTTGAATTGTTTTTTAAATACTTTGCGTGCATGCTCATTCATGTTAAAAACATAATAAAGGGGGGAAAAGAGATAAAAACAAACGAAAGAAAGAAAAAAAGTTTTTATTATTGCGCTTGACAAGATGTCGATCTTGCTCCTACGTATCTCCCGGTAGTCGGAGAATTCAAAGCATACGTAGTTCTTTGGTAGAAAAACGTACATGTGTTGGTTGATTTTAAATGGACGATGTTTTAACCGAATTCTTGCGATTAAAACGTAGCTTGTATGCTCGCACTTGGAGACTTATTAAGCGTTTGTTCGTGAATCACATTAGAACTGTTAAAAGGTACGTCCGTTAGAGTAAAGGGTTGAATTGGTCGCTATGGGACCAAGGGAGGTGCAATGGACTCAAACGAGTCAATCATTGACCGAGTGGACTCAAACGAGTCGGGCGATTGTTCGATTGATCCACTGAGATCAAGAACGGGTACAATGGACTCGGACGAGTCGAACATTGACCGAGTGGACTCAAATGAGTCGAGGGGTTGAGTCTAATGGCCAACGGGGGACCAAAAGGTTTGGATTGACCACAAGGGGCCAAGATTTGGTTTGGTTAGGGTTGTACATATTAGAAAAAGGGAATGACGATTGTCCGAGCGACGAGACATACGTCACGCATTCGTACAATCGGGGCGATGGAGAGACATACGTCACACCATCCCTTTTTCATTCATGTTTTTGGGTTGAATCCTTTAGAAATCCCAAGGTATGTCAAAACATTTGGTTTGAAAACCCAAAATGGGAAGGTTTAGCAAATTTGCTAAAAACGCGCAAGTTCGTCTCATTTTACGAAAATGCGAACGTAAACGGTGTATGTTCATCTTTGAGTTTTGAACATCATGAACAATATTTATTGTTCAAGTTTAGATTGAAATGATGAACATAGCTTGTTTGTTCATGCTTGTTTGAGAGTTTGGGAAGATAACTTGTTTTGCAAGTTATCCACAAAATGGTCATACGAACTTGTGATTTTATCAAAATTATGCAAAATCCTTGTTGTGGTTTGAAGAACATGGGTTTAAAAACTCTTAGGTTCTGAGCTCTGGGGCTAGAACCTCAAAAATTGGTCATTTTGACACAAAAACTCAGGTTCTGAGTTCTGTCATGGTCGCACTGCGACCATGACTTCGCACTGCGAAGCATGCGAAATTTTGGGTTCAGAAGCTGTTTCTGAACTTTTGTTCAGAAACAACTTCTGAACACACTCAGGACCTTATAGATGGGTGAAAAACTTTGAGTTTTTGGGGTGAAAAAGGTTGGACAAACCAGTTTTGATGTTTTGAAAACCTTGGGATTTCTTTGAAATTCAAAAGGGGTTTTTTAGGACAAAGAGGTTTTGAGCCAAAATAGCTATGCAAACACAAATATAAATGCAAGATAAGTGCTTAGAAACTTACAGAACTCCTTAGCAAAGCTCCAGCTGCACTTGGTTTGATTTGGTTGAAGGCTTTCACAAAGGTTTTGAAGATTTGTGATGAACTTGAACTTTTGTAAGCTTTGTGTGGATTGATTGTTTCTGGTTTTTTGTGGAGGTTTGTGAGCTAAAATGAGTAGAGTTTCTGCTCTTGAAAATGCTGTGTTAACTGTGTTTGTATCCTTGGGCATTGCCTTCTATTTATAGGCCAAAACCAAATCTTTTTCATCATTACACAATCCCAAAATTCAGCTGATTTGTGGCCAAGATTAAGCTGAATCCCTTTGCATTAAATGCTAATGGATAGAGGCAACCCTGCCTTGTACCAAGGGGTAAGATCCAGCTTGATTTCAGCCACAAATTCAACTAATTCTAGAAGGTAATGATGAAGAACAAAGCTGATTTGCAATTGGCTAATGCTTGGGGATCAATCCTTGCAATCTCAATGGTTGGTCAATGAAAACGTGCACTGTAATGTGCAGAGATTGAGGGATGAAAAGGCTACTTATGGCTGGTGTGAGAGGGTGAAAAGCTGCTGCAAAACAGAGTAGGCAATCATGGTTTTTTCAAGTGAAAAATCCAGCTGGTTTGACTGGTTTTGGGGGGAGCAAGCAGGAGGAAAGTCCTCAAGCAGGTGGCTGGCAACCTTGTGGTGGTTAGCAGGTCACATGGGAGGGACTAGAGCTGCCCAAGGGCAAGCCCACTTGCTTGTCACATGCTAGGTTGGAAGAAAAAGCTTCCAACCTTGGCATTAATGGCAAGTCCTTCAACTCTGGCTTTGCTTGGCCCAATTAGCCATGAATGCTACTTAAAATAAATGTGGAAATGATATGCAACAAATTCTGGAATTAAATCAAAGAAACCAAAAATCTGCAGAAAAATCGCAGACTTCGCAGTGCGAAGTAAGCTTCGCAGTGCGAAGTCCTCAATTTTGAAATGTTGACTTTTCTGTTGACTTTTGACTTTTTTCTCCTCTTTGATTTTTTTTTTTGATTTTGTTTTAAAATGCTTAGGACAAAATTAGGGTACTACAGTACAGACTTTGAACTGTTCAACTATATGCAGAATCATTCAGATGTCAAGATCAAGATTTAAATTGTGGATGCAGTAACGAGTTGTTGAATGAAACAAAAGATAATGATGAGGTTTCGAAGCTCAAGGTCAATTAACCGGAGGGATTCGAAGGTAATTTAAGAGGTGTAGAAAAAAAAACCAAAGAGACCGTAGCTGTCCCGGAAAGATTATGGGACTCAGATCCTCAGTGGATCCAGTGAATGAAAGACGTGAACCTTCCGAAACCATAAGTCATTTTAGAAGTTGCCACAAGTGTTTTAAGTGTGAAATTTAAACTACTCCAGGTGTACCTTGAGGTCGGTTTCTATAATGTTAAAACGATAATACATGTTGGATTGACCATAAGATGGTCACATAAATCAGAACATGGAGAATAAGTAAGAACCAGTGAATGCGCTGTTTTGATGGAATCACTGCTGGGTTCGTAGTTGTTGCTGAAAGCTATTTACAGGTTTGGGCGTAATTTCGCGAAAACAATTATATTCTTTAAGTCTGAAAGGAAACCCAAAGTCTGATGACGATCAGTCAATAAGCTAAACAGGTGGTTTAAGCCATAAGAGAATCAGCGAATGTAAGATGTTTTTGCTGTGATAGCTATAAGTCATTAAGGAACAAGTCAGCCAGAGGATTTGATAAGGGTGTATTATTCCTACTCCAAAGTGTTTTGTTTAGATCAGAGTTGCGCAGCAAAAAAGTAATTCAAGGATGCTTGTGTAGTCCTTTTCAGATGAACCACAGGAAGGCAATAAGCGCCCAATTATTGAACCACAGAATATCAGTGAGCAGTGACGACTCAGACTTGTTATAAGTTCTAGAAGGAAATTTTAAACGTTAAGCCGAGGGATATTTCAAACCTCGAAATACAAAAGAAACGGAAATCGAAGCAGTTTAGGATTCTGTGATAAGAATGAGAAGAATATACTTTTAGCACAATGAGTCTAGAGCAAGGAAAGTCACCGCTAATACGGTAAACTAGCTAATTTAACCCAGTAACTTTAAGTGGACTTGAAGAGTAATGTTTAATCAACAGGATCAAGCGTAAGGCAATATCAGAAAAGGTTGCACTTGCAAGGTGATACTTTGAAATTGAAGCATTGATCAGAAACGACAATGCAGTGGCGTGTAAGTTATTCCACGTTGTAACCACGCTATATTAATATGTCGCCGGTACCGGGTTATGTTAGTATTATATATACTTATCAGGCAATACTTAAACTACTCAGATAGTAGCGTAGCAGTTTTTCAGCTATGTGACGTGTTTTGGCAATGGTGGTACGCAATCAGGAATGTATAAGTATAAAGGTTTTACCGGAACAGATTTATTGATATCAACCATATCTTAGCAGAAGAGTTCGGAAATATTGTACTTAATGTTCACTAGTAAAGAAAGAAGGACTTTTATGAAGATTAAAAGTCACTCGTAGTCTACAGTAAAAGGCTACGTAAGTTCAAGTTGTGATTAAAGAATTAAAAATTAAGTGTGCTATTTTTGGTAGCAATCAAGTAGAACCTCCTTTTGAAAATAAGGATCTTGGACCTGATGTTCAGAAATGAGGAATGAGTTCACTATATTGATAAGTGTAATCATGATCTATGTTAGGTGATAATGTATGTTAAGACTAAACATGAGTAACATTGGCGGGGCAAACCTGGCAAGCCAGTTGAAAGGCAAATCCCGGATGTTACAAGATGAGTTAAGAGGAAGAAAGGATTCCTAATTGATGTGGTAGTGCCTCAAATATGTTAAGATTTAGAATGATGTCCCGTTAGTCGGACAAAGATGAGGTGATGTGTTGTGTACCCGTCAGTAGTGTACACGTGCTCGCTTATGTATGCAAACGATATGCTATGAATTATACTATGTGATAAAATGTAAGACGACTTCTACCACTCATCACTTGGGCTAGACTCCTATCAGTCCTGGACTATCGACGCAGAAATATTTATGCTACGGCTAGAACTCGAGGTATGTAATGATTATGATTGCGATGAGAAGCACAACGGGATGTTAGAAAGAAAGGAGCAGGTGTTAGAGGTGAAACCTCCTGCTTATACTTGGAATATTAAACAAAGTTAGGATACTTCTTACATTTGTATGTGCGGGTATAATATCATATGTTTTCGGTGTAAGGATGATTCTATATGGAATGGTGATATAAGTCTATAAGTAAGTTATCGTCGTATGAGACGAAAGTTAAAGATAATAATTCATGGGAATTAGATTCAGTGCAGTGAACCCTTTAAAAGTGAAAATATTTGAGGAGGATAAGAATTATCCAGTAAAGTATTTGAGATTTAGTGACCTTAAGTTGGGTTTGCAAGAAGTATTTGAACCAGGATCAAAGTCAAGCGAGTTGGATAGGATGGTTCAGATAACCTCACATCCTACTACGTAAGAATTATGCAAATTCGCCATGAGCATTTTAGTTAAAGGAAAAGTTGTCGAGTATATTCGACATATAGAGTTGGAAATCCAAGGGATTCCGATAAGCAAGACAAGCTGGAGTTTCGAGCAAGTAGAGGAAGTAGTGCGAGAGATTCATTCATGTATGACAGTGGATTCTAAATTTCGAGGACGAAATTTCTTTAAGGAGGGTAGATTGTAATATCCCGCCTAAGACTCGAATATTTATAAATGTCGAGACGACGTATCAGAGACATATCATAAGGAGTGGCATTTTGGTAAATTACCACTCATGGGTTATAAATATGACAAAAGTCATATTTCTACTTCATTCTACATTCTTCTTTCTCCTTCTATCATCATCCTCTCCCTTCTCTCTACTCTTCTCTCACGCCATCCCCTCCCCTCCTCACTTCAATCTTCATTAATCCTCTTTGCATAAGGACATGTTTGTGGGCAAGTACCAATTTTGGGAACACTTAAGCCATTGGAGGTCAAGAAAACAAGAGAAAGGAAAGGAATTGGAAGCTAGGGTTTTGGGAGAGATCAAGCTAGGATTTGAAGGAGGGCTTGGCAAGGAAGAAAGCTAGCTAAATCAAGGTGAGTTCCACAGGGTTTATAACCCGTTTGAGTAGGTTTAATGCATTTTTACAAGTTGAGTTTAAAGTTTAGAAATTATGCTCTATAACCTTTGGATGCTAATTCCTTGCTAAACTAAGTTATTATTTACCATTATGTCTTGGAATTATTTCCTATAAGCTGTTTGGATGTTTGGATGGAATTGGATTAGCCTAGGAAGCAGAATTTGGAATTCTGCAGAAGATGAAATCGGCCACCGATTTCCTAGAATCGGCCACCGATTTTATGGCCTGGCCTCAATGGTTGATTCGACAAATTTCGGCCCCCGATTCCTCCAAATCGGCCCCCGATTTCCCTGTTCTTCAGAAATGCATAAATTAACATAGGATGAGGATAGGACAATATGAGAGATGGACACCTAAATCCCTAAGTTGTATAGAGAGGTAGAAGAGCTAGCATCAGGATTACCATTATTAAGCAAAATTTTATATGCTTAGCTACATATAAACAAGTCCAAGAATGGAACAGCACTCAGGTGTAGAACCTTTTATAGGTTAAGTAATTAAGAGAGATTAATTAAGGGTGCATTAGTTACGCACAGGAATAAGCATTAACAAGAATTAATCAGATATTAAGTCGTGGCCTTCGTCGTTCACGCCAGTGGGACACGATTGGTCTACGCAAAGATAAGAATAAGATTAATACTATTAAGTTGTGACTTTCATCGTTCACGCCAGTGGGACATGAAAGGTTCATGCATAAGATTAAAGATTATTTATTCGCGTCTTCCGTCGTTCACGCCAGTGGGACACGGGAGGTATACGCATCAGTTAAGACTATTATTATTAAGTCGTGTCTTCTGCTGTTCACGCCAGTGGGACACAGGAGGTTCACGCCAGTGGGACGTGTTATTCCGCAAGGATGACCGCACGACGACAAGAGGAGTCCGGTGTTAGCCTGATATGATAGGAATTTTCACCGGTTATCAGGGGAATGTGCTTCGGGGTTACTCCACCCGGGGGCATTCCGTAAAATGAACTCAGATAATAATGTTTGTTCAACGCTAACAGCTAACATAAAGACATGTAACAGTTAATATTTATTCATGTTATTAGACAGAGAATAATTATCAGACAGGTATCAGATTCAAGTATCAGTTATCAGGCGGTGATCCTAGGTTTCCCCTCGATCACCCAGTTATCAGGATATAGTCTAGATCTCAGGACTATTCAGTATCAGATTCAGACAGTGATCCTAGGTTTCCCCTTGATCACTAGTTTAGTAGGAAGTAGTCCAGTTTATGACTACACAGTTTAACAGGAACAGTCAGGTAACCCTCTATGGGTAAGGTTAAGACTTGGCGATCATAGGTATCCCCAAGATTGCCGAGGTAGGCACGGCGACCCTAGGTTCCCTGTGGTTGCCAACAGTAGGTAGGGTAGGAGCTCACTGAGACATTATGTCTCATCCCTATCCTTCTGGTGCAGGTTTTCAGGTAGCCACGTGGTTTTCAGATGAAGATCTTCATGAAGATGCTGGATGGAGTGCAGTTGCTCGTCAAGGACACGCTCAGGAGGCTGACAGATGGTATTTATGTATATAGAAGTGTATGTTATGAATTTGGATAATTGTATAACGAGCCATCTTGTACTCATTCAGTTGTATGTATTATTGTTATTATTATTGAAAATTTTAATGTACCCAGTATCAGATTAATACACATGCTAAATATTCTAGATAATTTAGTATGGGTGTTACAACTATTCAACCCGACATTTACTTCAACTTCAAGAACAACATATGATGTTCGGTACTACTACTTTTTGGTGGTGGTTCTATATTCTTTCCATATTACAAATTTTGACGGACATCATAATAGACTCAATGAACTCAAAGTTGAGTTCAACTAAATGAGAACAGATTTGATGGTTCTGACCATAATAAGGGAGCGAGAGAATAACTCAAAGTATAATTCAAGAAAATGGGTGAATCTCTTGAGAAAAAGCTTGTTGGTTTTGATTGTTACACTTGAAACTGCTCGAAAATATTCATGTAATAAATGATACATATGATACGTTGTTAATTTAATCTTGTATCCTTACTTTTGATAGTGTATTCTTGAGAATCTTAGACTCGTTGAGGCATGAGTTTTCTTTTGAAGATCAGACAATCAAACAAAAGAGATTGCGGATTATCAAGTTTTTGTTTTAAGATTGAAATGGTTAAGAAAGGATGTACAAACACCACTGTCTCGGCTTCTTCTCATTCACGATTCGTGGAAATATTACAACTTTGACAAGGATTTAAGAGACTTGTATGTTGAGGCATTGATGTTGAAGAATAACTTTCACCCATTTTGCATCGAATACATTTCATACATTTCTAGGAAACGTAGATATGGGGCTACTGAAAGTACATACCTAGCCATCAATGTAAAAAACTTTTGACAATTAGCATGGTGTTTTACATGCTTGAGGAATAAAAAATATTGATGTTATATTTGGATATTATATTGTTGATGCCCACCAATTCTTTAGAGAATCAAACAAAATTGTTGAAGGTTATACCAAAGAAATTTGCATCTTAATACCAAAAAAAATGATTTTGTTTTAGTGAAACCAATATTTGGATCTATTGATGTATGTATGTTTGAAGAAAATGAGATCTATTGATGTATGTGACTGACATCAAACCTTAAATGTAACATCCCGCTTAAACGTAGCTTTTAGCAGTAACAGAGGAATAACGAGTGAGTAGGGACAAAATGGTAATTTTGAGGTGAAGGGCTTTATATAGGGATAAGTATGAATATTTCTTCATTATTCCTCATTCCTTTCTCTCACTAGAAGTTCAGATTTCTCTTCCTCTCTCTCTCTCTAGGATTTCGATCAGCATCATCAGCAACATAAATCCACCAGTTTGCTTCCCTGATTTCTGGAACATAAAGCAAGTAAGCTTTTGGGAAAGATTGGAGCAAAGGAAAAGTTAAGGAAAGACTAAGACCAAGCTAGGGCTTTGGAGAAGAATCAAGTTAAGACCTTGGAAAGCTTGGCAAGACCAGCTATGATTCAAGTGGGTTCCTTAGAGTAGCAATTTACCCTTTTGGGTTAGTTTTGTGTGAGATCACAACTTAATTGCTAAGATTTAAGTAAAAGGATAGTTTTCTCCCTTTTTGATACATATGTTTGATTCCAGTTAATCCTTGGATACAGTATGTTTTTCTAGTTCAAAATGAGTCCCTGGCATGTTTTCAAAGATCACTGGACAGTTGGGTACCAAGGTTTTCAAGATTAAAACATGTTTTCAGAAAATTATGTGTTCTGCTACAGTCGCAGAGCGATGCTCAGGGTCACAAAGCGAAGTAGCAGAGTTTTACTACTGTCTAACCTTCGCCAAACCATCACCTAGACTTGGCTCTACGAAGCTTCAGACTCTGGCTTCAGAAGCTGACTTCAGAGTCTGAAGGTTCAGACGCAGGTGATCGCAGAGCGACACTCAAGGTCGCAAAGCGAACTTGCCTGCCAGAGTCTGAAGTTTCAGACACAGGGATCGCAGAGCGACGCTCAGGGTCGCAAAGCGAACCTGCCCAGAATGGCATTTTTATTATAAACAACTGTACCTTGCCAATGATCTTTGATATGCTTTGGGGTAGTGATACACAAGAACTTTCAAGGATTAATCTAGGATAAAGATATGTATCATATATAGTGTTGGGTAATTTATCCACATGTTCTCAGGTACGAGAAACAGAAAGTTATTACATATGGGATAGTAAGCCCACAAGTATGACATATGATAACGATATGTCTAGATCCTTGATAGGATAGCAAGATGATGTACTCAATTAAGTGTACAATGTACAAGGAATATTTCAATATTCAAGGCCTCAGATAGGCTTTAGGGGGGTTCAGATACCCAATAATGATTAAGTGGCTTATGAGAACGATAAGCTTAGAACCTTATATTATAGGTTAAGTATCACATGATTAAATATGTGATGGATGCATCAGATATGCATATGTTTAGAGATATGTATCAGATATACATATGAGTTTTAAAGTTAAGAATTTATTATAAAGATGATACGTGTCCAGCAGGCTCCGGATTATGCCGGATGAGACTTCTCCGAGAGGGTTGTTCACACGTAAGGTTTCATGTTATATGTATTTATATGATAATAAGAATGTTAATTAAATCTTTAGTCGTGACTCTGTGACTCCCCGTTAGTAGTGGAGTTAAGGTACCCCGTTAGTAGTGGTTAGGCGTTCTTTGAATGTAAGTCCTACACGACGAAAAGAATAAGTTAAGTCGTGACTCTATGACTCCCCGCTAGTAGTGGAGTTAAGGTACCCCGTTAGTAGTGGTTAGGCGTTCTTTGGATGTAAGTCCTACACGGCAATAAGATACGTCGTGATTCTCAGGCTCCCCGTTAGTAGTGGAGTCGAGGTTCCTCGTTAGTAGTGGACAAACATTGTTTCTATGTAAGTCCTGCACGACGATAAGAGGAGTCCGGTGTTAGCCTCAGATAGGAATTTCACCGGTAAGGATGGAAGATGTATTTCGGGGTTACTCCACTCGGAATACACTCCGTAAAATGAACTCATATAATTAATGTTTGTTCAACGCTAACTTCTAACTTTATGTTATAAGTAAGATGAATATGTACATGTATGTACTACATGAGTATATGACAGAGTAGTCATCAGTTATCAGGAAAACATGTTTATGTTATCAGGCAGAATTACCTATCAGGCAGGTATGACCCTTTATGGGTAAGGTTAAAGTTTGGCGATCATAGGTATCCCCAAGATCGCCAAAAGTAGGCATGGCGACCCAAGGTTCCCCGTGGTTGCCAACAATTGGTTGGATGGAACTCACTGAGACATTATGTCTCATCCAATTCCTTCTGATGCAGGTTTACAGGTTGCACGCAGCAAGGGTAAGGAGAAAGCTTTGGACTGATCGTGTTGGCTTTCTAGTTTTCAGTTTATCTCTGATCGTGTTGGCTTTCTAGTTTTCAGTTTATCTTGTATTCAGATGTTGTATTATGATGTATATTATCAGAAAAGGATATGTATAAACACTTGGATATATTATTATTAAGTGAGGTAATATTATGTTATAACTTTCAGTATTGTAAATTAATGCATCCATTACGAAATTTTAATACTCGTATAAGATCCTAGACAATCTTTATATGGGTGTTACATTAAACGGGGAAGAAGAAATGTTTTATTAATTAAAATGATAACAATGGTCATTTTAGAACTGTCGACAAGGAGATTTGAACTTTATATGTTGAGATTACAATACTAAGATCTTATCACTATCTTATTCATAAAAGAATTTTAAGATAAGTTTCAAAACGCTTTTTATTCGATAGATTAATTACATATATACTCTTATTGTTCGTACTTTCCATTAACTGAGATTTATTTCTTTTGTATAAATCATTTTGTGAGAATTAAATAAGATTTGTTTAAGGCATATTATTAGATTGAATGACCTTTTCTTAAAACATATATGGTTAACCAATGGTGGCGTTGAGCAAGGTTGTAATGACAACTGTCCAAGGCTCCATATTTAAGGACACCGAATATTTTAGTAGGTAATACATACAATTTATATCTATACTATATATAAAGAAAATAACATGTTTCGGCTCTTTTGGGTTGGTTTTTTTGTTATTCCAATATACCCTTAAACATATTTTCCTATAATAATGTTATATTATTTGTGTTATTAAAAATGATAAGAATTTTTATTATATTTGTTATATTATTGTTGTCAATATGAAATGATAAATATGGTTTGTTGAGTTTGTTACATTTGAAAGTGACAAATATCTATACTTATCATTTTAATCTATATCAAAAAAATTATATAAAATATTGTTGTAATTTACACGCAAATTTCAATAGAATATCGTTGATAATATACACGCGTTAGCGCAATAAAAAAAACAGAAAGATGGGCACGTGAGTGCCCGTCTTTTCTCTAGTATAAAGAAAGAAAATAACATGTGTCAGCTCTTTTGGACTGATTTTTTCTCTTTTCAAAATTACCATCAACTTTCAATACAAATAGCACATATAACATATAGATAAGAGTAAATTCAAATATTAAAATAAAAGTGTAACAAACACGATATGATTATATATATGTCCAGTTTTTTCCCTTTATCATTTAAAAAGTGTAACAAACTAGATGAGTATATCTATATTTACTCTTTCATTATCTCAATTATACCCTTAAACAACTTTTTTTATAATAAAGATTGTTGTTGCTGTCATTGAAATAGATAATCATGATTAGTTTGGTTTGTTATAACTTGAAAGCAATAAAAATTTATATTTTTAGTTTCAATCAAAATCAAAATTTAATAAAATATATTGTTCATAATTTTCAAACGTTAGCGCAATAAAAAGAGCAAGTGTCCGTCTTTTCACTAGTTATATATATAAATAAAATACATGAATTTGGGTTGGTTTTTTCCCTTTTCAATTTTAACCTTCATTTAAAGTATTTTATTTACTACTTTATCCTTTTTATAATATTATTTAAATTATTAATTAAAAAAAGAGTTAAATCCCATTAAAATAGGAACTACCCTACTATAACAGAAACAATATTATCTTAATAAAAATATATAAAGGGAATAAGATATTTTGGACTGGATTTTTCATTATTCTAATTATACCCTTAACCAAATTTTTCTTATTATAATATTGTATTGTTGCTGTCATTGAAAAGAATACGAGTTTATATTATATTTACTATATTGTTATGTGATTGAAAAGATAAACATAATTTTTTACAATAAGTCACAAATATCTATACATATAATTTTTATTAAAATCTAAATCTAATTAAAAAAATATTGTTTGTAATTTACGTGCATGAGAGCAATAAAAAGAGCGAACAGACGGGCAGAGAGTGCCCGCCTGAACGCTAGTATGATAAATATTTGGAAGTTTTTTTTAATATTATATGTAGAGGGGTACCAATTTTTATATCAACTAGTAATAGACCCGTGCTTTCGCACGGGTCGCATAACATTACGATAATTATCCTTCAAAAAAAATTACGATAATTATATAAAAATAATTAAATAAAAATTACCAGTATTAATGTAATATTTTTATTAGATATTTTTTTATATATATAGAAAAATCTGTTAAATATTTGAATCGCACATATTATAGATTTTATTTACTTATATATATATATATATATATGTATATATATATATATATATATATATATATATATATATATATATATATATAAGTGTGTGTGTGAAAGTCGATAAGAAAAATTTTGACAACTCAAGATTATTTTTAAAATATCAAAATTAATATAGTGTTTCTATTAAATAAATTTTAATTTTATATGTAAAATACTATTTAATGTTTGCACCGCACTACTCGTTGCAAATTTTTTGTGCTAATATTTGCATAAACAAAATTTTATGTAAATATATGAGAAAGTCGATATGATAAAAATTGTGAAAACTCATGACTATTGTCAAAATATAATTCTATTGAATAACTTTTTATTTTATATGCTAAACACCGTTCAATGTTTTCACTGCACCCGTTGCAGATTTGATGTGCTTATATCTGCAAAAACAAAGTTTTATGTACATATATGAGATTGATATGATGAAATTTTAGAAACTCAAGACTATTTTCAAATATCAATATAAATGTAATGCTTCTATTAAATAATTTTTATTTTATATTTAAAACACCACTAAATATTTGCACCGCAGTCATTGAGGATTTTATATGCTTGTATATGCAGAAGAATTTTTTATGTAACAAAATGTGATAGTCGATACGATAAAATTTTGAAAACTCGTGAGTATTTTCAAAATATCAACATTAATAAAGTGTTTCTCCAAAATACCGTTGAATATTTACACCGCACTCGTTGCAAGTTTTATGTGCTTATATCTAGAAAATCAAATTTCATGTATACCGATATCCAAAAGTTAACATGCTTAAATTTTGAAAATATCACATTAATGTTTCCATTAAATATATATGTTTTATATATGTGGATGCAACTTTTTATGTCCTGATATGAAAAAGTCGATATGTTAAAATTTAAAACACCGATGACTATTTTCAAAACATCAGCATAAATGTGTGTTTCTATTTAACATTTTTTTATTTTTTATGCAAACACTATTAAATATCTGGACTACACTCGTTGCGTATTTTATTCCTTATATCCGCATAAGCAAATTTTTATGCATTGATATTAAAAAGTCTATATGAGATAATTTTGAAAACTGGTGAATATTTTCAAAATATCAACACTAATGTAGTGTTTCTATTAAATATTTTTTTTTATATGCAAAACATCGTTAAATATTTGTACCACACTCGTTGCAAATTTTATTCGCTTATATAAGCGGAAGCAAATTTTTATGTACTGATTTGAGAAAGTCGATATTATAAAATTTTGAAAATTGGTGACTATTTTCAAAATATTAACATTAATGTGTGTTTCTATTAAATATTTTTTTATTTTATACGCAAAACACTGTTAAATATTTGCACTACACTCATTGCAGAGTTTATTTAATTATCTGCAGAAACAAATTTTTATGTACTGATATGACAAAGTTGATATGATAAAATTTTGAAAAATCATCATTATTTTTAAAATATCAACATTAATGTGTGCTTTTATTAAATATTTTTTATTTTATATGCAAAAAAATGTTAAATATTTTCATCGCACTCGTTGCAGATTTTATTTACTTATATCCACGGAAGCAAATTTTAATATATTGATATGATAAAGTCAATATGATAAAATTTTAAAAAATCATAACTATTTTTAAGATATCAACATTAACGTAATATTTCTATTCAATATTTTCATATCAACATTATCATACAATTACTATTAATGATTGAATATCACAAACCATAATAAAAATGTGTGTTTTTATGAAAATGTGTGTTTTTACTTATCATATTCTCCAACAGTTTCTTATTATTCCTTGAGAAAAAAAAAACATTTTCTTATTATTAACAAAGTTTTTTTTTTGAAAGGTTATTATTAATGAAGTTGGCAAAACATATTAGTTTCCTACAAATGCCTCCATTACATTTTTTTTTTTACGATATGTTAGTATCTTGCGTAAAAAAAAAGGACCGTATATTAGTCATAGAACTCACTTGTACAAGTGCCATACTAATCCATATATTTGTCATTAATTTTTTTTTCTTGGGAACTGAATTGAAAGTAAATAGTCAAACTTGGGGTAGTGTAAACACCGAACAACCAATCAACTAAATTAATAACATGGACAATTAACTTGAGAAAATGACAAACTAATCCATCATATTAGTGATTTCATGGGATTAGGGAAGGGTAATTAAGGAAATTATGTGGTAATCAGTTTTCTTATATTGATAGTAGATACTTGCAAGGTATATGTGAGTTTGCACAATTGTCTTTTCATTTTACGCATGTGTGCAAAAAGATGAAGAAAAAAAATACGAAAGAATACACAGAGAAATAAAAAGATCAAAGAAATAGTTTATGTTTAAAGTTGTAACTGCAATAATTTATAATTTGTAAAAAAAATGGAATGTTACAAATTTTTATTCGATTATTTAGAAAAAAAGTTATTTAATAGATAAATGTAATAATGGTTAGGATTTAGGATCATTTTATATTTCTTACATATATAATATTCATTATCACACAACATGTATGAATCTAATAGTCAGGGCCGTTCCTATGAATCTGGAGGCCCGGCTCTAAAAGTAAAAAGAGGCCCGTAATAAAATAAAAAGAGGCCCGTAACACAAAAAAGATTCATATTCTAATAAATAATATAAAAATACAAGTTAAGATGAATACCTTTATCAACCTTCTAGCTACTCAAAACGAGTCTTCCTTCGCACCAAAACGAGTCTTCCTACTCACATTTACTGAAGCAAAATGATCAATCAACTCTTCATATTGTATATTTTCCAACAAAGCATTCTCAATTGCTATCATTGCTAAGCCATTAAGTCTTTCTTGTAGCATGGTAGACCGCATATAAGACTTCAACAACTTCAATTTTGAAAAACTTCTTTCTGCGGAGGCAACTGTCACGGGAATAGTCAATAAAATTCTATATGCAACAATTGTATTAGGAAAAAAACTCATGCCTTTCAAAAATCTTAAAATCTCAATAGGTCCCATATCTTCATCAGGCAAGATATCTTTTAGTGACCTTAACTCCACATATAGTTCTCTCCCATCAATATCAGATTCCTCGTTATGTTTCAATGCATGTTCAAAATTACTACAACAAGACTCCAAAGTCACATTATCCAATGATTTAAACTTGTGAGAAGTAAACAAAAAACCAAAAACAGCTTCATATTGTTTGAATTGTTCAAATCTCTTAGTAAGAGATACAACAGCTTGATCAACAAGGCAAATAAAGTAATTAACCCTAAAAGATTCTTCTTCAGATTGCTGAACTGACGGGGTATTCAAATCCTCATCAAACTGTCTTTTTCTTCGAATTATGCGCCTTTGAGGAAATACTGGGTCGATATTCAATTCAATAGCAACTTCCGTAGCATCATCCAAGGCCTTCTTAAAACCAGTTTTTCTATATTCTTTAAAAAATGAAATCAACTCTTTAATTTTTTCCATAGCAACATCAATAAGCATATCATCTGACTGTAAGAGCTTGCTAACCAAATTAATTGCAGATAATATTTCAAACCATATAATTATAGATACTATAAACTCAAAATCACCAAGTTCATGTGTTGCTAAAGATTTAGCTTCACTTCTTATTTTAGAATCAAGATCCTTTTCTGACACTTCAAGTAAAGCTTCAATAAAATCTGACATTTGGGCTCTTATAGCTTTGACACTTTCTACATGACTCTCCCAACGAGTGGATGACAATGATTTTGGAGTCAACCCTTTTACATTATCTTTCAAAATTTGCCATCTCTTAGTAGAGTTGGCAAAAATAGTATAAATGCGTTGAACAACTCCAAAAAAATCTTTAGCTTTACCACATGAGTTAGCCATATCACACAATGTCAAATTAAGACTATGACAACTACAAGGAGTATAAAAGGCTCTTGGATTTATATCTAAAAACCTCTTTTGTACACCTTGATGTTTTCCTTTCATATTTGACCCATTATCATAACCTTGTCCTCGCACATCAAAGATGTCAAGATCAAGATTTTTCAATTCATCTTGTAAAACATCAAAAAGCCCTTGCCCAGTTGTATCATTCACATTCAAAAATCCTAAAAAAGACTCCTCAATGCTAACAGAATTTGAAGAAACATCCACATATCGTATTATCAAAGACATTTGTTCTTGGTGACTAACATCAGGAGTACAATCAAGTATCACCGAGAAATACTTTGCTTGCTTGATTTTTTCAATGATTTGATTTTTAATTCTAGAAGCAAGCAAAAGTATTAACTCATTTTGGATTTTAGGCCCAAGATAGTGAACATGAAGATTATCATCTGTAATACGTCTAACATGTTCTTGGACACATGGATCAAATTCATTTAACATTTCAATTAAGCCCAAAAAGTTCCCATTGCTATCTTCATTCAATCTGTCTACAGAACCACGGAAAGCCAAATTATGTTTAGCAAGGAATTTCACTATTGCAATAATTCTTTTTAAAACACTTTTCCAATGATCCTTTTCTTTCTCAATCAATCTTTGAGTTGCTTTATCAATAGTTTGAAAACTATTCATCCTTTGACACAACTCATACCAAGTAGACATGCTCTTAACATGTTCCATGCTTGATTCATGCTCTTTAAGTCTAACACCAACATGTGACCAATCACTAAAACCTTCATTTGCTAATTGACCTCTACCAATCCCTCTTTTAAAAACTTTACAACAAAAACAAAATAATCTATCAAGCTCTTTTGAATAAACAAGCCAATCTCTATCACACTTCTCTCCATTTGATAAAGTTCTAGTATACAAATTAGCCGTAAAGCGTCTAGAAAATTTATCTTTAGGACCCTTCACAATTCTTAAATCTCTTTTAGGGCCTTTTGTAGCTAACAACTCAATCATTTTAGACTCGAGAGAATCCCAATTTCTTGGATCAAATATATCTACACTAATGTGAATGTCATTAACATTATCAACATTTTGATTATCATCTTCATTATCATCACCATCTTCATCAACAACATCAAGATTTTCAACAACAATATCATCTAAATTATCATTTTCGGTAGCAACAACATGAGCATTATCCTCTACATTTTCAGTAGTAACCACATTTTCAACATCAACATTATTATCAATAGGAATGGCATTATCATCAATATGAATTTGTGGTTCTTTTACAATAAATTTATCAAGAGCTCCTGTTTGGGATTCAATTAACTCAGCAATTTTTTTCTTTTTCCTACGCTTCTCAGCGCCAGACTCAAACTTTCTAATCTTAGGCGGCAATTTAGGAGGCAATTTAGGAGGCATATTAAAAGATTGAAAAAATGCAGAACCTGATATTCTTGACTGTTCTTGAGCAATTCCGCAATATTGAAGTTGAACCACATAGACATACAATGTTGAGGGTTGAACCATAAAATAAAATTAAGCCATAATTAGTAATTGCCTAATTGCATAATTAGTAATTGAAAAATGAAATCAATATGCTGTACGAAAACAAAACATAGAAAATTGCATAATTAGTAATTGCATAATTAGTAATTTCATCAAATAAGTACCAAAACAAATCAAGAGTGACTTTGATTAAAAGCAAAATACCATTTCCACAAAAACCTCTTATGAGGAACAATATGCTGTACGATTAATGATTATTTAGGTTCAAAAGGTTCAATGCAATCCCAATACATTATAATGATATTTGTCTTGATAATCTTACTAGTACTACTCATAATTCTCAATTGATAGCAATATAGCATATATGATAAATAAGTAATGTGATAAGTCAAAAAACCTGAAATGATGGAGCTGAGCGAGAGAGATGGAGAGAGCCGAGAGGCAGAGAGGAAAACGGTCGGTGGCCAGGCAGGTCGGTGGTGGCCGGTCGGTGGCCGGTCGGTGGCCAGGCAGGCAGGAAAACGAAGGAAAGGAAGGAACGGGAGGAAAGGAACGAAGGAAGGAAAACAAAGGAACGGGAGGAAGGAAAGCTGGAACCGAAGGAAGCAAAACATATGAGTACTGGGCTTTAAAATTTTTTTTGAGGCCCATGCCTTTGGGAGGCCCAGCTCTGTTGAGCTGTTTGCACCTCCCTTAGGCCGGCCCTGCTAATAGTCATATTTAATACATCAAAAATTAAGAAGAGTGGAATCAAGAGTCATGCATGTCGTTGATGGTAGTGTTCCTGGTGAATGATATGGATGTAGTTGATTGTTGGTGTTAGTTGGTGATTCATATGCATGACTTTAAGGGTCATATTTAATACCTGAGAATGGGAAAAAAAAATCAATTGTTTATGATTTATCTAATAATCAAGGGTATCCAAGCTTGATCTCTAATTAAAACAATATACATGTTTCTTATTTGTCTAGATTATATGTAATTGTTGATGGAGCAATAAACTAGTCGAGATTCGAATAAATATCCTCAATGATAACTCAATATTTTACTGTATTTTTAATAATATTTTATTTAATTTTTAGATGCATTTTACCGCATTTTACTTTATTTCGAATAAATAGGCAAATGCAAGAGATATATAAGTAAATGTGCAAAAGACGGTAAAGACTTTAAAGAATGAAGACTTCGTGATCAAGCCAAATTATGAAGCAATCAAGACCAATTTCAATGGTCAAGTAGTGGACAATCACTCAGCAACACTTCAGATTTCATGGCCATAATTTCAAAAATTATTGTTTTCCTTTGCATTGTATTTTAAAAAAATTATTGTTTTCCTTTACTTGCTTTCTTTATTTTATTTAGTTATGCTCATCACTATGACGAGCTATGAAGCCCGGATACTCCAAAACGGAGACGTACCCGTATCGGATACGTATCGAATACCGATACTCCACGGATACTCGCGGATACGTACCCACAAAGTATCAGAATTAATTATTTTAATTTTTAAAAAATATTTTATCTGATACTTATAGGATACTTCATAGATGCACTATGATACTTATAAGATACTTCACAGGTACGTATCCTAGAAAAGATGAAGGGTAAAACACTGAGATAGTGTTGTAAAAATTCAGTAGAGATGTATATGATTCAATTTTAGATATGCATCAGTAGAATTGTCTATCGATGAACCACTTAAAATTATATATAATATGGTTTATAAGAAAACTTTACATACATATAATAATGAAGGGTAATCAATGCTTATTTTTTTTAAGTATTTTACACACATATAAGTTTAAGTATAAAAATTTTGTTAACGTATCTTAGCCGTATCGTATCCTAAATTTAAAAAATTTCGCGTATCCACGTACCCGTATCATATCGTACCCGCACCCGTATCCGTATCTGGGCTTCATAGATGACGAGTGAGTAGTTTTTCTAAGTCTTGGGGTCATGGAAAGTAGTCCTATGACAAGCTTTCCATAATCTCAATTCTTTTTTGGTTAAAATATGGTTTTGGTCCCTGCAAATATGTCCAGTTTTGGTTTTCGTCCCTGGTAAATTTTTTTTTTTAAAAAGGTCTTTGCAAAATATTTTGTTTTTTAAAATAGTCCATGGGCCCACCAAAGCGCTGAAGTGGCATGATTTTGGTCCCTGCAAATATGTCCAGTTTTGGTTTTCGTCCCTGGTAATATTTGCAGGGACCAAAACTGGGCATATTTTGCAGGGACGAAAACCAAAACTGGGCATATTTGCAGGGACGAAAACCAAAACTGGGCATATTTGCAGGGACCAAAACCATGCCACTTCAGCGCTTTGGTGGGCCCATGGACTAATTTAAAAAACAAAATATTTTGCAATGACCTTTTTCAAATTTTTTTTTTACCAGGGACGAAAACCAAAACTGGACATATTTGCAGGGACCAAAACCACATTTTAGCCTTCTTTTTTTTTGGTTAAGAGAATGCATTCACCTGAACTATCTTTATTGTGCTTTATCAAAATTTAGGTTGTCATACCCCATTTTTTGACCCATTTTCGTCTCGTTTTACTCACTTTTTAAGGCCGAGAATTCGTCGTTTCAGACGAAATTTCGGCAGGGAGGTATTTTAAAATACCTCATGTCAATTTTTTGTCTCGTTTATTTATTTTATTTTATTACTTTTTATTTTTACTTTTAATTTCAGTTTTTATTATCATTAATTTTATTATTGCCATATTTACCATTTATTTATGTCTTTTATTTATTGTCATTATTATTATTATTTATTACTATTATTATTATTATTATTATTTATTTATTTTTTGGTCCAAGTCAAAATAGTCAAACACAGCACTGCAGCGCCCCCAATTCCTGGGTTTTCATCATCACAATCCTCAAAAATCCTCACAAAATCAACAGAAAATCCCACAAGATCACTTCCCCCATTAATATTTGCCAGAAATCCTATCCAAATCTGCAAAACCAACTTGCAAGTTAATCTCATGACACAACAAGCAGCTCAAGCAGCTCAAAATTCCTCTATTTAACAGGACCCAAACACAAAGAAAAAAAGAGAGGAAGAAATTTTATCAAACTGAATTTTTTTACAGGAAACACACAACACAACCTAAACACAAACAGCTTCCCACCAACACAACCCAAAACACAAACAGTTTCCAACAACACATAACCCAACATAAGCAAAAACACAACACAACTTAAACAACCCAAAACATCACACGTCCCAGCAACATTTCTAGCAACCCAAACAGCACCAACACAACCCCAACAACAAAACCCCCACACGGCCAAACCACACCCGCGTCCCAGCAGCTCACCCAGCCACACAACCCACCAGCACTCACACCCGCGTCCCAGCAGCTCACACAGCACTCACACACCAGCACACAACACGCGTACAGCACCCAAACAAACCACACACGCAACACAGCACTCCCACGCACCACACACACACGGAAAGCAGTACCACACACACACACGCACAGAAAATCACAAAGCCAACAGGAACCGAAACATCAAGCAAGAAAAGGTAGATTTTTTTGTTTTTTTTAAAACCTAGATCTAGGGTTTTTTAGAAGGATTTTGGGAAAAATAGGTTCGGATTTGGAAAGGGGAAGGAAAAGGATATAGGAAAAGAGGCTTTTTTTTTTCGAAAAATAAGGTTTTTTTCTTTCCGGCGCGGTGGCGCCGCCACCTAGGCCGGCGGCCACCACGCCGGAAGCTCACCGGCGGCCAGGGAAGAAGAGAGAAGGGGGAGAGGATGAGTGAGAGGGTCGGTTACTAGAGAGAAGAAAAGAGAGAGAAAGAAAGTTGAAGAATGAGGAAATTGTGAAGGGATGGGGTTTAAATACCCCTCCCTGATTCTGTGTGCGTGGGTGTACGCGTTAGCGTACACCCTCGCCCCCTCAGACCATTTGATTCAGATCATATGGCTCTGGCTTTTTCCCCCTTTTGATCAGATCAGGGCCATCTGATTGATCAGACGGCCCAGATCAATTTACGCTGGCCCAATACATTTTGGGCCTATTTCTTTTAATCTGACTTGTTTTTTCACTTCCTGCACCCCCCATTTTATTTTTTACACCTCCCTATTTTATTTCTTTTATTTTTCTTTGCAATTGTATTTTCCTTTTTATTATTATTTCCTTTTATTTGTTCTTTTATTTTTAACATCTCATTTATTTACTTATCATATCATCTCATGCATTTTATTTTATTTTTATTTGTTCATTTTATTTTGCATTTTTTATGTCATTAGAATGTATTTAGGAACAGTAAATATAAATATACATTGCATTATTTTTCATTTTTCATAGTTTAATTCATAATCCAAGAAAAAATCCTTTCATTTTGATCCAACATCTTTTTTAATTCCCTCGCGTTTAGTTTATTTTATCGCACTTAATTTCTTTTTAACTCCAAATAAAAATCATAAAAACCAAAAACATTTCAAATATTCAAAAACTTCATCAAAAAATATTCTTCATTAACAAAGCCTTGGATTTCAAACCAAGCAACTTTCTTTTAATCAAACTTCAATCAATCTTAATCATAGTAGACTTTATTTTCGCAATTAAAATCAATCAAACTTCACTCACTCGCCACTTTGGCTCATTTTATCTTTCACAAACATTTTCGAACTTTAAAATCAACATAACAAATCACTCGTTTTTTTTTTACCCCGAACTACATCGGTTTTGATCCCATTTGGGTATGTAGGCAAAGGACCTTGTCCTTCCAAACCAACCAAACAAAAATCAATGAAAACAACAAAAACATTTTCCTTCTTTTTTGAACAACAAGCTTGTTCATTTTGGTTGCAACAACTAATTTGAACAATTATTTCTTTTCATTTGAGTTCTAAAAACGAGCGTTTTGACAGTTTATACATTTTCTTAAAATTCAAGCAAAAATTGAATGAAAAAGGGTGGTTTGACGTATGTCTCTCCTTTCCCCGATGGGATAAACACTTGACGTATGTCTCGTTGCTTAGGCGATCGTCATTCTTTTCTAGCTTCCCCAAAAATACGTTTTCTCAAATTCAAACCAAATTTGAATGAAAAAGGGTGGTTTGACGTATGTCTCTCCTTTCCCCGATTGGATAAACACTTGACGTATGTCTCGTTGCTTAGACAATCGTCATTCTATTTTCAAAACGAAGCATAAAACGAATCCAACGCACCAATTTTGGCCCTTGTGGTCAATCCGAGCTTTTCGTGCCTTTGCGCGTTTTTTTTTCAAAACATTCACGCCTTGCGCGAGTTCATCGCCTTAGCGTCCATCTTTCATCTTGTTAAAACTTTGTACGTCTTCGTACGTTTTAAAACCTTTGTTCAAGTCCGAGTGCAAAATCCTTTTATCAAATCATTTACTTTTATGCATTGTCGTCAATGAACAGTTCGGCAACATCCCGAACAGTTGACATTTACTTTCATTACTTTCTCTTTTTTTTCAAACTTTTTCGCTCGGACGCGAACAAATCTTTTTTAACTAAAACGAACCAGCGTACAAACTTTTTCTACCCAAAGAACTACGTACGCTTTGAATTCTCCGACTACCGGGAGATACGTAGGAGCAAGATCGTCATCTTGTCAAGCCCGTTAATAAAAAATCTTTTTTTTTCTTTTCTCTTTCGTTTGTTTTTATCTCTTTCTTCACCTCACATTATATTTTCTTTTTCCTTTATATATATGATTAAGCGTGCAAGCAAAACGTCAAAAACATTTTAAGCCTAAGTTAACTAAGAGGTTCCCGTTGAGTACAACGGATGTGAGGGGTGGTAATACCTTCCCCTCGCATAAACGACTTTCGAACCTAAAATCTCTTTCAAGGTAATTTCGAACTTTTTTCCCTTTTTCCCCGAAAAATTAAAAGTTCAGTCGTGATTTAAAATTAGTGATTCAATGCTTCCCAATAGCTTGATATCCGAAATTCGACGCGACCAAAATGGCGACTTCACTGGGGACTCCATAAAACACTTAAACACTTTGTTTTTGTGTATGACAAGTCAAGCCAATCTTAGTTAACGTTTAGGCTAAAATGCTTTTGTTTTGCTTGCACGCTTATGCCTTATTATCATTTTTTGTCTATCTTTTCTCGCTTTATATGTATATGTTTCATATTGTTTTATATTCATATTATATATATTGTGGGGTTACTTGAGCGATGTTACTCCACATTGTTCGGATTAATGCCGGCCGTGTGAGGCTCTATTCCCGAGCTTTGAGAAAAAAATTTAAGATAGGATGGGGTTGCGTAGCGGAGGCCCACTTGACGTATGTCTTGAAGGGAAGATGCGAAAACCCCGCCTAGAGTAGATTTCACTTGGAATATATTGAGGTCTTGCGAGCATTTGCAATTGACGACAATAGTTCCCTGTGAGGTCCGTGATCTCTAGGGACCTTTTTAGAAAATCTCATCTTTAGAGCCTACACGTGAGGATGGGGGAAATTTTGAACATACATATGCATACCATACATTTACATGCATGAAAATAATTTTCGCATATCACTTTGCTTTATAGGAAATTAATTGCACTTTTTAATTTCCTTGTAAAGCAAAACAAAAAAAATTTCATGCATTTACATACATCATTCATTATCATGCATACGTCCATCTTCGAGTCCAAAACTCCTTTCCTTTTTTTACCCTAAGGATTTCTTACAATCCGAATTGAGTCGTCGGTGTTCGCATTTCATTCGCAACACTACGTGTCATCCCATTAAGGAAAGTGGCTCGACGTCCCAAAGCAACCCGCACATATAACAAGGGGCAACTATCCCCCCGTTTGTACATGGGGCATGCCATTCGACTTTGGTGAGGAATTCATCCATATTCCCACTACTCATCAAAAGATTCCGGTACCTCAACCCGAGGTTACCTTCCCCCAGGCTACTGCGGCCTTTTCCCCAATTCACAAAAAAGCCCAGTCGTCATTGGCATTCCTCAAATCTCCTACAAAAGTCCAATTTTCAATGGCGACTTCACAAATACAATTTCCAACCAAAGTCCAATCATCATTGGCACAATCCACAATCAAAGCCCGACCTTGATCGGCAACCAATCACATCATATGGATTGATCCAATGATTCAACCACAAATGCATGGTAGTGATAAAATTTGATTAATTTGCGCAAAGCTAAGATACATGTTTTCTGTTTCTTTTCCATGATTAAACTTGAAAGGAGAATACGTACTTAGTACAAAAGTTATATCATGCAACTTGCGTTTTTAATATGTTTGTTCGGTGAACCATTTAAAACCAGCCAAAATGTGAGGAATCCTCAAAATCATTATATATATGCTGGAGACCGGCATTTTTTGTTTAAACTCGATTTTGTTATGTTAAATCTGAGCTTTGTTTTAGATTGTACGAAAGCATTGATAGGATCAAGGCATTTTTTGAAAATGAGTGAAAACACTTGACCACAAATAGCCCACCCTGTGAGAAGTAAGCATTTGTTAACCCCTTTGAGCCTAATGAATCAGAATCATTAACTATGAACTGTCAACTTTCATAAGCTCAATTGCTTAATGAAATTGCCGGAGTTTGTAAAAAATTTCAGTTCATAGTTAAATCATTATTGAATTCTGATATTTTCACTTTCATTTTTGAACCCTTAACCTTCATGATTATTGTCCTTTGCCGAAAGAGGAAGGAACATTCAATTAGGGTATCATCTTTGATTAAGTTGGAAAAAAGGAGGTTGTGAATGTCAAGAAATGGTGAATTTTTTTAAATTGATCTTGACAACAAGAACAAAAAAAGAAAGAAAAGAAAAAGAAAAAAGAGAAAAAGAGAAAATCTCTAAATCAAAAAGTTGTCGAGGATCAAAGAAAAACATTTGTAAATCACCAAGAGTTGTGATTGAATAAAGGAGGAAGGGTGTAATTTAGAAAGAATGTTCCTCTTGCTTGGCCATTTGAATTCAATTTCCCCACATATGACATTTCTTTTGTAACCAAGCCAAATTACAACCCTCGAAGACCTTGTGATCAATGCTTTCGTGCTTTTAGAAACAATGATTAGATGGACACATAACTCGATCGGAATGTTAGCAAACTTGCCGGATGAGTGTTCAATACCCCCACAATTAATATTCAATTTGTTTAACTTAAATGAGTGATAGGTTGGTTCATTGATAAACATATTATTAACTTGAGTTGTACGATAAATTTTGTGTTTGGTATTGTTTCAAATTTTTAGTGCAATCTGGGATTAATGGGAACATCAAAATTGCATGTGCAAATCTCATAGGAATCATGCATTCGGGAATTTCCGACCAATCCTCATTGCCAACAAAAGCCCAATTCTCATTGGCACCCACAATATCAAACCAAAGCCCAACCGTGCTTGGCGCCCAACCATTCACAAATCCCGACCATGCTCGGTACACAATCATCCAAAAAGCCCGACCTCGCTCGGCACCCACATCAAAAAGCCCGACCTCGCTCGGCACCCACAAAAAGCCCGACCTCGCTCGGCACCCACATTACAAAAAGCCTGACCTCGCTCGGCACCCACATCAAAAAGCCCGACCTCGCTCGGCACCCACATTACAAAAAGCCCGACCTCGCTCGGCACCCACATCAAAAAGCCCGACCTCGCTCGGCACCCACATTACAAAAAGCCCGACCTCGCTCGGCACCCACATTACAAAAAGCCCGACCTCGCTCGGCATCTCGTTACAATCAAAGCCCGACCTCGCTCGGCATCCAATCATCAAAAGCCCGACCTCGCTCGGCATCCAACTACAACAAAAGCCCGACCTCGCTCGGCATCCAATCATCCAAAGCCCGACCTCGCTCGGCATCCAATCATCCAAAGCCCGACCTCGCTCGGCAACCAATTACAATCAAAGCCCGACCTTGCTCGGCATCCAATCATTATCCCCAGTGTTAAACATGACATATGTTTATCCCACATTGGACTTCTTTCAAGGGATTCCCCAGCGAAATCCTCAGTAAATCAAAAGGGAATATCCCCAGTGAATCAAAAGCCCGAAAGGACGATTCAGAAAAAAAACAAAGAGGGTAGCATTCCCGGCGGAATCATCAGTTCTTCTCCCCGGCGGATTAGCACAATCCCCGGTGGATTAACAAACTCCCCAGGAAGTCAACCTTTGTCCAAAACAATCAAAAGCCCAAATTACCATTGGCACCTACTCACAAAAGCCCAACCACCATTGGCATCTAAGGCTGGATATCGATCATGCTTCCAAAATGATCCTTATATCCCCAGCGAAATCACAACCAAAGCCCAATTTTATTGGCATCCCCCAGTGGAGTTTCAACCCCAAAAGCCCAATCATCATTGGCACCACTCCAAAAGCCCGACCTCGCTCGGCATCCAACATAAAAGCCCGACCTCGCTCGGCATCCAAACACAACCAAAGCCCGACCTCGCTCGGCACCCCAACCAAAGCCCGACCTCGCTCGGCATCCAACTACAATCAAAGTCCGACCTCGCTCGGCACCCAAACAAAACATAAGCATTCCCGGCGGAATCACCAGTTCTTTTCCCCAGCGGATTAACACGATTCCCCAATGAAGTAACAATTTCCCCCATGAGGTATGTGTTCCTCATCAACGGTTACGGCTTTACCCCGTCAACATTTTGGATGTATTCCATGTGACATCATCCCCATCAAAGATCACCGAGTGTTTGCAATGCGACGTCGGTCCACTTTTCATTTTTTTACCGGTCTAAATCTTGTTTCACCAAGTTGTCGGTCATGCAATAAATCAAAACATTTAGGGTATCCCCAGTGCAAGCCAATCTTTCACACAAAATCCCCAGTGAGAGTCCTGCATTAGTACATTCATACATTCATGCATTCATGCATTTGTACATTTGTACAATCATACAAATCATATAATCACGCATTCATGCATAAACGCATTCATACATGCAGCATACCACAATATCATCTGTACATGGTTGCTTTAACCACCACGTTTCTTACCAATCAATCATAAACAATCTACAATTTTCTTTTCCTCAAATGTCATCCTCCAGTGATGTTACAAAATAAAGCCCAATTGTCTTTAGCATTCCCCAGTAAATCATAACCAAAGCCCGATTTTGCTCGGCATCCCATCATAGTCACCAGTAAGTATTCCCCAAGTGTCATCTCCGGTGTGTCTGGTCCAGAAATGTCACCTTTTATGCCAAGTGGCAGTTCCAACGAACAGCTTGTGCATATTCCCCAGTGTTGTGCTAAGTAGCAAGTTCTTTAACGAACAGCTTGTGCATCCTTTCTCCCCAATTGAAGGGGCAGTTCTGTAAGGAACGGCTTGTCAGCCGCATCCCCACTGTTGTCAATGAACAGTTCGGTAAACAACCCGGACAGTTGACATTTCTTTTATTTCATGTCGTCAATGGCAGGTCGGAACAACCCGACAGTTGACATTTATTTTCTTGTCGTCAATGGCAGGTCGGAACAACCCGACAGTTGACATTTAATTCCTTGTCGTCAATGGCAGGTCGGCACAACCCGACAGTTGACATTTATTTCCTTGTCGTCAATGGCAGGTCGGCACAACCCGACAGTTGACATTTTACTTCCTTGTCGTCAATGGCAGGTCGGCACAACCCGACAGTTGACATTTATTCCTTGTCGTCAATGGCAGGTCGGAACAACCCGACAGTTGACATTTAATTCCTTGTCGTCAATGGCAGGTCGGCACAACCCGACAGTTGACATTTATTTCCTTGTCGTCAATGGCAGGTCGGAACAACCCGACAGTTGACATTTATTTTCTTGTCGTCAATGGCAGGTCGGCACAACCCGACAGTTGACATTTATTCCTTGTCGTCAATGGCAGGTCGGCACAACCCGACAGTTGACATTTTACTTTCTTGTCGTCAATGGTAGGTCGGATTTCAAACCGACAGTTGACATTTATTTTCTTGTCGTCAATGGCAGGTCGGAACAACCCGACAGTTGACATTTTACTTTCTTGTCGTCAATGGCAGTTCGGAATTCAACCCGAACAGTTGACATCTCTTTTACTTCCTGTCGTCAATGAACAATTCGGTAAACAACCCGGACAGTTGACATTTCTTTTTATTTCCTGTCCTCAGTGAACAGTTCGGCAACAACCTGAACAGCTGACCTTTACATTCATTCCTAGTCGTCAGTGGCAGTTCGGAATTCAACCCGAACAGCTGACATTTTACCCTCTTTGGTTCCCGTGGTTAATTGCCCACTCTCCCCAGTGAACAGTTCAGCAATAACCCGAGCAGCTAACTTTTTTCCCCAGTGGAACACTATCCCCAGTAGAGTCGGATCCCGTTTCTTTAACGAACCCGGGTATCCCTTTGTCTCTTTTTATTCCCAATAAGGTCATCTTTGTCGTCTTACATTCATACTTGCATCCCATGCATTCATAACATTGCATACATGGCATCGCATCCATAACATTTTAACTGTCAAAATTGGTCAAAAAATGGTGTACTCTGTATTTAAGTTTCTTCGGCCCGTCGAATCAAAATTTCACCTTTTAAATCTCCGTAACGAAGAAACTTAAATAGGGGCATCTGTCATACCCCATTTTTTGACCCATTTTCGTCTCGTTTTACTCACTTTTTAAGGCCGAGAATTTTCGTCGTTTCAGACGAAATTTCGGCAGGGAGGTATTTTAAAATACCTCATGTCAATTTTTTGTCTCGTTTATTTATTTTATTTTATTACTTTTTATTTTTACTTTTAATTTCAGTTTTTATTATCATTAATTTTATTATTGCCATATTTACCATTTATTTATGTCTTTTATTTATTGTCATTATTATTATTTATTACTATTATTATCATTATTTTTATTTTTTATTTATTTTTTGGTCCAAGTCAAAATAGTCAAACACAGCACTGCAGCGCCCCCAATTCCTGGGTTTTCATCATCACAATCCTCAAAAATCCTCACAAAATCAACAGAAAATCCCACAAGATCACTTCCCCCATTAATATTTGCCAGAAATCCTATCCAAATCTGCAAAACCAACTTGCAAGTTAATCTCATGACACAACAAGCAGCTCAAGCAGCTCAAAATTCCTCTATTTAACAGGACCCAAACACAAAGAAAAAAAGAGAGAAAGAAATTTTATCAAACTGAATTTTTTTACAGGAAACACACAACACAACCTAAACACAAACAGCTTCCCACCAACACAACCCAAAACACAAACAGTTTCCAACAACACATAACCCAACATAAGCAAAAACACAACACAACTTAAACAACCCAAAACATCACACGTCCCAGCAACATTTCTAGCAACCCAAACAGCACCAACACAACCCCAACAACAAAACCCCCACACGGCCAAACCACACCCGCGTCCCAGCAGCTCACCCAGCCACACAACCCACCAGCACTCACACCCGCGTCCCAGCAGCTCACACAACACTCACACACCAGCACACAACACGCGTACAACACCCAAACAAACCACACACGCAACACAACACTCCCACGCACCACACACACACGGCAAGCAGTACCACACACACACACGCACAGAAAATCACAAGGCCAACAGGAACCGAAACATCAAGCAAGAAAAGGTAGATTTTTTTGTTTTTTTTAAAACCTAGATCTAGGGTTTTTTAGAAGGATTTTGGGAAAAATAGGTTCGGATTTGGAAAGGGGAAGGAAAAGGATATAGGAAAAGAGGCTTTTTTTTTCGAAAAATAAGGTTTTTTTCTTTCCGGCGCGGTGGCGCCGCCACCTAGGCCGGCGGCCACCACGCCGGAAGCTCACCGGCGGCCAGGGAAGAAGAGAGAAGGGGGAGAGGATGAGTGAGAGGGTCGGTTACTAGAGAGAAGAAAAGAGAGAGAAAGAAAGTTGAAGAATGAGGAAATTGTGAAGGGATGGGGTTTAAATACCCCTCCCTGATTCTGTGTGCGTGGGTGTACGCGTTAGCGTACACCCTCGCCCCCTCAGACCATTTGATTCAGATCATATGGCTCTGGCTTTTTCCCCCTTTTGATCAGATCAGGGCCATCTGATTGATCAGACGGCCCAGATCAATTTACGCTGGCCCAATACATTTTGGGCCTATTTCTTTTAATCTGACTTGTTTTTTCACTTCCTGCACCCCCCATTTTATTTTTTACACCTCCCTATTTTATTTCTTTTATTTTTCTTTGCAATTGTATTTTCCTTTTTATTATTATTTCCTTTTATTTGTTCTTTTATTTTTAACATCTCATTTATTTACTTATCATATCATCTCATGCATTTTATTTTATTTTTATTTGTTCATTTTATTTTGCATTTTTTATGTCATTAGAATGTATTTAGGAACAGTAAATATAAATATACATTGCATTATTTTTCATTTTTCATAGTTTAATTCATAATCCAAGAAAAAATCCTTTCATTTTGATCCAACATCTTTTTTAATTCCCTCGCGTTTAGTTTATTTTATCGCACTTAATTTCTTTTTAACTCCAAATAAAAATCATAAAAACCAAAAACATTTCAAATATTCAAAAACTTCATCAAAAAATATTCTTCATTAACAAAGCCTTGGATTTCAAACCAAGCAACTTTCTTTTAATCAAACTTCAATCAATCTTAATCATAGTAGACTTTATTTTCGCAATTAAAATCAATCAAACTTCACTCACTCGCCACTTTGGCTCATTTTATCTTTCACAAACATTTTCGAACTTTAAAATCAACATAACAAATCACTCGTTTTTTTTTACCCCGAACTACATCGGTTTTGATCCCATTTGGGTATGTAGGCAAAGGACCTTGTCCTTCCAAACCAACCAAACAAAAATCAATGAAAACAACAAAAACATTTTCCTTCTTTTTTGAACAACAAGCTTGTTCATTTTGGTTGCAACAACTAATTTGAACAATTATTTCTTTTCATTTGAGTTCTAAAAACGAGCGTTTTGACAGTTTATACATTTTCTTAAAATTCAAGCAAAAATTGAATGAAAAAGGGTGGTTTGACGTATGTCTCTCCTTTCCCCGATGGGATAAACACTTGACGTATGTCTCGTTGCTTAGGCGATCGTCATTCTTTTCTAGCTTCCCCAAAAATACGTTTTCTCAAATTCAAACCAAATTTGAATGAAAAAGGGTGGTTTGACGTATGTCTCTCCTTTCCCCGATTGGATAAACACTTGACGTATGTCTCGTTGCTTAGACAATCGTCATTCTATTTTCAAAACGAAGCATAAAACGAATCCAACGCACCAATTTTGGCCCTTGTGGTCAATCCGAGCTTTTCGTGCCTTTGCGCGTTTTTTTTTCAAAACATTCACGCCTTGCGCGAGTTCATCGCCTTAGCGTCCATCTTTCATCTTGTTAAAACTTTGTACGTCTTCGTACGTTTTAAAACCTTTGTTCAAGTCCGAGTGCAAAATCCTTTTATCAAATCATTTACTTTTATGCATTGTCGTCAATGAACAGTTCGGCAACATCCCGAACAGTTGACATTTACTTTCATTACTTTCTCTTTTTTTTCAAACTTTTTCGCTCGGACGCGAACAAATCTTTTTTAACTAAAACGAACCAGCGTACAAACTTTTTCTACCCAAAGAACTACGTACGCTTTGAATTCTCCGACTACCGGGAGATACGTAGGAGCAAGATCGTCATCTTGTCAAGCCCGTTAATAAAAAATCTTTTTTTTTCTTTTCTCTTTCGTTTGTTTTTATCTCTTTCTTCACCTCACATTATATTTTCTTTTTCCTTTATATATATGATTAAGCGTGCAAGCAAAACGTCAAAAACATTTTAAGCCTAAGTTAACTAAGAGGTTCCCGTTGAGTACAACGGATGTGAGGGGTGCTAATACCTTCCCCTCGCATAAACGACTTTCGAACCTAAAATCTCTTTCAAGGTAATTTCGAACTTTTTTCCCTTTTTCCCCGAAAAATTAAAAGTTCAGTCGTGATTTAAAATTAGTGATTCAATGCTTCCCAATAGCTTGATATCCGAAATTCGACGCGACATAGGTCATCTTGTTGGTCAAAAAAAAAAAATTAGGTCATCTTTGGACAAATGAAAATGAAGGAAGGTTGCTGGAAATATAAAGTTAGACAAAAGGTTTGATTAAAGCATGAGAAGAGTTTGGGAACTTTTGGGATGTAATGGCTATTCGGGCTTAATGGGTCGAACCAACATGAAATCCGTGAAAATAGAGAGTCAGGTTGATAAGATACTTCTTTTATTGCTATAGATTGTTTGATACAAAAGAGAATACATCATCCTTAGGCTTGCATTCTTAAGAGAAAAGAGAGGAATGAGAGTTCGATTGTTCGTTGTTTTGATAAATTCCAATGATTCTGAGGCGTTTTTAATCAATTGCATATTTCCAAAACAATTTCCAACTCTTAATCACCTTGCATCTTACAAAAATCCAAACATATTTTTTACCTGCATACTTAGGAAGAAAAAGGCTACCTTGAGATTCACAAACCAATGTGGATATGATATTATTTTTATTATAACTACCATCTCGCGCACTTGTGGGTGTATCACTCAACAATGATTGGCTATGATTTCATTTGCTTCAAGCTATTTACATTAAGCGGAAAATTTCTCCCTTAGATGTGAGTTCTCTAACTTCTTCAATAGAGCGTTAAATATGATTGTTTTTTAATTTTTTGAGATACACTAAAAATTGAATTAAGTTTGTTTGATTGATTAAATGTGTTGAATAATCTTTACAATGAGATATTTGTAGCCACAGAATAACTAAGCAACCTACACTAACATTACTTACCAATTTTTTTACCAACTATCTACCATATTAAATCATATAAAATTATGGCTAACATCACTAATGTAAGTAACTACCCCGTTGGTCGAGTTAAATCCTAAGTTCATCTTATTGGCTGAGCTATAAATTTCCATATCATTTATTCATGTCCTCAATTTCCATGTTATTAAGGGAACAAGTCTCCATGCATGTTATGGACTTAGTCAACTAATGTCTTTCTTATACAGTTGAGTTGAGAGTGTAATTATACTTGTACGACTGACTGCTCGGCTATCATCTACCTATGTTATCCACATTCCTATTTTTGAGGGAGTGGATGTTTAACCACGTTTTTCCATTCAAACTGACCTAGGGGGTCATCTCTATCTTCGTAAAAATATTTTTAACCACTTCCTTTATCATGACACATATGTAGGAAAGTGGTTATATAGCCTTCGACTTGGTCAAATTTGTATCGCATCCTCTCGAAATCTCATTAAATATTACCACGGCCCTAATAAGACCTAAGGACAACCTATAAGTTCATTAAAATGGTTTGACTATAAAAATACATTAAAAAAACTCAACATTCATTGGTTTCACACTCATAAGCAATAACGAATAAAATATAAATATTTTATATATATTTTTTTGTACAAAAGAGGGCCAATGGCCTAAGAGGAAAAAAAACTAAGAAGCTAAACACATATTCCTAGGCATACAAGCCCTAGAAATGATATCAAAAAGGCGTCTTTAAAGCTCACTAGGAGGAGTCCCCAAAACAAGCAAATTCCAAGAATCCAGTGAAAAACTGAAGTTTGTTAGCCAATCAGCACAAGTGTGAATAACTTGAGTATGCCAATCCCGGCGAAGAAGCTCTTGAATACGTCTTATCAATGAATGAATGACACCATTGATCTTACAATTGTTAGTAACCATATTGACAAGCACCTTCGAGTCACTCTCTACTATTAGATGAGATAAACCTTCTCTCATGGCCATATCAAGCTCTATATAGAGGTCCACATCTCAGCATGCAAAGAGTCATATACTCTAATTTTGCGACTAAATCCTTTAATCTACTTACCGTCAGGTTGGCGAAAAAGTCTGCCACAACCTGCAAGCTCCCCATTACCTTTACATGCTCCATCACAATTGAGTTTCACCCAACCATCAATTGGTCTCTTCCATCCAACATACACAACTTCCTTTGTGTTGAGGATTGATTTGCAAATGATTTTGAGAACTTTCTTCAATGAACCTGATGTAATTTTGGATAACATAGGTTGGATTAGCCGGTCTTTGGAATCCTTCTTAAAAAATTGTTTTGTTTCTCCAAATCCACAAATGCCAACATGTTGTCATGAAAGATGTTTTCCACATAGACTCAGAAACTCCATTTCATCTTTTACTAAGGCTTTGAAAACTTAATCCCTGCAATTAACAAAAGAAAAGAAATTAGTTATCAAATCCAAAGGCACAAGTCTATACCATATCTGAAAAATCCAAAGGCACAAGTCTATACCATATCTGAAAAGACGACGTACAGTCACGAAACACATGAAGGACAATCTCATTTGCATTCCCACAACAGGGACAAGCAGGAAATATACCCACCCCCACCTACTACGACGATGGTTAGTGAGAATACGACCATGTGCCACTAACCACATGAAAGTTTGAATACGATGCGGACCATTCCATCTCCAATGGATTTTCCAATCCCCTTCCACACTAGACTGGTTCTGAATAAGAAGATTATAGGGACTCTTACGAGAATTGACAAGTACTAGTGCCTCCCTATCCAATGGTGTCAGGCCCATCAGCTTCAGTTGGTGTAGGGAGCGCTATCACTTTATTTGCAATGTTGTCTAGGAAGATTTTCAAACAGAAAAATTATTGTCCAAATCTTCAAAGGAATTAGTCACATCCTTAACATTAAGAGTGTAACGATAAAATATTGAGTATCAACAATGATAAGAGAAAAGTTGTTTGAACCCATTTATCCAACCATAAATTGGTACAAAGACCATCCCCAATTTACCACACTATATTTCTTTGAAACTCTTCCCCAACATTGCAAGGGCTTCCCACAGAAGAGAGTTATAGGTTTGGGCGCGAATGGAAGTAATCAAGTCATTATTCCTTTCATGCTTAAGTAAATACAATCAACATAAATATAGTTGTAAGGTTTACTCCAATGGTTTAAACCTAGACATATGAAATGAAACTTACCTACCATGATACAGCAATGACAAAGAAACCAACCAATTCCAATCATCCAAATATTATATTAAGAAATAAGAAACGATCACCGTGCTATCCCCACCTGAAGTCCCACATAGCATTTGTTTATACGTATGAAATTGGACCTATTTAATTAATCATGATTTGGAAATCATCCAACCTTTTTAATCTGAAGTCTGAACACACCATGAGCTTTTACCAACCTTTTCCAATAATTTAAATGAGTAATGAGATCTGAATCAAAAGCTCTCCCCACTATTGGGTCTGTGTTGATTAATTAATTGAAATAATCTCGAAGTATCTTAATTTTATAAAATTGAATTTGACCCATTACAATGCAATGCAAAGAAGGTAGTTATTTAGTTAACACTATGGACAGGTGTCAGGGGATCTGAATCCAGACTAGTTAGTTAACAATAAAGTGCAGCTTTTTTAAAATAGTAATAATAGAGTCAAAAAAACAATCTAAATGCTATGAGATCCACACAAGGTGCGAAATGGCTATGTGTCAAATTACAGGTCGTTGTTAACGTGTGGACATTTTGCTACGTCCATATTCATCCTTTTATTCTACCTAAAATTTTCTCTCTTTATTTTTAAAAGAAGCGTTAGCATCACATTGTTTAACACCCAATTTTTAGTACTTGTTTTTTATTGATTAAAATTTATATGGATTTCACGAAATCATATTAATCTTATATAGATTTATCGTATGTTTGGATCAACGGTGTGGCGGTAAATCTCGCGTTCCAATGCATGTTTGTATGGAAGCTACCTTTTCTAGCTTCTCTTGGACGCACACTGGCGATGGGATCAATTGATTCTTAAACATCGGCTTAGCGAGATTCATGTAAATTTTAATCAATCAATGAAAAAATATTGAAAAATGTGTGTTAAAATGTTTGCAACTAACATTATTCTTACTAGCGAAAAGACGGGCACTCACGTACTCGTCTTTCCGCTCTTTTTATTTCATTAAATTTTGATTTTGATTAAAACTAAAAATATAAATGTTTATTGTTTTCAAGTTATAACAAACCAACCTAACCATGTTATCTATTTCAATGACATCAACTATATAACAAAAAAAAATATAATCTAAATTCTTATTTTTTTTAAATGACACGAACAACAATCTTTATTATAGATAAAGTTGTTTAAAGATATAATTGGGATAATAAAAAAGTAAGTATAGATATACTCATATGGTTTGTTACACTTTTTAAATGATAAAGGAAAAAAACTAGACATATATATACTTATATCATGTTTGTTACACTTTTATTTTAATATTTGAATTTACTTTTATCTATTTGTTATATGTGTTATTTGTATTGAAAGTTGAAGGTAATTTTGGAAAGAAAAAAGTCAGGCTAAAAGAACTGAAACATGCTACTTTCTTTATATATAGTATAAATATTTAAATGTAAATAAATTATGATTGGTTCATTCAAGTATATGCAAATTTTAACTAATTTTATCATTTTTTCGAAGATACTATTATCATATTCAAGACTAATTTGCATCTGAATTTTATATCATGACTATATAATTAAAATTTGAATTTAAAAATGAACTCAAGTTATTGATAAATACTATCTAAAAATGAATGAATTAAATTTGATTTTTGGATGCAACAATTTTTCAGTTAAATTTTACTTATATTTTAATTGAAAGAAGTATATTTTGTTTTTGTTTTAAAATTTGGAAAATAACAAGACCTAAAGTAGTAACAATGCCCTTAAAATTTTATATTCATTCCACTTTCCACTATGCATTGTCTGCACTGCAGTGTAGGGTGCAATACAAACCGCCCACATGGGCCCACAAAGGCCAACAAAGAGAAAAGAAAAGCTCAATAATGGGCAATGATGCGGGTCCCACACTTCTGGTAGAGACTAGACACCAATCCTATGATCCTGTGTAATCCCAATATTTGATTGTTAAGCGAATCATAAGAGGACACGTGTTGAACCAACACCACCGTTATTTCACTGCTTTGTTGCATGCGATAACGCTATCGTTCAGTTATTGGGTGATTTCATCCACGTGTGTTCCATGTTGGATTCCCTTTTTTCTTGCGCACTTTACGTTCCTTTCGTCATTCTTGAGTTTTGCCCGATTAATCTTTCCCGGGTTTGGGTCGAATTTATGCTCGCGAAATGAGAAATGGGTGACCATGGTCCATGGTCCGATCAAAGTGACTAGTAACTTCTTTTATTTGTTTTGTTGATCATGAATCTTCATCGCATACTCTAATATGTCCAGTATGAGTTAAAAATCTCATATTGTAAACAAAAATTGAGATTGAAAAACATATAAATCAGTGGATCCATAAATCAGATGCGATGTTTATCTCATTTGTGTGATGATTGTTCTTAGATGAATGTATCGATCCAACTCAATGAGACTCCCTCTCACGGTCCAACAACACACAACGATAGAGATTATTCTTTCAAATTGGACATGAATAAATGAATACAAAACTCTTTATCGATAATTTTAACATTGTTGCTTTCTTAAAGTTTAATTTGATAGATAAACATGACCAAATTTCTAAAAAAAAAAGAGTAATTTGATTTAGTTTGAATTGTGAAAAAATTGGATTACATTTTTATAAAATTTGTTAATTTTTTAAATGATAAAGTTACTTCATCCGATCTCAATTATAAACAAAAACTAATTTTTTTGGATTCATTCAATAACTAATGTATTTGGTCTAAAATGTCACTGGAATCTAAAATGTTAACTTTTTTTTTTTTTGTAATTGAGACCGGATGGAGTAGTATGTTAATTGTTATGTTAAAGAGGGTCTGATAGCTCAACATATTTGAATTAAGGAAAAATGAGTTACATGTACTGTATTCAAACCCGGACAAAGAAATAAAAATTAATCTAACAAACTAACCACTAATTAAACTTGTAAAATTATTTGTGTTTAACAAAAACGATTTAGATGTTGGGTTGGAGAAAAATTATTATTAACACCAACACTCCAATTTGATTGGGACTGGTTTAGTTTTTGTTTAGACCCAAATTTTGCCAATCGACCCAATAAGACATGAAAAGGTGACGAACCCGACCTATTTAATACGGGCGGGTAACAAGACGGTGTAAAAGATGACACAAGGCACAGTATGGAACTAATACACAAAGCTACAAAACTTGATAACACAATCGTGTAAAACTCACAACCATACATTGGTCAAGCTTCAAAACACACAGAATTTCAACAGCCATTCCATTTCATACTACAAAAAGGGTCACATTATTTTATTTCTTTCAAAAAAATAAGTGACGGAAAAACAATTATTACAAACAGGTCTCTCTGGAAGAGTGGAGAATTTAGTGGGTCATGTTATTCATGAGGTAATCAAAATAAATTACTAATCTTTTTAGTGGCCATTGTTAGTTTTTGCTCCATGATGTTGATGTTTTCAAACATATGTTCAATTAATGGCAGATTCATATAAGTGGGTCAATTCAATTTGTAACCATTAACACCCAACAAAGTTGTATGCTTTGTTGTTCCCTTGTTTCATGCTACTACTACTACTACTTGCTCATTTTTGTGGTTAGTTGAATTTCCGTGTAGCTTTGTGAGTACTAATAAGTTCTTAATTTAAAGGTGTTATTTTCTTTTTTTGCTTCAATGAATTTAAAGTTTTAACTTTTAAGTCATAGCTAACATAATCTGTTGTTTCATACTTTCTTTGTGACTAATGTAATATTTTTTTTTTAGTTTACTGTTATGATTCAGATCCCCATTGTTTGTTTTTTTCTATCATGGTTTAAATTGCGGTTGCTGTTACGCTATGAACCTTTATAAGATAGCAAAATGCTGCTGCTGTTGTCGAAATTGTGGTTGCGATGTTATTGCTGAGACCTCAAAATCTTTTATATTGTCAATCGCAATTTAAAACCATGAACCTTGTTGTATGATGAAATTTTATTGTTTTTGTTTTTACTTTATGTTGATGTCATGTTACTGTTATATTAAATATGAAATTTTATTGTTTGTGTTGGCTTAATCACAGTTAGCTTTGCTGGAAAAGTGGTGTTTCCAAGGATTTTATTGGATTAAAGCAAATTTCTTTGCATTGATTTGCTTGTGTTTTCAACTGGGTTTTTTTATGAACAACAGAGTTTAATGGTTTTCTCAAGGATTCATATTTGAGGAATAGGAGGAAGTTAAGGTTAGCTAACAAGGAGGTTCCTAACACAACAAAAGTTTAGTCATGTCTGTGACATTATTAAGGGTTGCTTCCTCTCCTAGCTTAGAAGTCTCCAGTTCCAATGGTTTACTTGATTCTTTCGGGGTTGTGAAGCTCGTAGATTCTTCGAGGTTCTTGTGTAGAGACTCTGTGTCAATTAGAGCTAAAAAAAATGATAAGAAAAAAACACGGAGATTTTGCTCATTGAGTACAGATATTAAGTATGCATGTGTTGGTCAGCCTGGCTTAGAGAGTGCTAGTAACTTCCCTTTGTTATCGAATGTGCTCGCAAACCCAACTGCAGGAGAAGTGGCTGTTTCGTCTGAGCAGAAGGTATATGATGTGGTTCTGAAGCAGGCGTCTCTGGTTAAGAGGAAGCTGAACTCTACCGGTGAACTTGAAGTGAAACCGGAAATTGTTTTGCCTGGGAATTTGAGCTTGTTGAGTGAAGCCTATGACCGTTGTGGAGAAATTTGCGCAGAATATGCTAAAACATTTTACTTGGGTTAGCTTTCTATTATCTTTCCTTCAAGTGAGGATGTTATCTTTAGATTTAATTTGGGTTTGTGACATGGTTTGAGTCCAATTTATTTACATGGGACTTTATCTCTCAGGAACTCTTCTAATGACTCCCGAAAGGCGAAGAGCTATCTGGGCGATATATGGTGAGTGATCATGCTCGTTATACAATACCGTTCTCTATCTCCAAGACTCTTTTATTTTTACTTTTCAAGACTCTTTTATTTTTACTTTTTAAATGATTATTAACAAATTGTGGTTTTCGTTATGATTATGATGATTAACAAACTGCCTGAGTTGAGAAGTATCTAACACTGGGAAGTTAAATGCATAGGAAAATTTTTAGTTTCCAAAAAACATAATAACTGTTATAAATTTGCATGTAATATTTTTAAACTCATGGCGGCAGTTTATGTTCAACAAGTTAATCTAATGGACTGTTTTTGCTATAGGATTTGCAATCTTGAAAATCTTTTTTTTAATTGATATTTAAAATAACTTATATACATGAAATTTTGATTTAGTCTTCTAGAATTCAGAAATCAGTGTCTATGTCCCTTCTTATTGTGCAAGACTACTTCTATATCAATCAAGATCGATTTCCCTAATTAGATGTCAAATACTATTGCTTTTTCAGTGTGGTGTAGGAGGACGGATGAACTTGTTGATGGCCCTAATGCTTCACATATAACAGCAACTGCTATGGATAGGTGGGAATCAAGATTGGACGAACTTTTCCAAGGGCGTCCATTTGATATGCTTGATGCTGCTTTATCAGATACCGTTAACCGATTTCCTGTAGATATACAGGTATTGATTAATTTTGTTCACCAAATTAGATATCTACATGAAAACCATCATTAATGTTTTTTTCTAACATGCTCTATGATGTAATATGGATTATGTGTAATTTGAAAGGCAACAAGTGGTGAAAGATTTGGTGAAACATTTTTTGAATTTCCAGCCGAGGTTCTTTTTGTCCCCATATATCATATGGTTTTTTGGAACATGCAAATATGTTTTGTTACGTATAATAAGCATTGCAAGTTTGGTAAAAAAAACGTTGAAATTCCAACACATGCCCATTAGAAAAAGACTTTTCTTTGAATAGATAGACAGACAGATAAATATGTTGACCTTCAGCGTTAGAGGACTTATCCGAATCTTTTGTTTGTGTCGATGCAGCCATTTAAGGATATGATAGAAGGAATGAGAATGGATCTTAAGAAGTCAAGATACAAAAGCTTTGATGAACTATATCTCTATTGTTACTATGTTGCTGGAACTGTGGGTTTAATGAGTGTTCCGGTCATGGGCATTTCAATGCATTCGCAAGCCACAACAGAGAGTGTATACAATGCTGCCTTGGCCTTAGGAATTGCAAATCAGCTAACCAACATACTCAGAGATGTTGGAGAGGAGTAAGTTCAGAACTACAGATGTTTGTTCAATTCATATCATAAATTTAATGAAAAAATACTATCTCCATTCCATAATAACTCTTGTTCTATGTTTTTTCGCATCATTAAGAAAATGTATAACTAAACTAAAGAATATTGCATGTTTACAAAATTATCCTGATTAACTGTTGCTTGTTAGTCATTTTCATAAATGTATAGTGGAATATAATGACTTGAAAGTAGTGCAGATAATATTTATTTAGAGGTAGAATTAGAAAAAGAAAAGAATATCACATTGAAAAAGCAAAGCGACTGTTATTTTGCATCACTTTTTATATGCTAATACGAAAATTAGTTTGGAATGGATGGAGTACTTGACTATGAACTTTGATATGTTTACAAATCAAGTACTTTCACATTAATGTACTAATGTACGAGTTGCAATTTGATATTGGAACTCGAATGGATGAAAATGAAAATATAATGTTGGTTTTTCCTCTGTTGCTTAATTAAACAATGACACTGCATTTCATTTTGGCTTCAACCTTCTTATTTTATGCTCAATTTTCCTAACAGTGCCAGGCGAGGAAGAGTGTATCTACCACAAGATGAATTGGCTCTAGCAGGGCTTTCAGATGACGACATATTTGCTGGTAAGGTGACGGACAAGTGGAGGAATTTCATGAAGAGCCAAATAAAAAGGGCGAGAATGTTTTTTGACGAGGCAGAAAAGGGAGTGACGGAGCTTAATGAACAGAGCAGATGGCCGGTAAGAAATTCAAACAAATATCGCTATGCAAAACCTTCTTAATGGCCAAAGTTTCATTGTTTCGTGGTATATATGTGTGTGTGTGGAGAAAATGTCTTTGCATGACAGCGAGAGAAGTAAATTCTGACTGTTGAGTCTAATCATGAATGGTAAAGATTAAAACAAACTGTCATATAAGTTTTCTAATTGGGCATATGAATTTTTTATAAATAATCATGTATTCATTAAATAACATTTGGATTTAATTCATATACACTGTCAATGAAGATTTTTAACACTCTCAATCATTCCTTATTGTCAGATCATTAAAAACATTAAACTTAAACATAATTATTTCTAAAGTCATACATATCAGTGATTCTCATTTATTAACAGTGTAAGTTTTTACACTGATAGTGTATCAAAATTAAACTCAACTTTTAATTACACTTCTCACTCAAGTCAAAATGGTTCTCTCACTAACTACATCTCATCTTTACTATATTGGTTATGCTCTTATGTGTCTCCATTTGTGACAAATTGATGTTGGGTGTCAATGGCCAAGGCTTAAGGTTCTTTACCTTCTATTCATCATTTAAATTTAATATGACAACAATGACTATTTTACAATTGTCTTCGAGGTGATTTCAATTTCATCTCTTGAGGTTACAACTTACAAGGTCAAATTCTTGTTATTGAGTTGACATTTTAGTATGTGACACAAAAGGGTGCTGTGCGTGTTGCAGGTGTGGGCGTCTTTGCTATTGTATCGACAGATATTGGACGAAATAGAAGCTAATGATTACAACAACTTCACTAAGAGGGCTTATGTGAGCAAAACCAAGAAGTTACTTTCTTTACCACTTGCATATGCTAGATCTATGGTTCCTCCATCAGAAAAGTTATCTCATGTATAGATATAATTATGTAGAAAAATGGTAATGACAAACACAAAAAGGAAAACCACAATTTGTATATGATGAAATAAGGCTTGTATTCATTAACCACTAATTTGTAGTCAATATTGGTTTTTGCAATTTTGCTTTTGTTTGTCTTTTCGATTTAGGCAAATCAGTTATTGGTCTAAATCCAATCCACACTATTATGCAGCTTATGAATTTTTCAAGATAACCTGCATTTCTAAACTAATTATTATTAGAACTTAAAAGTGTCAATCAGATAATTTATTGATAAATCACATTTAAAGACGTAATTAGATTACTCAATCGTCAAAGAATGCAGAAATGACAATAAGGAGGCAAATCAATGTAGTTGTTCATAACCCTTGTATGTTCTATTCCATATCATCTTGTTGAGATGAAATAAGTCTTTTTTCTTTAAAAAAAAAATGTACAAAATGAATCCATACTATAAGATTTTAATTAGCTATCATTTAAAGAGTTCATGTATCAATAAATATAAACAGAATATACTACATGAAAAGTTATTTATATTTTAAATAAAGCACGGTTTAGCTATAATATTTATAACAAATATATAATCCATTTTATTTTGGTCAAAATAAAGGATTGGATACGACAAAAACAAACATCTTAGAGTGTCCACACCACAGTGTAAGTTCAAAATAATTTTAACAAAATGAGCAAAACAGTATAAAGGTTGCTCATTTTGTTAAAAAAAAAAACTAGCTGGCATTATAATTTTTAACTACCCAAATATATATTTGATTTAAGTCGTTTTGGAATGTGGCAATCTTTTATCTTTTACAATGAATATTTAGCAGATTTAAAGAAAAAATATAATTAAAATTTGAGAACTTGAATGAATTTTAAAAAATATTTTACCTCGACTTGATTTAATGAAAGGAACACACCAAGCATGCATGAATGCGGTAGAAATTTATCACCTAGTGGCTAGTGCAGTAACAATATGAAGATATATATGAACAACTTCGAGAAATAAACAACTGGCCCATTAGCTCAGTTGGTTAGAGCGTCGTGCTAATAACGCGAAGGTCGCAGGTTCGAAACCTGCATGGGCCACTCTTTTTAATTTCGCTGCTGATTTTTTTTCCATCATTTCAGCTACTTTTTTTTAACGCACGTTCATTTTTTTCTTTGTTTGAGAGACGCAACGTTATTTATGAGTGAACATTTTTTTTTCCTTTGCTTACGTGAATGGGATTAATTAGATTTATATTTTTTTTTTACCACATTAACTAGATTTATTACATATACTACTACAACTATGAACGAAAGTTAACATAAACTTGAAGAACAACGACAAATCGAGGAAGGATAAATCCATGCCTGCATAATATTTGTGTTAATATTTTGAGCAGCGAAATTTGACTCTATGTGACCAAAAGAGCATTGATGCAAACTAGCTTTAGCGCAAATGTTCTTAGCAATACCCGCAAACTATGCACAAGTTAATACTATGTACAATCAGTTATTAATAAGAGAGAAATTATGAAATAATTATTTGATTGAATTCTATTTTTAAATAATTATTTGATTGAATTCTATTTTTAAATAATTATTTGATTGAATTCTATTTTTAAATAATTATTTGATTGAATTCTATTTTTAAATAATTATTTGATTGAATTCTATTTTTAAATAATTATTTGATTGAATTCTATTTTTAAATAATTATTTGATTGAATTCTATTTTTAAATAATTATTTGATTGAATTCTATTTTTAAATAATTATTTGATTGAATTCTATTTTTAAATAATTATTTGATTGAATTCTATTGAAATAACAACTTCACTAATTATTGGATTAAAAATATAAATGAATGGACTAAATGGATTAAAAATATAAATGAATGGATTAGATTGGTGGTGGATTAATGGAATTGTGACCTCTAATTGAAATGACTCTAATAGAATAGAAATGTGTGAGGATTCACTTCTTTCTAGCCATGAAACGAAGAGCATGAAGAAGCAGGGGTTAAATTATGATGTTTCTTTGCTTTCAAAACTCATTTCATTCTTCCCAATTTTTTTTTTATCCATTTACTGGTTTTTTGGGGCTTGAACAAATTTTAAGTTGTGTGAGAGAGAGAGTCTGAATCTAGTATAGTAGTGACTAATGAGATAGTGTAGATTCTTTAGTAAAGATGTGAGAGTTAGTAATACACACGTGGAGGATTTAACTGAACCTTAGCCTTAGAAGCCCCAATTTAAAATATGTTTTTAAAATTGTTTGTTTGATGATCGATTTAAAGGGTATTTTTCCTAATCAAACTCAAATTGAATCGATTTTAGTATAAATAGTACTCTCTCGTCTCAAAATAATTGTCTCATTAGTATTTTTTTTATTTTTTTTAAAATAATTGTCACTTTATAATTCCAATGTAACATTTATTATTTTTTTTCCACTATTATACCCTTATTTATTGAATTTCATCAAACTTAACTACTCCACTAATTACAATTAATAAGAGTATTTTAGTAAATGATAATATATCTTACCATTGAAATCAAACGTATGGAGTATTTATTAAATTTAAAAAAAAAACATCACATCATTTTTAAAATAGGATATTGGAATCCACGATGAAAGCATATGTTAGGTACCAAGTTTTATAGTACAAGATCCTCTCATTATAGATGATCTAAGAATCTTCAAAATATTTTTTTGAGTCATACTAAAATGTACATTAAAAACACACGAGACACATGTTAAAAACTCAAAGAATAATAAATTTTTGTTGGGATTTTTTTTAACCTTTTAAGCAAAATCAATAATATCATATCATAGTAGTATAAATAGTAATTGTTAAAGATATTCGAATCCTTTAATACATAGATCTCATACTAGATTATTTTACACAAATAAATTATATGCAAAAGAAAAATAACAATTTTATCAAATTAACTTTATTATTTATTGATGTATTTATCATTATCATAAACATAAAGCAAAAAATAATGACTTAAAGTGATATTCATAATGTTAATTAGAGTAACAATTTCTTTGTGCAAATATCACACACACTTATTTAAGAGGAAGGAGTAGTTGTGATGATGTATGCATGAACTAGTGGAGATAGCTAGGAATGACGTGGTGAAACATAGGCCACGGATATTAAGGTGAGCGACGCACCGATTTGATGTACTCTTCAAGAGCCTTCAGCTGCTCCTCAGAAGGTGGTGTTTCATTATTCTTAATTGATCTATGAACATCATAAGTTGTTGATGCCAAAAACAGAAGCCTGTTATTGTTTAATTTGCAGTTAATTACAAGAAATTCAACAAAATATTTGTTACATTTAAAAGTTTAAGATAACATTAGATGATTAATATGATAGATATATAGTAGGATTTGGATTGGATACGTACCCTGATGCGAAGAGAATAATATGTCTTGGAAACATGGGTTTGCCAAAGATCTTCATCGTTTTCTTTTTCTTCTTTCTTTTCTTCCACTACTCACTCACTCTAAGCTTAGTGGTTGTAATTCAAATTCTCCAACACAACACCTACTTTTAAAAATCTCTCTTTTTATCTTAATACATTGAATATCACACTAATCTTATTTCAACAACAATTTTCCGATAATTTATGTAACATCTAAAGATATACAAGACAATATTGATACGGAAAACAAAACAAATAAAAAATATTAAAAAAACTATAATGATTTTGTATAAAAGGTTGTTCACTATATTGTCTCAAAATGGTCGTCAATATATGGTTTCTCGAATTTTAACGGAAAAACATCTCTAAAATGAAGAATTCACTTTAGTGAATAAAGTGGGTAATATCAATCATTAATAAATAAATTAATAATTAATATTATATATACATGCATAACAAGTCATGAAAATTTGCAATATTAATCATTGATTTTATTATTTTATTAACTATACGATTTAGAAGAGTCGAATATTCCTTAAAAAAAGAGTCGAATCAGAATGTAACAACCTTGTAACCAAAAAAAGAATTTTAACAACCCAACCGTTAAATATCATCATGTTATATAACAATGTTGATTGCTTTTAAAATTGTCAATTGTTCTTACAAACTAATAATATCTTTTGTGTATGTTTTATCATCACTCACATGCTTTATGAGAGTTTTCGGAAAGTAACCAATACAAGTCTTTTGTGCTTGTTTTATCAGCACTCACATGCTTAATGAGAGCTTTTTCGAAGGTCACACAACCCACAACTGCTTCAAGTTAGATATGTTTAACCGTATAATTCTTATCTTTTAGGCTTCCAAAAAAAATTAAGTATATATAATACAAATGAATTTTAATAAATCTTCTGGCAACCATAAAATCTTGTATCTAACCAAACAATTGGATTAAAGTGGTTAATGAACTTCATCAGTGACGAATTATTTATGAGAACTTGAGTTCGAATCTTGGATGAATAATTCTTTATCAGACTTTACTTATCTTTCAACCGAACTGATGTAGGCAAACTGGCGGCTCGTAACGAAGATGAAGTGGCGCGCAAGAAACGATCACTCGAAATAGCACAGATTTGACATCCAAGTGTCGGAATGACTCGAAATATACCTTTTCGGAAAGTCCCGGACCTCACGAGCAAAACACATCGCTTCGCCGTGACGTATGGGTGAATTTAGTCATTCGAGGTTGCCTGGAAGCCCAAAACCGCATTTTAATATTTCAGCATATTTTGTTATTTTCGTTTTATTTCAGTTTGTTATTTTTCGGCCCATGAGAGTTTGTTATTTCCTCTAGTATTTAAACACAACTTATGCAGCCTAGAGAGACACTTTTTGATTGAATAAATTATCGAGATTTTTCTCAAATTCTGGTGGATTCTGGAAACCCTTATTTGATAGGTTTGTCGTTTGCAACCTATCTGCTTATCTTTTAGGTTTAACGCTTGTTAATCCTTGTTTCCGTTCTGCGTCACGAGCTCCAAATTAACAAAATCTCTTTTTCCTAAAAATCGGAAGGTTAACCAAAAAAAAAACTCGTTTCTACACAACCTCATGATGCATCTCAGTTTGATATGAATTTGAATCATTGTTGTATCTCTTTGTTTAGAATTAGAAGTATGTCAAAAGCCTCTTTTTCAATGTAATCTTAACGAGTATTATATTTTTATCTTTTTTGTGTGTAAGTAGGATATTATCCGCGTACAAATACAGAAAGTAATTCATCAAACTGAATAGGAATCACAGATTCTCAATGGACGTTGAAGTTCTTTCTTAAGAAAATAAATTAATGTCGGTGTTCTCAAAAACTAAACCCAAAATCACTAATTAAGCTGAAAAAGACTCAACTCATCTCATGCATGCACTGTTGGATACATTAATTACTATCATGTATTGCTGGTGGACTAAACACTAAACCCTTTAAATCGAACCTCTAATACTTAGACTCATTAGAATGAACAAATTACTTTAGAAAATAAAGTAAATAATCTTTAACCAATGATAAATAAATCAATGTTTTTAGCTGACAAAGTATCAATGATTGATCCATGCACATACAATAATTAATAGTAGTGGTTACTCCATCCGGTCTCAATATAAGAAAATATTCTTTTTCTAGGTTTATTGAATAATTAATGTATTTGGTTTACATTGTAAAACAGATACGTTAATTATTCAATGAACCTAAAAAAAGAATTTTTTCTTATATATAAGACCGGAGTGAGTACTATTTCCAATAAGAGTATACTCACTCTCTGTCTGATAATAGATGTCTTTTTTTTTTTTTTTAAATTTTTTGTCTCAAAATATTTGTTCCCTTTTATAATATCAATACAACATTTATTACTATTTTCCAGTAACATACTCTTATTAATTGCATTTCAATCTTCTATAACTACTCCACTAATTGTAATTAATAAGGATGTTTTAATAAATGAAGCATAATTTAACACGAGTTTGTCTAACATGTGTAATATTGCACATGTTAAGACAACTAAAATTAGTAACTTTTCATTGAAAAACATCAATTAATTTATTAAAATCACCACTATTAATCATTTCCTTAATAATCGTTTAAGACTCAATGAGACACCTATTGCGAGACAATTTGTTAATGACTTAGAGTCTCAAACTTAATAATTTCAAGCAAGGAAAAGCGTTCAACACTTCAACACATACATCAATATCCATTTTCCAGTTCCTATCATTATGAACAAGCGCCAACGCAATAATTTACTATGAAATGCATCAGTTAAAAATTTCTTACCCTCAAAGAATGTTAGTGTCAATGTTATAAGCTTCAATTCATTTGTTCAATTTTTCAAAATGTATTCTCTACCTTTAACAGTGATGCTGATACTTCCATTATACTATCTTTTAGCTAGCTTGTAATGATAAATTAGAAGCTTTCTCCACATTTTGCTTATTATAATTGCAGCACTCAGAAAATGAATGTTTGAAAAATAAAACAACGAGCTTGACTTTCAAGTTTCAAGCATTTCACCCTATATACATAACAGATCATCAGAAAAAATTCAACATCAAGGGAATTCAAACCAACAAGTTACATCATGTAATTTGCAGCCTATAAACTTGTTGGAGCTTTGCATAATCCAAGATTCGAAGTGCGTATTGTATACACAAAAACACAGAAAACGAGTTTAACTAAGGTGGACATGCAAAATAAATAATTATGAACAACATGATGCAGCTCTGGTTCCTTCGGCGGGTCTATTATCAACAAGAACCATCCCTGCTGGGTTTTGCGCCGGCTGTGCTCTTGGTAACTTCTTGGCTGTTCACGCAAGCAATTGCAAGTCAATGTTAGAATATTTCTCAGCATATCTTCACAATATTTTCTAAATACATCGAGAGAGGATCATAGAGAAACCATTATTTGTGTGAATGAATTTTTTATGTATACCATTATTACACTTCAATATCATTCCAAATTTGAAAATACTATTAAGAGTACAATTTCTTTCTCATCCATTTTCTCTTACTTAAGACTATTATTTCATTAGTATACGAGTTCAAGTTTACAGACATAAATTCCAAATTTGAAAATACTATCTTATATTGAGAGTACAATTTCTTTCTCATCCATTTTCTCTTACTTAAGACTATTATTTCATTAGTATACAAGTTCCAGTTTACAGACATAAAATTATGAAACACAATTAAAAAGCACAAGCAAGAGAATATAGACATAGAAGAAAACAGTATAGTTCTCTCATTTTCTGTTAGTTAGACGGTCTGCTCTATTGTAAAAACCCTACAGAGTGACAAAACTTGTATTTATATGAAATGCTCACAATAAATGTACGATGTCCAACAAGTCACATATCTAAGAAATTCATCAACTGCACTGTTCGCTCATGAATGTTTTATGGTCAAATGTCATTCATACCCTTCTTCAGTCTTATACAAAGAGACTAAAAAAAACTACATATGTCGAGAAAACATAAAAAACACATTCATCTGGTGCAAATCAAAAGGTTCAGCTGCACATTTAAAATTGAACCTTCACTTCAGCAATACCAGACTAGGAATAATAAAATTCATTTTGTTCACATTTCCTTTATGTACGTTTATCTAACCAGTAGTGCAAACAACACAAATATTTTGGCATGCAAAGTAGCAATATGGACATATATTTCCTCAAAAGAAGAGTTTCCATTTTCTCTTCCTCCTCCTTGGACTGATATAAATTATGTTCTTCCGTATATGATTTATTCTTATGCAATTAAATTAAAGAGTAAAAATAAAATAAATGACTTGTGAAGCAACCTAAAGTGTATGTAATAGGAAAGGACTCACACCTATTTCATAAAATATGTCATTAACATTGGCTGCAGTTTTCGCAGACGTCTCTATGAAAAACAGACCATTTTCCTCAGCATATACGCGTGCTTCCTGCATTGTACAAGAGACAAGAGTTATGAGCTGGATAAGTTGGTAGTTCCAATAAATGTAACTCGCATATCGGATATGTATAAAATATGCAACTGTTTAAATACATATAGGCTATTAATGATTATTGCAGAATAAAAAATGATTTTAACAGTAGATTATACTTAAAGCATCTTCTGTGTTGGAAATGGAGTACTAGGATCTAGGACACTGAACAATTAGCAAAGTAAACTATTCAATGTACAAGCTAAAGTCGGAATTACTGTAGATAAACATTTCGAAGTTAAGCTTATGCGATTTTCATTTTGGAAATAATATCAAGACTTTACGAATCAAAGCTGCAATGCATGGTGAAACCAACAAAGAATTAATCCAGCCCATTTTCATCGAGGAGTTTATAATTTTATATACCATTTGTTAGTCTAACCCAGAAGCACCGATAGTAGAACTATCAACATGCTTGTTTAGAGTCAGCTAAAATAACCTTTACAATAAGCAGTTGTAGGAAAAGAAAAGATTGAAAACATTTACTCATTTAGCAATAGCTGAGTGTTCCAACTAATAGCTTCTCTTATAAGTTGAAATCGACTTTTGCGCCTTAATTTCTTAAGAAGCTCTTTCATCCAACTTATCCCACTTATAAACTTACTACGTCACAAGGGCTTTTTCAGTTGGAACTAAATTCTTATTTAATCGAGAAACTTCCGTAAGCTAGAAGTTTGTCCAAAATGAGCCTCGGAACAAGTAGTTTCTCATGATGCAAAAGCAATTATTGAATTTATAAAGCTCAACTTGAAGATGCTCAGATATAGGTTAGTTAAAATATGTAGAACATAAATGTCCCAATCAGGTTGTACAAAGGATTCAAGTATTTGAATACTCAAATGCACAAAATCTTCCTTGTTTGAAGATGCTGGTTGGTTACGGTTAGAAAAGGTTTTCATACACAAAGCTATAAAGACTGGGACTAACAACAAATACCACACAAAAAACGTAGCAGCATAAAAGTTATCAAATGAAACCATCCCTGGTATTTGAAAATTTAGCAGAAAAAATGTGTGGAGATAATGTTGCAATTAATTACCAATATAGCTGAAGAAACTATAATTCTTATGATGCTATAGTGAAACTGAAAACACAATAATACTTACTTCAGCTGTCACTTTCCTCTTATCTTCCAAGTCAGCCTTGTTACCAGCAAAAGCCACGACCATGTTCGGATTCCCTGCAACAAAACCAGAATGAGTTCATTATTTTAGATCGAATCAACTACAGCTGCCACTAGAACTTTGAAGTACAATTACAACCAGAATGAGTCCTTTGGTAACATGTATAGGAAAAAATAGGCTAAAATTTCTTGGTAACCATTAAATATCATGGGTTAGTTTCAAATTAACCCAAAGTTCAGTAGGTGTTTCTGCAAGTAGAACCTTGAAGTCGAATCTGCCTAACCGTTCACAATTCATATATTAATCACTCTCAATACATCATGTCTAGTATTATCAACCATGTTTGTGCTATGCTATATTATTTTTTTTGTATAAAATATGACTTTTATAGTTTCATTGAATCGACGAAAGTTATTTTCACCAAAGAAATATTAGAATATGGTCAAGATTGCTTTACATATAGACTGCATCAGAAATTTGTAAACAAAATAAATACTTTAGTTTTCCTTTTTACAATCTATAACTTTTACTTCACTCCAGAAAAAATGTAAGAAAGAAAACTTCAGAACCAATCAGAAAATACCTTGCTTCTGAAGCTCTTGGACCCATTTCTTCGCTCGTGTAAATGAATCCTGTGAACAGAAGAAATAATCATATAAAAGTTAAAACCACAGTAATAAACTAATAAACTAAATATAAACAATTAAAACACTAAAATATTCCAAGCATGGTCTCTGGAGCCAGGGCCCTAAAGAAAGGAAGATGACACACAAATTGAAAGAAAGAAGCAAACTAGCAGAATTGATCTTCTCTTCATTTAAATGTTAATATACAAAGAAAAAGATATCATACCAAGTTAGTAATATCATAGACAATGATAGCAGCAGCAGCGCCTCTATAGTACATGGGAGCTAAGCTATGGTATCTCTCTTGTCCTGCTGTGTCCCAAATCTCAAATTTCACTGTGGCGTCATTTACTGCCAACGTCTGGGAGAAAAATGCTGCCCCTATTGTTGATTCCTGTTTCACAATAGACCAAATAAATTCAGCAAAGCAGTGCCCACAAGTCTATATGTTTAAAGAATTGGCAATAAATAACAGATCTCGGAACCCAAAACCATTGATGCACCCACACTACTATATACAAAATAATCACTCTTGTAAACATCTTTTCCCCGTAAGTAGTGGTACTCTAGATGAATTTTTTTTTTGTCTAAACCCTTCGGTTCCCAGGGGAAAGGCCCCATGGTAATCGAGTTTGACCGGGAGATAAATTTTTTTTGGCTAAGAATTACTCCAGCAAGGATTCAAACTCGGATTCTTCCAAATAATTCGTTCTTAACCGGAGCTCATGAACAACTTGAACCCAATCAATGGTTAGGTGAATTGTTAACAACTACTAAACATTTATTGTGAAATCAACATCCAAATGAATGTTTGATAACTAATAAAGCAACACCCAGTTTGAACTTTTAAGTGAAGTATCTTATGTACAAAGAGAGTAATGACTAATCTATTCAGCCAACCAAAAAATATAACATGCTATGAAGCATGGACTCCGACACGGACACCTGACACAGACACGTCGACACCACTAATGTCAAAAATATAGGACACCGACACTGCTACATATAGGTTAATTTATTTATAGACGGTCTAAAATGAAAATTAAAATATATACATAAGCATCTAACTTGAGCAATTTATTTCATTAGAAAAAGTTATAAAACAAGATATCATAGTATTTGATCTTTATTTATTCATCTACTATCAAAAAAGTTAAAAATGTTATAATCAACTTTAATGTCTATAATCCCCTAATTGAACAACATTTCTCAAAACATATGTAACTCTTGTATTTACAGTGTGTGGAAGCAAGAGAGAAAAAAATTGTTTCAAATATTTGTCTAAGTTGTCCGACATAGCTCATGAGTTATACAGGTTTCGGTCCTAAGAGTGTCGAAGTAAAGAAAAAACAATTTTATTTAGGACACCGGTCTTAGCCGTCCGACACTTGTTGTACGAGTGTCATAGGAGTGTCGGACACCGCGACACGCCTAGTCCTAGAGGTGTATGTGCTTCATAGATAACATGTGTCCCACAAGTACAACCATACATTCTAATAGATTAATAAATATAAGATATTATAATCAAATTTAAAAAGCTAAGAGTACTGCACTAAAGCTAATCTAAGAATGATCCCGTTCAAACCTCCAAAACCATAACAATTCATTCTCACAACAATCCTATCCTGTTCAGAATAAAACTTCTCTAATCTTCTCCATCATATTATTAAATTTTAAAAACACTCGATTACAAAATCATAACAGGAAAACCCCAATTTCAATTTAGTCAAAAACACAACAAAATCAACAGTTGCAACAACAAAAAAACAATTTTCAAGCTTGAAAAAAAAAATCAATTTTTTTTGGTTAAACCTAAAAACCCAAGAAAATTCTTCACATAAATTTTGAATTCCCACAAACACCCAATTGAATTCAGATGATAAATCAAAAGGGAAAAAACCTGAAATTCAAGGAATTGACCCTTAACAAAACGCAAAACAAGGCTGGATTTTCCAGCACCCATATCACCAAGAAGAACCTGAAATTGAATAAACCAAATTAATTTAAGGTTATTATGAAGCAAAAAATATATCAAATTGAAAGGAAAAAAAAGGGGAATTGAAAAAAAAAGAGATACCAATTTAGCGTTGAGGTTGGTGTGTCCGATCGTAGCCATTGAAGTGAAATTGGAATGATCGGAATGGAAGAAGTGAAAAGGAAGAAGCTTCTAGATGAAGAAATTGAAATCGAAATAGGTAGAAGAAGAAGACGCCGAAAACAGAGTCTTTCTTGTTTCTAGTTGTATTGTTTATGTTAGCTTTTCGCTTGCGTGCAAACGCGCTTTTGGTGGAGGAAGATTCCGATTTTTTTTTTCTCACCCGCTTTGAAAATTATGTACCAAAATGACCTACTTTTATTGTTGGTGTGTTTTTTATTTTGTCGTTTTGTGCCATTACCGTCATTCCAATTGGCGGTAATGACAAGTTTGTCAAAGGGGTGCGCAAAAGAACCCTTTTTTTATATTGATTTAACTCATTACCGCCAATTGGGCCGACGGTAATGGCCCCCTTTTTATTCGTTTTGTTTATTTCATACCTCTATAAATACCCCACAACACTCCTTTCATCCAAATTCACTCAAATTTTTTCTTACATTTTTCTCGCTTCTTCCACATTATGTCTGACTCTGATTCAGATACAATTTCTCCTACTCCTCCTCCCCCTTTAAGATTGATAACTGTTAAATTTGATCAATATATACGACCTAATTTTGGTAATAAAATTAAAAAAACCAAATAATTAAAAAAATATATATTGATTTAAAATAAAATAATTACATCATTTACACCATGCTATTTTTTTCTTCTAAGCCAGTTACCCCAATGTAAATTATGACTTCCCGTAGCACAATTTATTTTTTTGAGTTCGTATGGGTCGTTGGGGGTTGCTGTTGGTCTTCCTCTTCCTCTTCCTCTTCCACTTCCTCGTCGTTTATTTCAGCTTCATTTGTTTCCAAATTCGCCTCATTTTGCACTTGTGGTGGGACAGAGTTTGCCCAAATATCATTTACAAAATCGTCGTCGTTAAACCCCGCAGCCAGTGTTTCTATGAGATTGATTTGTGTTTGTGGTCATTGTGGGGTGTAGTTTGTTTCTGGATAGTTTACAATGGTTGGAGGGGTTGATAGGTTGAAAGAGGGGTATTCAGGGTAACTGTTGTGGGGTGTGTTTTGGGTTGGATTAAAGTCATCGATAGAATAGTTTGATGTTCGGGAGCTTTCTCCATGATGACTCTGTTGGGAGTAGCTTGGATATGGTATTGGGGAGTGTTGTGGGAACTGGTTTGTGGGTTGTGGTGGGATTGGTAGGTTTGACTGTAGTTGTAGTCGGTGGATTGGTTGAAGCTTGGGTCAAAATAAGTGGGTGTAGGTGTAATGAATTGGCTAAAGGGTGGAGGGGTATCTGACCAGATGTTTGCATCTGGCACAAAATAGGGGTCTGGTGGTGTTTGATAGGTTGCTGGTGCTGCGGGATATTCCGACGACAATTGTTGTAAAATTCTGGAATATTCTACCATTGGGTTTCGCAACAGCGCTTCTCTAGAAATCCACAGATGATCTCTAAAAAAGGTCCAATACCATTCAAAATATTGCCGGTTTGGATAAACCAAATGGTTATATTTAACTCCGTCAAGTGCAAACTGAAGACGATTGTTCCAATTTTGGATTTGAAACTGAAAGTGATCTCCCCACGAGCCTGTTATTCTTGTGTTTGCCAAAGATAACTTGTGGAAATGTTTCATATCTTCTGGCATGAGAGGTGGAAGTTGAGGTAAGCCAAATTGAAGTCTCACTCTGTCTGTATGATGTCTTTCGACCATCTCGAAACAGATGAGATACGTGTTTGCAGATCATATCTGGCTTTCCTCTTCGTTGCTGTAATGGAAGTGGAGATAGGGCCTCCAGCAGAACTGTTTAAAAAGAGGAATGTTAGTATTCTAATGTTGGTTAAAAAGTAATCACGAAAATTAAAAAAATAATAATACTTGATCGATTGTCATATTGTCGATTTTTGAACGTGTTGAAAGGAGATTATGCCGAGGATTTTCCATAAATTTACTTCCACGTTCTAGCCATCTAGTTAATATTATTAAAATGATATAATTAATATACCTGATAGTTGAATTTAAAAATCAATAAGAAATAATATATTTATTTAGCTTACATAGTTGCCAAAGGAGGTTGTCTTTCAGGTTGTGGTGGGTTCTTTGGCACGGGAGATATGCATGACATTCTTGACCTTGCCCATGCCTGTAGGAGTATTGTGCACCCACATACGTCGCTAACTCCATGTATTGCGGCGTCACACATAGCTCTGTAAAGCGTGGCCAAACAAACTGAACCCCAACTGTACTGTCCAATCTCCTGTGGTGATTTATTCAACAATGACAACCATTTTATATGTACAAGGTTGCAAGTAAAATTAGGCATTAAACGAGTGCCTATCAAGTATAAAACATATGCTCTAAACAGGTGCTGAGCTATGGGGGGACCTGCTTCCCCATTACCTACAATATATGATTCTAACCAATTTTATTTTATTTGCAGACCGTCACGCTTTTTTTATTAGGCATATTTCCTAAAATTTCTTCAACATAATTCCCACGATACGGTCGTAGGTCCGGTAACTGGTGCACCGTTAACCTTTATACCAAGGAGCATATGAACATCTTCTAACGTTATTGTACACTCGCCTGAAGGAAAAAAGGAATGTGTGTCTCTGGCCTCCATCGTTCTAATAAAGCGGTTATTAGACGATTATCGACCATGTATTTATTAATCTTAGTAACCTCCCATAAACCAGCTACCTTTAACATACCGACAATGGACGACGGCACGGCGAAATCCACTATATGACAGCGATTTCGGATATAATGTTTTTCCTCGTCCTACAAAAAAAAAGGAGGGATGATTAATCATCCAATTTTGTAAGGTAAATTAACGAAATAAAATTAACGAAATAAATTTTGTGAGTTTTAATCATACTATAAAAATAAAATTAACGAATAATAAATTAACGAAATTAATCGAGTGTTGCTGAATAAATTAACGAGAATTGGGAGGTAAATTAACGAAAATAAATTAACAAACTTAACGGAAAAAATTAACATATAAAGTTAATAAAATAAACTTACATTTAGTGTTTCTGATATATGACGGGATCTATGTTTGTTGCCTAGATGAAGGAAGTTATCCATTTCTTGATATATTTAACTGAACTAAAACTATGAAAATTTTAAATAAAAATTGAAGACTGTGTGAACTAGAGACCGAGCAACTTTCAATTGGCGTGAGTTTCTTGTATGTGAAATTCAACTGGCGTGAGTTTCTAATTTATATTGCTTACTTCTTGCAATTGGTGGTTGTGAAGTAACTTTCATGCATTGAAAAAATTCAATGTTCAACTGCAGAAGGTAGCCTTTCATAATTGCAATCTTCCAAAAAATTCAATGTTCAATTGCATGCTTTTTGTCACTTCACAAAAATGACCATGTGCCATGTTTCTTCCTTTGTACTGTGGCGCATGGGAAGGTTTGGATAAAGAAAGTCATTACCGCCAAATGGACTGGCGGTAATGGATTGGCCAGTAGAAGGCTTACACGTGGCATTGTTGTGTAGAAAAACAGTATTTTTTTTCCTATAAAAGGGTCTCTTCTTCACGGTTCTTGACATTCAACACAGTTTTAACATACAAACAGTTTAAACACACAATGACACCCACACCAGAAAATGTTTTTTTAATTGTTCATTACAATGGAAAAATTTTAAGAAATCAGTTTGGTTCATTTTTTGAAAATGAACGAAGAAAATGTTTTAACATGAGTAACAAAAGCACGTTTGATCACTTGAAAAAAAGAATAGAACAAAAGTTACACATAAGTGATTCTCAGTTGATATCTAGAATTATTTACCGAGCACCACATGTTGGAACAAAATGTATGAACAACTCTCTTTTGGGTTTTGATGATAACAAAGTGTTAAAAAGAAAATTGGAATTGCTAATGTTTGATTCTAAGTGTGCAGAACCATGTACTTAAAGTTTGGTATTTAACATTGGTTATGAAAGAACAAGCTAAGAGCAAGAAGAAAAGCATAGAAGCGTGAGTTGCAAGTTTGAAGCAAATCTGTGTCTGAAGGCAGCTACTGAAAGCAACGTCTGAAGACTGCATCTGAACAGTGCGTCTGAAGAAGTGCGTCTGAAGAAGTGCGTCTGAAGGTCAACGAAAGTCAACGTCTGAAGACTGCGTCTGAAGGTCAACAAAAGTCAGCGTCTGAAGAAGTGCGTCTGATGAACAGTGTGTCTGATGAACAATGCTTCTGAAGGGTGCGTCTGAATACCTGCGTCTGAAGAGAGCTTTTGATGAACAGTTCCTGAAGAAGCTTCTGAAGTCTGACTTTTAAGGAAAGCAACTGTCACTGTCAACAGTAAAGCCTGTACAGTCAGAATAGCTCAATGGAACAGTTGCCTCCTTCGAAGAAACATTCTCCAGCTTTTAAGGAAACTATTCAAAATTTGTGTGCTCTGTTTTCTGCACTTTCGCACACAATGTCAGCTAGACATAGCTTCCATTTAGCAACACCTCTTTGCTGGAAAACTGGTAAATCTCAACAGCTCTTTTATCCTCTATAAAGGATTGAAGATTTGAAGAAGAAAAACTAAGACTCAAGAAACTCAAGACTGAAAAATTATGTGCTCTGTTTTGCTGTCAAATTCGAAAGTCACCAAAAACAACTTAGAAATTCTTACAAACTTCTATCTTAGAATTTCTTAAGTTTAGAGTCTTAAACTTGTGTTGTATTTTGTGAACACCACTGATTGTATATCAAGTGTTCAAACTCAAACTCATTTCTTTGTAAAATCTGTTTGTTTCAAAGTCTTAGACTGTGTGTCTAAGCAAAGAAGTCTCATAACTTTGTATATTGAGCAATTAGAAGTCTCTTAGCTGTGTGCTTTGAGCAGAGAAGTCTCTTACTTAGTGTTTGAGCAAAAGAAGTCTCTTACTTTGTGTTTGAGCAATAGGAAGTCTCTTGCTTTGTGCTTGAGCAATTGTAATCAATTGATTATAGTGAAAAATCTCTTGTAAGTAACAAGGGGACTGGACTACTTCCGGGTTGTGGAAGGAACCAGGATAATCTGTTGTGTCTATCTCTCTTTCCCTCTCTCATTTAAATTTACCCGCTGCTAAATAACTCTGAAAAAGTTTCAGAATCTGATTCTGAACTTAACCAAAGTTTTTGAGAAAGATAAGAAACAACCCACACAATTCAACCCCCCCTTCTTGTGTGTTTTTCTTACCTTCACCACAGACCTTTGCTGCAGGTCATGTACAGTACAACGACATAGAAATTTTTGATAACGATGACGTTGCAGAGATGTTTGTTGTAACACCCTATTTCCCGACGATAATTATTAAATAATAATTATATATTTAATAAAGAGGATGTTACAAAACTCGTCAATATAACACATATAACATAAACACTTTCTTTAAATAATAATTTCAACAGCAGAAAACATTTCATTGATTTCATTAATATTGATTATCCTTGTTATTCAACATCATAAATAGAAATATCAATATTTCCAAGTTCTCGACTTAAAAACAAATTAATTTCAACGTCAACCCCAACCCTGGTGTTACAAGAATCAGAGCTCGTAGCGACTACATGCTTAATAGATTACTAAATAAAATGAAAACTAGACGGAAGACGTATTCCATCTCCACCTTCTAAGTCGTCCCACAGCTAAACTTCCTCAACCTGAGTGTCTGTACCCGGAAGTACAATCACCACAAAGAAAACAACACAACAACAACAAAGGGGTGAGAAATCCTGCCGTAACATAATATTAGGGAAAAGCACGCACAACATTATAATACAACAATAACAATATTCTGTCGTCATATGATCATCGACATTTATTATATTCTTCTCAACTAATCATACATATCATCATCTCATTCAATTCACACTTAAAAACACCAAGTATAAGTATCATCATTTAAATGCATATGGACTCACCCTAAGACCTATATGAATGTGGTACCACACCTATCGTCGTCATAATTTGCCAGAGATATGTTACTGGACTTTCGTCGTCATAAATTGCCAGAGATATGTTACTGGACTTTCATCGTCATTTCATCTTCATAATTCCTTGACATGACTCTATATGCATGCATGGTGACAGACTCATCAGGTATTACACATCATCACGTCATCATGAATTCACATTCATAAATGCAAGACTCTCCCTAATATGCACAACATCAATGCAAAACACACCGTCATCATTCTCATCGTCTTCATAAATAAACATCATCATTTTCATCATCAAAATAATATAGACATCGTCATTCTTCTCATCATCATTATAATATATACATCATCATTCTCATCATCATAGTAATATAGACATCATCATTCTCATCATCATTATAATATAAACATCATCACTCTCATCATCATAGTAATATAGACATCATCATTCTCATCATCATTATTTATACACTTGTAAATAATATCAATCGTCATCACTCTTTGTCATAGTCATATGATTTCTCATCATTACTCTCTATTACCGTCTATATCTCTACATTATCTCCTCATCAATCCAACCCTTAAGCACGACTCGTTTCTACGTCAACATATTCTAGGCTCTCTAGATATTTTATCCTGATAGCACACCCTATTCCTCCTTCTTAGTTTTAAGATGTTTACTTCTCCATTAACATTACATATAACGTCTCCTCTCTATACAACTAGGTTTCACCTCACCATCGTCAATAACTCTTTCCTACTTATCCCTCTCATTATTACGACTTTATACCTTAATCCTCGTCTCACATTTGTCGTCATCTATAACCTCGACCATTTCCCTAACCTTAACTTCATTCTAATTCAAAGTTATTATCTCACCTTATCGATACTTTCTACGTCAGCAACTTTCCTCACTAAAACTTCATTATAATTTAAGGTTTTATTCTCTCGATACCGGTTATTATTATTATCGTCAAACATTATGACTATTACCTCTTATCTTCTTTCCTATTCATCTCGCTCTCTTCTAATCAATTCCCGTCTTATTCACCGCTATCCTCATTCCTATTATCTTTCACTACTCAATACACGCCCTATATGTTTCTACCTAACATTCATCTTAAGTTCCTTAATTACCTTGACTCTTTTACTCTTCAACTTAACAATATTCCTAAGCTCATTATTTGTTTAAGAAGATTATATTTAACTTCATCACTTACTCGGAAGACACCTACGTTATATCCCTTCTTATCATCGTCTCTTTTCACTTCTTTATCTTTTCATATTGTATACTCTCTTAATCAGCTTACCATATTAGACCTTTTAAAAATACCCCAATGGATTAATCACGTCATTATCACTCCGCCGTGAACTACTCATCTACATCCCTCACACTTCTCCTTCTACTGCTTAAACTACTTCACCTTTTTAGGCTCAAGACTCATCAAGTATTAAATGTTAACACACCAACAACAACTTACAACCATAGACGCAAACTCTTCCTATTATGCACGACACCGGGACAAACATATCATCGTCATTCATATCATCAGCATAAGAAAACATCGTCTTCATGAATATACATCATCATTCATGTCATTAATATTCTCACTCATCATCATTCCCATCATCAGTAAACATAGACACCGTCAAATATTTTATTATTGACCCATCGTTAAATAACATATCAATTACACATCATCTAATAATTCATCTTAAGAAGTAACTATGGTTTCCAAGACACATCCATAAAGGGCATGAAATTCATCTCAAACACATTTAAAAAATAGTAGGAATGAATTCATTATAACATTCATATACATATAAGTATTACTTAGAAATTAGGATACGTTATTTTTAACTAACATAAAGGTACTCTTTCACTGCTATACAAAAATCATTTTTCTACTATAAACAAAATTACCAACTATTATTAACGAAGTTCTACTAAATTACGTCTACTAATAAACCTTATTAATTATTCTCTGCCAAATTGATGAAGCTACTATTTTTCTGCTACCAATTTATCTCTACTACTATATATATTAGTTACTAGTATTCCTGTTATTTGCTACTAGCTCTGCAAATCAACATATTCGACAACTGTGGTAACGACAATGACAGCGACTTCATATCATAATTTCATATGCATCAATCATAAACAACGTCATATAACATCGTATTCAAACATCAACAATTCATCATATAACATCGTATTCAAACATCAACAATTCATCATACACTTTTGTAAACCATAACAAATTATACATAACATATTTCCATGTCAAACCAAGGATACTAGAAAGATATCACAATTATCAACAACTTTCATGTTTATACCAAAGACCAATTTAAAACAGAGACGTGTGAAAAAGACGCAAAAACATGAAACAGAGAATGATGTCACCGTACAATTTCACTAAGACCTCCTTGGAGCATTTTCATCATAACTCAAAAACTAAAAGTCATTTTCACGTCAAACCAAAGCCACTGGAAAGCTAACAAAATTATCTAAAACCTTCATGTTTACACCCAAGGCCAATTCTGTACCGATCAATACCAGTTTTCGTTTCAAATTCGGAAAAGTTGTGCAGAAAGTCCATAAAAATTCACTGTGACCTACGTGCAGTAATTTGACCATAACTCAAGTTCTATAAATCGTTTTGACGTCAGACCAACGGCATTAGAAAACTAACATCCATACCTACAACTTTTGTGTTTACACCTAAGACCAATTCTGTACCGATCAATACCAGTTTTTATTTCAAAATTCGGGGCAGAGATAAGAAAACTCAGGAAAAGCAACTTATATTATTCAAACTTCTCATTCATTCAAAATCATCACAATCAACAACAACAACTCAACATAATTCATACCCAATTCATAATATGACATTAACAACAACAATCATCAATAACCACAAATCAACAACAACATAACATAAGTCATCAATTATCACTCTTGCCCTAATTCTCCAATTCTCAAAAACTAAACCTACAACATGTTAAATGAAGTTTTTAGAATCATAAACTCAAGATTATTGAATGATAGTCCCACAATTATCTAAGCCTTAAATCAATTATAATAACGATGATAAAACCCCCCACTTACATATATTAAGATACCCTAAAGTGCAAAGATTCTCCCCCTTACCTTGATTCCTCTGAAATCTCTGGTTTGGCTTGACTTCGTTGTAGCTAGGTTATCCTTTCTCTGACGGCTGCTCTTCTCTCTGTTTCTACGTTCAGCAAAACTGAGTTCTAATTTCCCAAAACTCTTATTTATATTTGGTCTAGCCACTCTTCATATAACTTTCCTCTTCTATTCACTATTCTTTTGCTTTTCCCCTCCCCCACTTATTAAAAACCTATTTTCTACACCTCCTACTCTTTTCTACTTGTTTTTCAATTCTCTTTCTATATTATTTAAATTCTGGTATCATAAATTAATTCACCAATATAATTCAACCCTCTCAACATTTACATCACATTCAAATAAAACAGCATTAATAATAATATTCACAACGCCACACCTATTAAAATTTATTGAATTACTTAAAATATAAAATTGGGGTGTTACATTTGTCAATTATAAATCTTTTCAGGTACTTGGTGCAGTTGAGTTATCAGTTACGGTAGTAAATCAAGAGATTCTAGAATCTCGTCAAACACCACAGCCCCGTCAAGTACCACAAGACACTCAAACACCACCGTATGAATATGAACCGGCACAAAATCAATATGATTTTCAACTGTCGTCTTCACAAAATTTACCGTACACCCAACCTTTCTCACAAACACAATACGAATATCAACCATTTTCGTCACCACCTTTCTCACAAACACATGACGAATATGAACCATTTTCATCACAACCATTCTCACAGACACAGTGTGAATTTGAAACCGCAACCGCAACCACAAACACAAACACCACTACCAGAAATCTTCCGTCAACAATTTCAAGATATTCCAGATAACATTCAAGAAGAAGTATGTAGTAGTGAAAGTGATGAAGACGAATCACTTCAGCATGAGTATGACGAAGAAGACGATGGGAGCGAAGACATCTTCGACAACATTTTTCCTGGCGGACAAGCACAACCACCGCAAGAGGCAGTACCGATCAGAGCCGCTTATTGTCCACCGCTACATATGTGTAACGTTGATGTTGCTGCATATGATGTTATACCCACCGACGATCACTGGAATACGAATGTTGCCTTCGATGGAGCTATTGCAGAAGGAATGACGTTTCACACCAAAGAAGATTGTTTGCATGCCATCAAGTCATACCACATCAGACGTTCACTAGATTACGTTATTATACACTCTGATCCAGGGCGATATGTTATTCAATGTACACACGAGACATGTCAATTTAAATTGAGAGCGTCCTACAGGAAAAGGAGTGGCAAATGGAAAATTGGGACCATGATCGGTCCACATAACTGCACATCGTCTTCAATGTCACAAGATCACCACAAGCTCAACTACAAAATTATAAGCGACAACATCAAAACCCTTGTGCATGCAGATGCCTCCACTAAGCCTAAGTTGATCATTGCGCATATAAGAGAAAAGTTTAACTACACAACCACGTATAGAAAGGCGTGGAAGGCGAAGAATGCGGCAATCGAATCGATTTATGGGAATTGGGAGGAATCTTATAATGTTCTTCTGTAATGGCTAAATGTGATGAAGAAGACAATGCCAGGAACAGTCTTTGATTTGAAGACGCGAATTGCCGTGAACGGAGAGACACAATTTCATCGTCTATTATGGGCCTTCTATCCATGCATCAATGGGTTTAAGTATTGTAAACCAGTTGTCCATGTCGACGGAACGTGGTTGTATGGAAAGTACAAGGGAACATTGTTGCTTGCAGTTGCACAAGATGGTAACGACAAAACAATTCCAATCGACTTTGCGCTTGTCGAAGGTGAGACAAAGGAGGGATGGATTTTTTTCCTTAAAAATCTTAAAAGGCATGTCACACGAGAACTATCCGTCTGCATGATTTCCGACAGACATGAATCGATTAAAAACGCATTCAACGACCCACGGAATGGTTGGCAAGAAATTGGTTCAACTCATGCGTACTGCATCAGACACATCAAGCAAAACTTCATGAGGACAATCAAGGATGGAGATTTAAAGGATGTAGTAAATAATATGGGTATAAATCTTTTCTTACAAATTTTTTAATTCATGTTTTTTATTAGCTTCACTATCTGACTAATTTTTTTCCATCATATACAGGATATGCCCTAAACATACCCATGTTCGATTACTACCGCGGTATAATCCAGGAGGCAAATCAGCGTGCGTTAGATTAGATGGACAATATCCCAAAAGAAAAATGGACTCAAGCATATGACGGGGGTCGACGATGGGGCCACATGACAAGCAACATCGTTGAGTCATGGAACTCTGTGTTTAAGGGAACTCGCAACCTACCTATTACACCTATAGTCCAATCAACATACTATAGGTTGGCATGTCTTTTTGCCGAAAGGGCTCAAAGTGCGTTTGCAAGGGTAGGTTCTGGAGATGTGCTTAGCGAATATTGCCAGAATGTGATTAAGGATGACATTGGTAAATCCAACACCCATCAAGTCGAACAGTTTGACCGAGAGAGGTATACCTTCTCTGTCCGTGAGACAGTCAACTACAGGGAGGGAAGGCCAATGAGAACTTTCAAGGTGGACCTCCAAGCAGGGTGGTGTGATTGTGGGAAATATCAAGCTTTGCATTTGTCTTGTTCCCATGTCATAGCCGCGTGTTCTTCATTTCACTATGACTACACAACCCTTATTCCAGATGTGTTAAAAAACAAGAGTGTTTATGCCATTTACAACACATCATTTAAGACTGTCCACGACAAGAGTTATTGGCCCCCATACAACGGTCCCAAGCTTTGCCATAATCCAGATATGCGAAGACTAAAGAAAGGTCGACCCAATAGTACTCGCATTAGGACTGAAATGGACGAGGAGGTGGAAGAAAGAAGACCGACACCATGACTATGTGGGTTGTGTCGGCATTCCGGATATATTAGGAGAAATTGTCCGATCCTAAATAACCATTAGTTAATTTCATTATCAATTATGTGTTCAACCAAGCTTTTATAATTATTTGTTACTTTTTTTAATCTTTAATCAAATTTTGTCGTTGGTAACTGATAAGTGCCAGAAACTAGTTATAAATAAAATTTATTTTAGGCACTTTTCTTACTTGTTTTACAAGTTATCTTGGTAAAAGCTCTGAAAGAAAGGATAAATATCATTTCATGCTTTTTAGACCTGATCCCAACCATTTTTGTAGTTACATGCAATTTCTTTGGACTTAAAGGTCAAAAATGATCCAGGCGAAGTTAGGCAGTAGGTTCTGAAGTCTATTCAGAAGCTACTTTGCAGAGCAAAGTCACTTCGCAGAGCGAAGTATGTAGGTTCTGAAGTCTATTCAGAAGCTGACTTCGCAGAGCGAAGTCAATTATATCAGAACACTTATAAATAAGTTCAAAAGCTGAATAATAAAAATGTTGTTATATTTTTAGATAGAAAATAGGGATAAAAGTGCTGTTCTTCAAGGAGCAAGAGCAAAGGAGTGTGGATTAACTAAGATTCTTTGGGCCGTCACCCCCCCTGACGGTCGTCACCACCCATGACGAGCTGCCCGTCACCACCCCTGAAGCCCGTCACCACCCATGACGTCCGTCACCACCTATCAGTCGTTTAATAAATATTCACGTTCACGTATTATGATTTTAATGTTTATTTTAATTACGTTAATTAAATAATATAATAGACGAGATAAGACAAACGCGAAAATATAATAATTAATCAAAACACTACTCAAACCAAATTACATGAACTTAAAAAAGAAAACAAACAACATTAAAACAATTGATTCTCCACGTATCGACTATTTTGACGTAACGTCAAGATACCATGGACCTTGTGCATTTTCTTCAGACGAAAACATATCTTGAACATCAGCATCATTCTTCAGAAGTTTGTATTCGTAATAATAATCAAAGTCTTTATGCGATCCCAAATCGATAAACCATTCTCCGTAATAAATCTTACTGACTTTTCGTAAAGGCTCATTAGCTAGACGAAAAATATGAGAGATAATTTTTCAACTCCACTAAAGTCATACATGGAGTGACTACCATTTCAAAAGGTCGTATATATTGATCAAATTTAACAATGACCAATCTTAAAGGGGAAGGAGGAGGAGGAGGAGGAGGAGAAGCAGGAGAAATTGTATCTGAACCAGAGTCAGACATAATGTGGAAGAAGTGAGAAAAATGTAAGAAAAAATTTGAGTGAATTTGGATGAAAGGGGTGTTGTGGGGTATTTCTAGGGGTATGAAATAAACAAAACAAAAAAAAAGGGGTCCTCCATTACCGCCGGCCCAATTGGCGGTAATGGGTTAAATCAATATAAAAAAAAGGTTCTTTTTCCTCTGCCAAACTACTGCAGCGCCTGCACCCCGCTTTGACAAACTTGCCATTACCGCCAATTGGAATGGCGGTGATGGCACAAAACGACAAAAAAAAACACACCAAAAATAAAAGTGAGTCATTTTTGTAAATAATTTTTAAAGGGGGTCAAAAAATAATTTTTTTTACAAGGGGGTCAGAAAAAAAAATTCGAAGATTCCACTCAACTTAGTTTTTTTTGTTTTGTTTTGTTAGCAACAAACAAACACAAATTAGAATATGTTGGACCAAGTTAGGCTTATCTCTAACAAAAATTTAAGGTATGAGTAAGAAATGATTTATTATAAGTTTATCTTTTTATAGATTTGAGTGTGATTATTTTTTAAAGAACGATATGATATGTTAAATTATTTAAAAAATCTATTCAAAAATAAAATTATTTAAAACTTATTTCATATGAACATTTTTTTTTTTGGATTATGAATATATTTAAGCGATTATTGTTCTACTTGCTGTAATTATCTTTTTGCTGATTATTGTTGCCCGAGCTGTGATTATCTACTTGCTGAAACAATTTTTTTGTAGATTATTGTTCTTTGTTCTTTTTAAAAAAACTAAGTTGAGTGATTATCTACTTGCTGGTTTTTTTGTAAGCGATTTGCTTGTTGTTTCGGTACTAAGCTTTAGAAGTGAGGATCTTTGTGCTTGGCTCTTGGATTGTCGCGTTGTGCCTCTGTCGGTTCGGTTCTGGTTGGTTTGCTGCCAATCATGTCTGCTCCTGTTGTGCCATTCGTCTGGTCTTGCTTGGCCTCTGCTCAACCGAAACCTTATGTTATGTTTTGATGAAGACAAATGAGCAATTCATAAATAGATTAATAAAATTGATGCAATAACAATAGGAATTTGGAATTTATTGATGGAAATGGTTAAAACCAATTTAAGAATGGTACATGGAATGTAATGACAGATACAGAAAAGCATATAGCTTTAAGAGAGAGAGAGAGACATAATTCTATCCATTCTATTCCCCCCCAATCATAGCTAATGATTGTCCTATTTAACAAACTCCTCAGTGAACTTTCTGTTAGGAATCCTAGGCCTCATTCGACGTCTTGGTTCCTGGGTATGAGGATCAAGTGCCATATGTCCTTCCTCATCATGTGCATTAGTTACTGCAGTAATTTCCTTGGCCTTATTCATAACACCTTATGTGCCCTCGGTCACAAATCGTAGCTTTGCGTAGGCTCTTCTCAACAAAAATGACGTTTCTCTAAACCAACTCCCAAAAGCTTGTTTGAAAGGTAATTCACTTTCAATCAAAATTTTTGAAGATTTTTATCCGTCTGGTTTGGCTAATTGCAGCAATTACGTCCTGGTAGACTTGTGTTGTCTCGAGGGGATAAGTCATTTTCCTCTAAAGACTTGCGTGAAAAATTGTTGCAATTATGGAAACCAATCAATCAATGGAAAATGATTCCATTGGGTCGTGGATTTTTTAAATCATGCTTCTCTTGTGTTGATGATCTTAGAAGTGTCTGGTCAAGTGGCACTTGGAACTTGAATCCAGGATTGTTATGTTTATCTCGTTGGTCATCGGATTTTAATCCCTTTAATCAGAATCAAACTCATAGTCAGGTATGCGTGTGATTTCATTATCTCCTTTTGGAGTATTGCCAACCTAGAACCCTTTTTTAGATTGCTGAGGTCATTGGTACACCGATTTTAATTAATTAAAATACTATAAATCATTCTTTTTGTCATTATGCATGAGTTTAGTAAATATCAATTTGGCTGGTTTTCTTCCTGATTCTATGTGGGTTGAAAGAGAAAAATTTGACTTTGACGTTGAGATTGAATATGAAAAACTTCCTTACTTTTGTTTTACTTACAATTCTATTGGTCATTCTTCAGGTCATTGTAAAAAAGATCATATCAATAAAATTGCTCGCGAAATGGCTGCCTCTAAGAATGATCATGCACAAATATTCAAACAAGTTTTGGTCCCAAGAAAGCACATGGATGTAATGCAAGGTTGAAACAAAGCTGTGACAGATGAAGACCCCATTATTCTTGATATAATAAGGTCCAAAGAGGTAGCAGGTAGTGTGTTGGTGATAAATGTTATACGCCTTGAGGAAGAGCTAGTTGAAGTAGTTCTCGTGCATTTAGCACAGGTTGAAGTTCATACCATTGAGCATAATGATGTACAAAGAGAGGACCAACGATGCAATTATCCTGATATGCACATAGTTGGTCCTTGGAGTGACGCCGTGACAGACCTGGATTATACTTGTGATCCCCAACCTTGGTGTGGTGGGAGTTCTTCCGTTGTCACTGCTTCTGAAGTTGCTTTAAATCCCAATGTCGCTCATACTTGGAGATTTTGCGACAACACTTGAAGGGAAGTGAGGACATTGAGCCGCAAATTTATACTAATGAAGAACAGAGAGCGGCGACTGTCAATTATTTGAAGAACCGTTCTATTGTCAGAGAAGAGCCCTTCACTGTGGTGGTATCTAAGGACAATTAAAAATTATGAAGAAGGGTTTTTAGGTTCATTATACCCACTTTATGGGTAGGTTACCAGATTGATTGTGGTCTTTCTTTGGATTTCATTTCTTTTTTTTGCTTTTCTTTTTATCTTGGTTTACTTTGTTGCTATTTTATTGATATGGCTTTTGTCCCCCTAATTTTTTTTAGCTTTTTTGGTAGAGTAGGTTTTGGTCGATGTCCCCCTTCTCATTTTGTCCCTTTTCCTTTTTATCGTAATATATTTAGAGTGTTGCATTTTGTTCACCAATTGCACCCCATTTAATTTGTTTAAAAAAATACATTTTTTGATTATACGTGATATTATATTTCAATTTTAGTTTATAACAATATGTTTAGATATATTGAAAAAAAACATTGTAGAATCATTAATTTAAATTAATAAAAAATTAACAATTTTATAATTTAATCCAAAGAATAAAATTTCATATAATAATAGTAATAAAAATTGTTGTTCATATTTTCTTAAGTATGTCGATCTGATAGCCTAAAAGATTTTTATTATGGTTGGTAGCTTGACCTTTTTTTTAGCTAAATAAACTTCTAAAAATATTCGTCTTCTCCATTTAAAAAGAAAACTCTACGGTACCTAAGTTTGACATAGGCTAGACCGTAAACCTCTATCGGACGGCCTGACCCCATCCCCTGTGATAAACATCACCTAAAACTCACATACTTGCAAGGTTTGAGGTTTAGATTCAAATTAAGATGTTCAACCCAACAATATCGATATTGTTAATTGAGCTAGATTTTCTGAACAACTTTTCAACCCAGTTTTTAATTTAATACCCCTTATTAATACTACTAATTTGTCTTGATATATGAAAAATTCACATTAAATGAATTTTTAATTAAGAGTAATTTAATAATAGTTACACACATTTGTGACAACTTTAATACTCCGACAATTTTTTTTAATACCCGCGATTTTTTTTGTAAAACACTCCTATATAATGGGACAGAGGGAGTGTGTGTATGTCTTTGTGTGTGTGTGTGTGTGTGTATCACTACAAGAAAACTGCGTTTTAGCGTCGGCCAAAAGCCCACTCTAACAGGGCTAAAATGGACGCTAACTGTAATTTAGCGTCGGTTTAGCGTCGGTGTCGGGGGCAAGCTAAAAAAGTTGAAGCTACCGGGTAGTGTCGAATCATGGGCATCCGAGGCTAATATAGAGTCGGTCAGGCCGAGTTAAAATCCGATTCTAATCTCATTCGACGCCAATTTGGTGTTTCCTATAAAGTCTACAAAATCAAGTAGCGTCGGGTAGGCCGACTCTAAAATCAAGACAAATGAAAAATCTTGAACCAACTAGAGTCGGTTAACCGACTCTAAAGTCAACATTCGAATAGTCAACAAATTCCTTTAGAGTCGGCCTGACCGACGCTAAGTTCAAATTTAATAAAAAAAAAACTTTAAATGGTGCAGGCGTATCAGGCGCTAAACTATATATTTTTGTTGCCCGTAGTTCTGCACCTAGTACCCTATTTCGAGCAGAATAATAAGTATAAAGAACAACACATCAAATAAAATAACAACTTGAGAATAAATTTCAACTTTTAGGGGAGATTTTGATGAATCACCGAGTATTTTTCACTCACCATAATAACAAAGCCTAACTTTTACTATATAAAAAAAACCTAAAGAACAAATAAATCCTTCATGTTTTTCTGTTTTTTCCAACACGGATAATAGTCAATAACATAATCTACGTTCGACTTATTGACTAACTTTAAGCAAAGGTTCATCCATGGCAACAACTATTATCTGATAGCATAAATTTCGTTACCAAAGAAATAGAGTCTTATAAAGTTTGAAAAAAAATATAATCATCTATATAGAGAAGTAATTAAACACTTGTTACTAATAACCTTGATTATTGTGATGTAATTCATACACAACCATAAACTATAAATGAACCAGCCCATAATAGTTCATCCTTTTCGAACACAATTCAAAATCACAACCGTAAATGAATGATTTATGAACAAGCCCATAATGTAGATAAATAAGTACCTAGGCTTTTCCTATGGGAAAGCAAAATTTGGAATCAAGAGCTTCAGCCGCGCGGCTCAAAAATTCAGAAATATATAACTAAAATATCTGAATCCCATTCATACAGAGTTGAAAACAAAACTCAGCTATCCAAACCAGAATCTTTGGCTGGAAAACAAAAACAACGCACCAAATCCGAACACAAGCACCTACTGACCCTGCTAACCATAATACTTATATGGTTTCTAGTGAGCAAAATGAATAAACAAAAATACTCTGAAACAATTAGATATACTGTTAACTGCAAGCATAATAATACTTCTACTCAAACGAGTACTACTTTTTCTTTTGCATTGTATTAGTCAAAACAGTACTACTTTCATTCCAATCTTCAATACAAGTATCATAGAAACTACACATTTGATATTTTCTGCCATTATCAATCAAGATTTATAAAAACTAAATTCCTATCAGCAAACAACCATAATCACAATAGAAAAGAAAAACAAACTACTCAAGTAGTTGTCAAATATGAAAACCAACCTAAAAGAAAAAGCGAAAAAATCATGAAATCTTCACTTTCTAGTGTAAGCATTTGTAGCTCACAAGTAAGAATTCATCCAGTGCATTCCCTGCATTGTATCATTCAATCTCAGTCCTCCTTATTTTCCTAATAATATGCTCTTGTTCAAATTCTCTAGTACCTACACACACATACACATATAAATCAAATAAGGTTCACAAAATCTAGAATTAAAACTCTAGAATAGAAAGGCCATGACAAGGACATAAATGAATAAATTTATGTTTTTGGACTACGAAAAATCCTTACAGAAAGACAGTAGAAAATTTCAGAAGAATATAGTTAACATTATGGTATGTAAATGAAGCAAACAAGTATTCCAACCACAATTTAACATTCAAACCAATCAACCGAAACAGTTGTGACAAAGGCCTTAGTCACCACTAAAAGATGCAGGATAAAACAGAATTTCCATAAGATCTGTGAGAGAAAAGTATGACCAGACAATCAAATGACTTTTGAAAATTCAAAATATTTTACTAAAGATAGCTAAATCTATACACAAAATTCAATTGTTCTTGTTATAAAATTAAAAGCCAGTAATTCAAGAAAAACATGTACTGATACTTATGACTGATCTATACGGGAGTCTCCAGAGCAATACACTATTTGCGCTACATATATTCCAGAATTTCTTTCACATATGCCGCAACTCTTTGATCGACACTCCACTCCTAAGTTTCGCTCCTTTGTACCTGAACAATAAAAAGGGGAACCAAATTGCATCGGTGTTAGCCAAACATATCAACCTCCAGTTCGCCAAGAAAGCCATATTAAACACCTCTATCTGTGATGGTCATATCTCTTTATACGCATTCAATATATTTCACATATTTAGTTATGAGAGATTTTCTTAAATGTTTCACACAAAAATTACTTGTTAACATTGAACACAGTTGGACCGTAGATCTCACCATCTTGGACTTGAGATCCTAAAGACAAGGGTGTAGACCCTTGGAATAGGGCTGGACGTCCTCCAAGAGGGCACAGGGCCCACTTTACAATCACAAATAGCCCTTTGGGGGCGCCCTCAGCAGCTTACGAGGGCGCCCAAGTCATGGTTTTGGCCCTTTTATGATTTGGGCCCAAAACCCCTGACCGGGTAGGCCCAAGAAAGGCTACAAATAGTAACCTTGGGATCATTCCCAAGGCATGACCAAAACACAGCACAGAAACCCTAGTTTCTAGAAAGATTGTACTCACTGCTAGTACAGTTGGCGCCCACCGTGGGGCTACGGTAAAACTAACCTAGCCACCCCCTCTGAAGGAAGAGCAGCCGATCCGCGGCCTCAAAGCATCGCTCAAACGCCGTGAATTCGCCGTACCTTTCAGAGCAACCCTAGATACTCCAAATCTGCCGTGATTCCAAACCCTCCCAATCAAACGATTAACCCACATCCGTAGAAAAACCCTGATCCAAAGCCTGGGATTCGAGGTTTAGGGTGCGAATCTCTGACCACCAGTCACAAACTTAACATACAAACTCAAACTACTGTCGCCGCCAGCACGATGGCAGACCCAGCGGCCTTAGAGGCTTTACAACAACAGATCCAACAGCTTCGTGACCACAACGAAGCCTTGCAAGCAACCATGGAAACCATCCAACAGCAGCAGCACGCCGAAGGAAACGGGTCTCAACAAGATGAATCGGTCGACCCCGATCCTCAACCACTTTCCGCCGAAGTTTGGAACGCGCCAGTGCCAGAAAATTTCAAGCCACCATCTCTTTCCTCCTTCGATGGAAAAAGCGACCCAGTGGAGCATGTGACCGCCTTCAACACTCAAATGGCCATCATCGGTGCCGCCGACTCTCTCAAGTGCAAATTGTTAGCAGGAACCCTCAAAGACGCCGCCCTGAGGTGGTATATGAACCTGCCTCGATTTTCCGTCATCAGTTACCAGGATATGACACGCAAGTTGACGCACCAGTTCTCAGCAAGCCGCCACCGCAAAGTCTCGTCTACCAGCCTTTTCAACGTACGTCAAGGACCCAACGAGTCTCTCCGCGAATATCTCGCGCGCTACAATGACGCCACCATCAAGGTCATTAACCCAAACCAGGAATTGTTTGTGGGAGCCTTCCAGAACGGTCTCCGCGCTGGCCAGTTCAACGAATCGTTGGCACAAAAACCAGCCGACTCCATGGAAGAAATCATGTCTAGAGCAGAGTGTTATATAAAGGGAGAAGAAAGCAACGCCGAGAAGAAGGCAAGAGATTCCAGGGAGCGTGCTCCCTACGGATATGATCATCGCCGCAATTACTACCCATCCAGCAGCAGAGACGGAGCGCCGTACAAACGCCAGGGTCAGGATAGGCGTGCACCCCCCCCCCAGAATCCTTCACGGCCCTCAACACCCGCCGTGAACAAATCTGGAGGGATGTTTGCCATTCCAGGATCATCCCTGAACCTCAACCGCCAAGGGGGGCATCATGGGGAACGATAAGGATGCCTGGTGTAAATACCACCGCATCAAAGGACACACCACAGACGATTGTATACATCTGAAAAGGGAAATAGAGAAGTTGATTCAGAACGGCAGATTAAGGGGATATGTGAAGGAAGGTAGAGGAGGAGACAGACGTCCCCCCGAAGATCCCCAGAGGGAAAAAGATGTGGCGAAAGAAGGTGAGCGCAACACCCTGAACACTATATCTGGCGGTTTCGCAGGAGGCGGGGAGTCCAGCACCTCCCGGAAGAAGTATGTCAGACAAATAATGTTGCTTGATGACCACACCAAAAAGGAACCAGAACGCCAAGTGGATATCACTTTCTCAGGCGAAGACCGCGGAGGGGTAATTCCCCACGATGACGATCCCATGGTCATCACCGTCCAAATCTTCAACTGGGATGTCAAGAGGGTATTGATTGATCCCGGCAGTTCTGCGGACATCCTCTATTATTCTGCTTTTGAAAAAATGGGTCTAGACGAGGAGCAGTTGCAGCCTTTCAAAGGGATACTGACCGGCTTTACAGGGGAACAGGTGCACGTCCGGGGATACATCACGCTGAAAACAACATTCGGTACAGGTAATAATGCTAAGACCATCAGGATTAGATACTTGGTAGTCAACTCGCCCTGTTCCTACAATGTCATCATAGGTCGCCCAGCCTTTAACGCCCTCGACGCCTACCTTTCCACCAAATTCCTCGTTATGAAATACCCGCTGGATGATGGGCGGGTTGGTACCATTAGAGCAGACCAGAGAGTAGCCCGGGAGTGTTACCACAACAGCTTGAAGATTCAAAAGGAGAAGAAAGGAAGCAGCAACATAAAGGCGCACCGAGTGAACCTCATTGTCTCAAGCCTAGAAGGAGAGATTCATGTCCAGGAAATCAAGAAGGTCGAGGAAGAAAGTACTCCCTTCTTGACACTCCAGTTGAAGTCAGCCAATTCAAGTACTAATGTTGAGGAAGAAGATACGGAACCCGAGGAGATCGAGAGGGTTGAGGAAGAAAGTACTCCCTTCTTGGTACCCCATTCGAAGCCAGTCAGTTCGAGAGTCAATGCTGAGGAAGAAGATGCAGAACACGGCGAGGTCAGGAAGGTTGAGGAAACGAGTACTCCTTTCCTGACGCTCCGCCCAAAGCCGGCAATCCAATGCTCAAGACCGGGAAGGAAGAAATGGAATCCGATGAAATCAAGAAGGGGTTGATACTACAGGCAGAACCAGCTAACCACAGTACGATGAAAAAGTTGAACACAGTGCAGGAAGGAACTCGCCATGACAACTCAAGGGCGAGCTAGAGGGAAGACAAAGCCATTTTAGTTCTTACCGTTTTTTATCTTATAAATTTCGACGTTTTTGTACAGTTACGTAGTAAGACAGTAAGGGGCACTCTTTTCCCCCCGCAGTAATGGGGGTTTTTAACGAGGCCCCAGTTTATTATTGATGCTATATATATATATATATTGCTTGCTTGTTTATCTTGCTTTCGTTGCATGTAGCAGATCGCCATTGCCGAATCTCAAATAAGCTCGCCGTGTGATACGTTAACCACAAAGAAATGGCCACCTAATTCCTTAACCCTAAAAGACAGGGCTCTAAGACGTCGTGAGCTTATAAAGAAATTGCCACCTAATTCCTTAACCCTAAAAGACAGGGCTCTAAGACGTCGTGAGCTTAAAAAGAAATTGCCACCTAATTCCTTAACCCTAAAAGACAGGGCTCTAAGACGTCGTGAGCTTAAAAAAAAAAGTTGCCACCTAATTCCTTAACCCTAAAAGACAGGGCTCTAAGACGTCGTGCGCTTAAAAAGAGATCGCCGCCTAATTCCTTAACCCCAAAGAGGGCTCTAAGACGTCGCGAGACGAAAATAAGATCGCCGCCTAATTCCTTAACCCCAAAGAGGGCTCTAAGACGTCGCGAGCAGAAAACAAGATCGTCGGGTAACCTTATAAAGGAACCCTATAGCATCAAGCGCTAAAAAGAAACACACCTACAACTGTCGACGTTATTACGAAACGAATGTAATCTCCGCCCAGGAGAGACCTTCCGAAACGCATAAATTTGCAGGAAAATAAAAAGCTTAAAAGCGGAAATAATACATCACGAACACAAATTCAAGCAGAATGCTGAGTTTAAAAGTGGTTCAGGAAGTTAAAATTACAACAAACGAAATTAGGGTTCGTCCACTAGGACGCCATCTACAATAATTTTAAAAGGATCAAGAGCGGAAGTATCGGCGCCAGGATGAAGGAAGGCGAATTGTGCCTTGGCTCTTTCAAAGCCAGCATCAAAGTTCAGAGCCAGCTCGCCCTTCGCTTCAGAAACCTCAGCCATAAGCTGATTCTCCCTTTCTGCTCCAGCCGCGACATCGTTTTGTAGGTTGGCGATGACACCGTCCTTTCCAGCAAGATCTGCCACATAACCAATCTTCAGATCGGAGATGCGTTTCTCAAATTCAAGCGTCACCGCCTCCCTGGCCTCCCGCACCTCTTTCTCCTTAGCATTCCCGGCCTCCTCCAACTCTTTCTCCAACGCCCTCACTGTAGCTTGCAGAGCCTCCTCATTCTGCACCACTTCTTCATACTTACGATCCACCGAGTCTAGAAGCAACATAGTCCGCAAACAATAGACTCCCATATCCTTCGTCATAAAAGGCACAGCGCCCTGGCTTCCCGACTCTGCGTCTTCAGGATTAAATACCAGCCTCTCCTTCACGTAGGCACCGTAGTCAAAACCTTTATCCCAGAAAGACGGCACCGAGCTGCTGGTTTTGATGGCGCCAATCAGGGAAGGAGAGGGCGTCTTCTTCCCTTTCTTCTCAGCTAGCGCCTTCCCTTTATTATCTTTCCCGGGCGACCTCCTATCGCGCGGAGCCGCCGGAAGGCTCTCAGCTGGAACTTCGAGCGGGTGATCAGCTTTCCTCTTTGGTTTACGAGTAATAAGTCACGAGGGATCAGTGGTCGCCGTTCCCTCAGCAGCCTTTTTTGCCTTCATCTCTTCGAGATATCTTTTCCTCTCCGCCGCAGTCATGGGCGCAATATCCTCTACAGAAAATAAAGCGAAAAGTCAATGGACAAGAAAATATAAATGCAAAACATAGGCTTAAGTAAATTTGACTCACGTAGATACTCGTCTAGGCTATCTACGTCCCCTTCCCTGTTCAATAACTCCCGGATGTTCATAGGCAACATTTTGTCCAAAAAACAGACGACGCCCTGGTCGTACGCGTCCAGCTTCTCATATTCAAAACCCATGATGGACGCCGGAGCACTCGTCCAACATGTGGGAAACCTCAACTTACCATCCACCCATACCGCGGCTGCCTCACAACCCTTTCGCCCCCGAACCCGAAGGAATGTTTGTCTCCAATTTTTGTAATGAGAGGCGTAGGGCGGGAACAACCTCTTGCCAGGATGCGCGCTGACAGACACCCAAGACTGCTTATCCACCCCCTTCGTGCCATAGAAAGTGAAGAAGGATCCAACCGAGGGCTGGAAGCCCAATCCCTCACAAAGAATCTCAAAAGCGCGGATAAAAGCCCAGCTATTCGGCTGCAGCTGAGAGGGAGCGACATTGAGACAGTTGAGTATGTCAACTTCAAAGGGCGTGAATGGATACTTCACACCCAGATCTTCAAAAACGGCGGTGTACATATGGAACATCTCACTCTTCAAACTTTTCGGCCTCTGTGCGCACACTTTCTCGCCCGGGCGACAAGGTTCCAAAACCACGTCCTCCTCAAATCCCGTAGAAGACACGTGCAGCTTACTCCGGAAAAACGCCACCCGTTGGGAGTCCAAGTACACAGACTCAGAACGAAACACCTCGTCGGCAAAACTCTCTGAATCACTAGAAGACGCCATGTAACAAATTCCTTTCCTACAGAACGGACCTGGGCGAACAGAACGAATAATAGAGTCAGATGAATCCCCACTAATACTTCCCCCTTCACCCCCGTCCAAACCACTCGGAGACTCCGTCACAAGGGAGTGGCCATAGTAGGCCTTATCAAATACCACCCAATCCATGGTTCCATCCGAGCGCCTCGCATGCCTAACACTCTCCCCCCACAACCTACGCCTCTCCTCCGAATTAGCTGGGGATAACTCCCTACCCGTCGCATCGCACTCTCTAATCCTCACCATACTACTGATTTTAAAGTAAAAAGAACAAGATCAAGTAAGGGTACCTGGATCTAGATAAATGGAGGGCTTGAGAAGCGAACGAGGACTCCGGACGATCCGTAAAACAGTAAGCACAGAACTCCACGAACACCGCAATCGCTTGAACGAGAAAAGAAAACGAGTCGGAAGGAAAAGACGGAGATAAAGGAGGAGAAAAAGATAAGGGAAATCTGAAAGTACAAGGATAAAGTAGATCTGTTTCAGTTTAAAGTAAAAAAGCCTGGGAAAACGCGCAGATGACGTCACTTAAGTTGACACGACTTCCGAGAACCGCTACGATTCGGACACGTCAGCGAGAGCGAACGGTCGCCTCACGTCAGCCGTCGGATCCCAATAAGAGGCGTCCTCAACACGTAGCCCATAGGACGCGGCGAGCTGCACGCAGTTTAATCACTTCGCCTTGTACCAAGACTTGTGCTTGTTGGGCTAACATAAATATTCCTGTTAGGGCTGGCGCCCACACTCTCGAAGGGCTAGTGCCGCCCACTAAGGTACTCAAAACGAAACATGGAGCTAGTACCCATGTTGGGCTAGTATCCGTGTTGGGCTAGTACCCACGCAGGGTTTAAACACCCATGTTGGGCTAGTACTCATAAAATTTTTTCATGGCTTCATGACTAGTAAGCCCCACTTGCTGGGCAAAAGGTCGTAGACAAATCCCCCGTAAACAGTTTAATCACTTCGCCTTGTACCAAGACTCGTGCTTGTTGGGCTGTGGACCGTAGATCTCACCATCTTGGACTTGAGATCCTAAAGACAAGGGTGTAGACCCTTGGAATAGGGCTGGACGTCCTCCAAGAGGGCACAGGGCCCACTTTACAATCACAAATAGCCCTTTGGGGGCGCCCTCAGCAGCTTACGAGGGCGCCCAAGTCATGGTTTTGGCCCTTTTATGATTTGGGCCCAAAACCCCTGACCGGGTAGGCCCAAGAAAGGCTACAAATAGTAACCTTGGGATCATTCCCAAGGCATGACCAAAACACAGCACAGAAACCCTAGTTTCTAGAAAGATTGTACTCACTGCCAGTACAACAGTCATGCACTAAACATTAATTACAAAACAAAACATGACATGATTACCACAACAAGAGATTCAGCACCCTCACACTGTTCTTTCTCGTCCTTAGCACGAGTTTTAAGCAACTTCTGCTCATCCTCTACCATTACTTTGGAATAAGGGAAGATCTGTCATATACATCCACCTCTTCTTCTGACTTAACTCCCACTTCCTTATCACTCATAACATTTCCAATTAACAAACATAAAAACCAATATAAATAAAAAAAATGCATAGAAAATGAAATAAACCGAACTAGATAAACAAAAGTTTCACTACAAATTTGTATTAAACACACTAACATTCATTAACAACTCTAACATTTCAAACACACTAAAAATCATTAACAAAGTCAAAGTATCAAACACACTAACATTCATTAACCACTCTAACAATTAAAACACACTAAAAATCATTAACAAAGTCAAAGTATCAATAAGAAAAACACTCAAGTGAATGCACATAAATTTTGTTGTTATTAGTTTGTTCTTTCTCTTGTCGTCTCCTATCAGTTGAGGCGAATGCTTAAATCCAACTAAATTTAAAGGTAGTTCACAAACCACAATACAACATAAATAAAACACAAAAACAACAACAAACAAACAAAAGACAGAGCAGAAATTGAGCAAAGTTAAACAAACCCAATCGAGAATCACCCATGGAGGTTTCGGCAGTGGACGACTCAAAGATGAACTTGGAGGAAAGAGGGTTATGTGAACTTCATCTGAAGGCTTCCATGGAGGCCTTTCGAGGCTGAGATCTAGAGGTAACATGTCAAATTCAGCTTTCTGCAAGGTAGAGCGGTGTTGAAGCTTCAATCGTCCCTTTCGTATAGTTACAACAGCTAGAGGGGGTGGCTCCGGCGGAGGCCATTTTGTTGAGGTGGAGGAGACCGCAAGGGGATGATGTTCACCTGTGAAGATCTCTTCCCCACAACCCTTTATTTCGTCAGTGACACGGCCATCTTCAGTTTCTTCCTTCATAAGATCCATTTTGCCCTAAATCTCCATAGATACAGAATAAAGAGAAATAGACACTAAATCGAAACACCAAGACGAACACAGTTGAGTCAAAGGACTAGGATTACCTAGGGGAGAGACCCATTTCAGGCTGGGAAAGCCAGGACAAGCTGGCGTAACCGCCTAGGAAACCCTAGAAATGATGGTGGTGGTATCACGATAAGTTAGAGAGAGAAGACAAACACGTGGGAGTAGAGAGATAACATTATTATCATATTGCATTGGAATAATTATTATTACTTTTTATAAAAATGCTGTCATTAAATGGTAACATTAGCTTCGGCCCCACCGATGCTAAAAAAGTAAGTGATATTTTATTTGAAATAGTCTTCACAGTCTCAATCTTAGCGTCGGCTAGACCGATTCTAAATATTTCATATACAAAAATTAATTAATTGGATTTTTTTATTGTGTTTTAGTGGGTTTGACCGACGCTAGGCCGACGCTATTAGCGTCGGTGTCGGGGGCTGACGCTAAAATCTGACTCTAAAAACCTTTTTTCTTGTAGTGTGTGTGTGTATATATATATATCCTATTAAATTAGTTTTTTTTTTGTAAAAAAAACTAATTTTTAATAATAAATGCGTACTGATTTTTCTGATATTCTAAATTTTAATATTTAACACTCGGAAGTTGGAAATTGAAAGAGAAATATCATCGTTATTATAGTCCTAATATCTTGAGATGGAAGAAAAAGAAGGAAGGAATTAGAGAAAAATATAAAATAAGAAAATGAGAAGAAAAAGCGAATTATTTAATAATATATATTATACTTGTTGTAATTGTAAATAACAATTCTCATAACTTAGGGGTGAAATTATTTTTAACCTAAATTAGGGACATGAGTTTGATTCTCCGTAGGAATGGAAAATGAATTGTGATCATCGTTCAAAATATAAAAAAATTTGTTTATGCAGATATAAACATTTAAAATCTGCAACGGGAGCGGTGCAAACATTGAACAATGTTTTGCATATAAAATAAAATTTAATCAATAAAAACACTGCATTAATGTTGATATTTTGAAAATAGTCATGAGTTTTCAAAATTTTATCATATTGACTATCACATATTGATACATACAAATTTTCTTCTGCATATATAAGCATATAAATTCCTCAACGAGTGCGATTTAAGTATTTAACGATGTTTTAAATATAAAATAAAAATTTATTTAATAGACGCACTACATTAATGTAGATATTTTGAAAATAGTCATGTGTTTCCAAAATTTTATCATATCGACTTTCTCATACATGTATATAAAAATTTGTTTATGTAGATATAAGTACATAAAATCTGCAACGGGTGCGGTTCAAACATTGAGCAGTGTTTTGCATATAAAATAAAAAGTTATTTAATTGAAGCACTACATTAATTTTGATTTTGAAAATAGTCATGAGTTTTTAAAATTTTATCATATCAACTTTCTCCTATATGTATATAAAAATTTGTTTATGCAGATATAAATACATAAAATCTGCAACCGGTGCAGTGCAAACATTGAACAGTCTTTTGCACATAAAATAAAAAGTTATTTAATAGAAACACTACATTAATTTTGATTTTGAAAATAGTCACAAGTTTTCAAAATTTTATGTGCATAAAACTTTGTTTTCGCATATATAAACAAATAAAATCCATAACTGGTGTGACTCAACTATTTAACAAATTTTTGTTTATATAAGAGAAAAAAAATTAATAGAAACATTACATTATTACTCATAATTTTCATTTAATATCTATAAACATTCTACAATATTAACAATATAATTATTTTTTATTATACTATATTTGATATATTGTCTTCTTTTTTTACAAATATATTTGTTATATTCTTAGTGTCATTAAAAAAGATAAATATCTTGTCAAAAAATAAAAATAAAAAAGATAAATATATTTGTTACAATATGAAAGTGTAAAATATATATACCTATAATTTTAATCAAAATTAAAATTCCATAAAAACTATTGTTCGTTATTTATACACATTAACGCAATAAAAAAAGTGAATAGAATGACATAGAGTGCACGTCTAAACACTATTTAAATACTAATAATAATAAAATAGATAATTGACTATGAAGTATGAACTGTCAACATTATATTATTTTTATTTAAGGAAATATATATATTAAAAAGTTAAACAACGGGCGACCAATATGCATGACAATGGGGCGGGGTGGGGACGAGTTTTACCTTCCCCGTCCCCATACCCTACTCCCATATACTTATCTGTTACCCTACCCATACCCAGAGGGGATGAGAAATCGAATCTCATCCTCGTCCCCAACGGGTTCGAGTATCCCCGCCTCATCCCCATCCCCGCAATGGATAAACTTTTTTTAATAAAAATAAAAATATTTTTCAGCCCCGAGTTGTAATGCATTATCTAGCAAAGAGAAATGCCGAAATTGTAAGATATGGAAGGAGAAAAGAGAGAACTATGATAAATAAGTGTCAACTGAAAGACTGAGACACTCTTCTGTGTGGGTGAAATGATTTAGGGTTTGAGTTTCTATTTATATAAAAGGGGTAATAAATTGATTTTCAACATTCGGGACGGGTTTGTGTATGAGTTCTGGGTGGGTACCTATATCCCCGTTACCCGTCCCGCACCAGTGTTTTGAAATCGGGGAAAACCCAAACCCAAACCTAGTCAAAATGGGGAAAATCCGTCAAGTTGAGTTTGGTTCGGACGGGTACCCGCGGGTATGAGTTTTGTTGCCATGCCTAGCGACCTACATTTTTGTAGGAAATTTTTTTTTGGGGAGATATATTAAATGTCTTTGGCTCTAAATATCATCTTAATAATACTATAATACGATCCGTCAAAATTAAAAAGAATTCGAATAGATGCACATGTACCAAAAAAATATATTAAATAGAATTCAAATGGATGCACATTAATTAACTCATTTTGACTATGCCTGTCGTTGGCTTTAAAACGGAGTAAAGGAATCGGTAGAGGTTAAAACCATAGAAAGCAACACATGCATCAAGTACCTGGACTCTACAATTTCTCTGTGAGTGTTTTTGTTAAATGTTTTTTTCAGCAGCAACTAGATTATTTTTTTACTAGAACAACTTGATTATTTTTCAGTCAAAAAGATGATTTTGATTATATAAGAAAGATGTAATGGTTTTTTAATATACTTTGATTAGTGAAAGGTGTAATGGAGCCTCTGATAATTTCCAACCAAAAATTGCTTGATTGCTGCAATTGTTTTCAACCCTTAAGTATTCCCGTCTTTCAGGTATGCATTTCATTTTCTTTTTTTTTTTGGTGTAAATTTCATTTTCTTTTTAATAAGTTATTTTTGACATATGAGAACAGTTAATTTGTTGTCATTTATGCAGTATGTTTCTGGTAATTAATTTTGATACTATTTTCAATTATATTTCAATATTTATATTCAATTAGCGCAGGACTATTCAAAATTGTAAATTTTCAAATGCTTTTTATGTTAAAAATGTTGCATGCTGAAGGATACTTGGTTGTTCCTTTGAGAAGTTTTTTTTTTTTTTGTTTAAACGGTGATTATCTATGATAAATCTATGAATTCTTTGTTGTTGTACTTTTTTTGATGTAAAAAGTTGTAGCTCTATAGTTTGTTGGAAATGAAGATAATAATGAAAAAGGGAACATATGCTGTGGACCTTAAACAATTTTTGAAGTTTGAGAAATATTACATTAGTTTCTGTTTCGAATTTTTCTTCTTGATTCAAAGGTATATGAATATGCTTTCTGTTGACCCTTTACCCTAGTGCAATGTCATTCAATGATTCGAAGCATGGCTCCAAAATGGCAACACCTAAATTTATTACTTCTTACACCCTTAATTGTTATATCCACCATAACATGTTGTATTTGATCTATTAATTGTATTCCTATCCACAATAACATGCACCAAGTCCTTAGATGATACATTCTTTTTAATAAGCCTTGGAGGGTCAGACTTATTTACTTTACATTGGGTTTGGATATAGCAACAGTGAAATTGGATTAATAATTATGAATGTATTTAATTTTGTGTACATCTTTCTATTTTTGAGCTTTTATATGTGCATTGTGTGAACTTGTGTTGTTTCCCCAAGTTTTGATATAGCGGCCATACTGCTTTTGGCTTCCAGCCACAATCCATCATTGAGTACATTGATTTTGAGAATAATTAACTAAATGTTGGTTTATACTTTAATTGCATGGCTTGCTAACAAGCCTTACAAAGAAATGTCTTATTTTATTTTATTCTAGCAAATGGTTCATTGTCTAATTTGATTATTTCCTTTTTGTTGCAATTCAGTGTGATAATGGTCATATCGTTTGCTCTACCTGCTCTCCTAAACTTACGAACAAGTGTCACAAGTGCTCATTGCCCATTAGCTCAAAACATTGTAAATTCATTGAGAATCTATTGCTATCTATTGAAATGTCATGTCCGAATGCAAAACATGGTTGTAATGAGAAAATAAGTTACATTGGAAAGAGTAAGCATGAAGAAGAATGCATTCATGTGCCATGTTATTGCCCTGTTTCAAGTTGTGACTTTGTTGCATCATCAGAAGTGTTGTCTAAGCATTTCAGTGATAAACACTTATTTATTCTCAAAATCAAATTTTCTTATGGTGACTCCATCATTGTCTCCTTGAAGTCTAATGATGAAACCATTGTTCTTCAAGAGGAAAATGATGGCAAACTATTTATTCTCAATAATAGAACTACACTTTTAGGAAATGCAGTCAATATTTGCTGCCTTGGTCCTAACTCTTCTGAGTTTGAGTATAGTTATGATATATTAGCTAGGTCCAAGATATGCAGTCTTAAGTTACATGCTTTTCCAAAGAATGTCCAACGGGTTACTTTAGAAATTCTTTCATCAGAGTTCCTCGTCATTCCATCTGGTTATTTTGGTTCTTCTAACCCTGTTGTGCTGGAAATTTGCTTATAACCCCCATGGTACATCCTATCTTATGCTTTGCATTACTTTGGTTGTTTTTCCCATTACCATCTTGTTATTTTCTTTGTCGTTTCAAGTTCATCCATTTTATCTCAAGTTCATCCATTTTTCAAATGCTAAAAAATGTTTTTGGTGGTTTCCTCTTCTGCATCAGTTCTTGAAATATCAATCTCAAATTTTATTTTATTGATATAATCTTGAATTTTTTTTTCCCTGTTGTGCTGTAATAAATTTTGCAAGGGGTTTTGTTTTCTTTCTGCTGCTTTTATCATTGATTAATGTGTTGGCAATTGCGGTGCAGATGGAAATTTTTATAAAGGCCTTGACTGGACAGAGAACCTCCTTGAGGGTTAAGAGTTCAGACACAATAGTCAATGTGAAGAAGAAAATTCTTGACAAGGTAGGGATCTCAGTGCACCCACAATATCTGCTCTTTGACGGCAAGCGACTTGAGGACCATTGGACCCTTGCCTATTACAACATCCATGAGAAGTCAGTCATTGACCTCATTCCCCGCATGATTGGGGACTAGATGAACACCGCACCACCAAGGATTTCTATATCCAAGAGCAGTCAACCGTCCACCTCATCGTCTGCTGCCCTTATCACAAAGATAATCACCCTATAAGTAGAGAAATCATAGGTTATTGATAACTTATGAGTCTTTGACTTTTTTCATATCTTATTAAGGATTTGACTATTGTTCTTGTTTTGTCTTGAAGTGTAATGTTTTTTTTTTTTAACTGGGGATGATTCTGAGCATATCTACTTTTCAACATTAGCTGAAATCGTACAATAATTATGACATGGTGATACATTCTGTGACTCCTAAAGTAGATTATGATTCAATTGAAGAAAGTCAAGTAACTTGAAATAAAAGTACAATAGTTAGATTTATTTGTGATTCTCTTTGTGATAGTACATGAAGGGAGAAGAATCAAATGGAAGAAGATATTAGGTTAGTTAGTTTGTTCATGCAAGAGTACCAAAAAATTGATCTACAAGTTGGTTTGCCACTGAGTCATCTATGTTCTGAATTTTCAAAGAAGAGATTACCAAAAACAAAATATCACTATTGTTCTAGATTGTTAGAAAATGTTTTTAAATGAACAAGGTTTTATTAAGATACTTGAATGACTCTTTGAATTTCAGAGTTGTGGGATATATGGGAACTAATTGTTGTACTATAGAATAAAATTTTCCGATGTGCACATCCAAAGCAGAACATGCATCAAACAAATATTTAGATCAGATGGCATGGCATAGAATGAAAATAAACTTGGCCTCTAAGCCTTTGGGATTTACCTCGTCTTGCATGATGGTCAATTGATTATGTTAGTGTTAGCGCAGCTATGAAGCTTAACTTTCTTAAGCAACTATTTTGATCTTAGGGTTTTTCTGGTTTTGGTGATTTAGAGAGAATGAGAGGAGAAGAATGAGAAAAGGAAATTGTGTTATTGATTAATGAGAATGTAAGTGAATTGGCTTATATACAAAAGCTATGCTAGATTGCTTGAAGCAACCTCAGAGTCTGAAACCTCAGAACTTTAGCTAAATTCTAGGGAACTTGTAACTAATCAATAACAAACAAAAATCTAATGTGATTAACCAACTAAACATGATTACATCACTAACAAACTTTAATTAACAAACTAACATCCTCCCTTAATTCAAGTTTCCACTTCCTTCATACCAATCAAACTCCTTAGCTTGATGAACCTGTCAACCTTCAATGGCTTAGTGAATATGTCTGCAAGCTGCAGCTCAGTGGAACAATGAACAACCTGCAGTGCTCCTTTGTTCACTTGCTCCCTCAGAAAATGAAACTTAGCTTCTATATGCTTGCTTCTTCCATGTAAAACTAGATTTCTGGCTAAGTTTATAGCAGATTTGTTATCTATGAACAATGTTATAGGTCTGCTAACCTCTATCTCTATCTCCTTGAGTATATTTTCAAGCCAAACTGTCTGACATGCTTCCATACACCCTGCAATATACTCAGATTCACATGTTGACAATGCCACAACTGGTTGCTTCTTAGCACACCATGAAATTGGGGCATTCAGAAACTTGAATAGGTAACCTAAGGTCCTCTTTCTATCATGTTTATCTCCACACCAATCTGCATCAGAGTAAGCTATCAATTCTCCTGAGTTTTCATTCAGGCACTTAGGAAATAGAATGCCAAACTGCAATGTTCTTTTGATGTATCTCATTACTCTTTTGGCTGCTAGCAGATGAGATACTCTAGGTTCACTCATGAATCTACTGATTATACCAACTGCATATGCAATATCAGGCCTACTATTGCATAGGTACCTCAGTGATCCAACAATTTGCTTAAACAATGTAGGATCCACAGGTTCTTCTTCTTCATTCATTACTAGTTTTACATTTGTCTCAGCAGGTGATGATGATGGATTGCAGTTCATCATATTGAACCTCTTCAAAATATCAGATGCATACTTCATTTGATACATTACCAGTCCCTTTGCATTTTCAGTAAACTCCAGGCCTAGAAAATATGTCAATTTTCCTAAGTCTGACATTTCAAACTCACTCATCATCTGAGATTTGAATGCTTCTATCTCATTCACATCACTACCAGTCACTATCAAGTCATCTACATAGAGACAGATGAGTAACTGATTACCTTCAATTCCTTTCTTCACATATACACCATATTTAGACTTGCATTTAACAAATTCTTGCTGCACAAGGAAACTGTTAATTCTTTTGTTCCAAGCTCTTGGTGCCTGCTTCAGTCCATAGAGTGCTTTGTGTAATCTATACACCATATCTTCTTTCCCTTTGATTTTGAAACCTGGTGGCTGTGTTACATACACTTCTTCATCTAAGGGACCATTTAGGAAAGCAGATTTTACATCCAAATGATACATTGGCCAGTTTCTTCCACAAGTTATAGCAACTATCAGTCTCACAGTCTCTAATCTTGCTACTGGGGCATATACTCCAAAGTAATCCATACCAACCTTCTGCATGAATCCCCTAGCAACTAATCTAGCTTTGTGTTTGGCTACTTCACCATTTGGCTTCAGTTTCAACTTGAAAATCCATTTCACATCTATAGGTTTCTTGCTAACAGGTAGTTCAGTCAGTTCCCATGTGTTGTTTCTGATGATTGAATTCAACTCTTCAATCATAGCATTCTTCCACACTTCTTTATTCAATGCTATTTCATGGTTGATTGGTTCTGCATCTGCTAATAAGGCAAAGTGAACAAATTCCTCTTCTTCATTAACTAGATTATCTGGAATAACTTCATGTCCAGCTAACCTTGTGGAAGCAAATCTCTGTCTCCCTGAAGTTCTAGTAGCTTGATTCTCTTCAACATGTACTTCAGCTTGAACTTCAGTATCAAGTTGAACTTGTTCAACTTGATCATCTTCTTCAATTATTGTGGGAACTGTGTGATTGGAACTCTTCTCTTTCTTGTTCCAATCCCAAGCTTCATTCTCACAGATTTTAACATCCCTACTAATCACTATTGAATGAGTTAGAGGATGATATAATCTGTATGCACCTGTTTCATGATAGCCAACCATTATCATAGGCTCACTTTTATCCCCTAACTTTCTTCTCTTTGCATCAGGGATATGTTTGTAACATAAGGAGCCAAAAACTCTTAAGTGTTTAGCTGACTGCTTGCATCCTAGCCAAATTTCTTCAGGGATTGGATTCAATTTCTTAGTGGGGCATCTATTCAAGATGTAGGCTGCAGTTCTTACAGCTTCTCCCCAAAAGTATTAGGCATCTTCTTCAATTTCAACATACTTCTGGTCATGTCAAGCAGACTTCTGTTTCTTCTTTTAGCCAAACCATTGTGTTGTGGAGTATAAGGAGCAGTTACTTCATGTATGATACCATTGTCTTCACAAAATTTCTCAAACACTTTTGAGGTATACACACCACCACCATCAGTTCTTAAAACCTTAATAGATTTTCCACTTTGCTTTTCTACTAAGATTTTGAACTTCTGAAACATATCAAATGCTTCACTTTTGGTCTTAATCAAATATAACCAGAATTTTCTGCTGAACTCATCAACAAAACTGATGAAGTATCTGTTGCCCCCTAATGAAGGAACCTCTAAAGAACCACATACATCTGAGTACACAACATTGAGTAGCTCCTTTGATCTACTAGCAGTACTTGAACTGAATGCATTACTAGGTTGCTTGCCTGACAAACAAGTATCACAGGCTGTGTTAGGTATCTCAATTTTAGGTACACCAAGAATCATTTCCTTATCAACCAGTTGATTAAGACCTCTAAAATTAAGATGACCAAACCTATAATGCCATTGTCGCGTCGCTAAATAACGCTCGAGTGTACTAATGCTCGGAATAACTACGGAGTCGCCACCAAAGTTTTATTTTTAAAGAGAAACGTTGATAAAACCCTTGACGATTTGGAAAAGATGGTCATCGCAACCATTAACGGGTTCGGGAGTCGATTATGCAAGGGGAAAGTATTAGCACCCCTCGCATCCGTTGTACCCAACGGGAACCTCCTAGTTAGTTTAGGGTTAAGAAGTGTTTTTTAAGGGTTGCTTGCAACATTTTAACATTTCAAAGAAAGAAAAGGAAAGGGGAAAAAAAAGGTTTTTTATATTAGTGTGTTTGACGAGAGTTGGATCTTGCTCTTACGTATCTCCTGGTGCGATGGAAAATTCAAAGCTACGTAGTTCTTTGGCAGAAAATATTTGTTTGTTGGTTGATTTTAAAGAACGATGTTTTTGATCGTATTCTAGCGGTTAAACGTAGCTTGTATGCTCGCACATGGGAGGCTTAAGCGTTTGTTTGTATCGCGTTAGAATTGATAAAACATCGTCCGTTTGTGAAAAGAGATTTGATTTTTATTTGACCGCGGGGGGCCGAAAATTAGTTTGGTGTGTTGAATTTGAAGAACGATGTTTTTGATCGTATTCTAGCGGTTAAACGTAGCTTGTATGCTCGCACGTGGGAGGCTTAAGCGTATGTTTGTATCGTGTTAGAATTGATAAAACATTGTCCGTTTGTGAAAAGAGATTTGATTTTTATTTGACTGCGGGTGGCCAAAAATTAGTTTGGTGTGTTGAATTTGTTTTTTTTTATGTTTTTTGTATTTTGAAAAAAAAGGAATGATGATTGTCCGAACAAACGAGACATACGTCAAGTGCTCGTGCAACCGGGGAATGGAAAGACATACGTCGGACCACTCCTTTTTCATTCAAGTTTGTTATCGGAAATTAATATATTTTTTGTATTTTTTGAAAAGGAATGACGATTGTTCGAACAACGAGACATACGTCAAGTGCCCGTGCAACCGGGGAATGGAAAGTTATACGTCGGGCCATTCCTATTTCATTCAAGTTTATTATCGAAAATTGATATATAAACTACAATTGAAAGCATTAACACTTGTTATATTTTTCTCTTAATCAAATAAAATGAGTTTCAGCCCCTTCAGAAATAGTTCAAACTAGACTCTGAACCTTCAGACGCAGAAACTTCGGACTCAGAACCTCAGACTCTGGATCTCAGACTCTGAATCCCAGATTCTGAACCTTCAGACTCAAAACCTTCGGACTCAGAACCTTCAAACTCTGAGCCTCAGAAGCTGACTTCAGAAGCTGAACCTCAAAAGCTGAGTTCTGCTACGGTCACAGAGCGACCAAGACTTTGCTCTGCGAAACCTTCAGAAGCTGAAACCTTCAGACTCACTGTTCAGACTCTGCCTTCATACTCTGACTTCAAAAGCACTGTTCAGACTCTGACTTCAGAAGCTGACCTTCAGAAGCTGACTTTCAGAAGCTGACTTCAGAAGCAGACTTCAGAAGCTCAGTTCTGATTCTGGCTTCAGAACCTCTGGAGTAAAACGTTAAAAACAGTAAAAAGGAAAAAAAAAACATTTCTGTTTTGGTGACTGTTATAAACTTTGTGATTTTTTTTGGGTTTTTGTATGATCTTTTTAGCGCAAAAATGAGTTAAAATGACTAAAAATGCAGAAAAATATGCAGGAACAGCAGAACACAATTTCTGAAACAACAGCAGAAAAATGTGATTTTTGTGAACAGCAGCAGAAAAATATGATTTTTTGGGTTTTTGTATGGTTTTTTTCTCACTCAGTACTGAACCAAATACGGAAATAAGAACATCACTGTAAAGCTTGTCATGAGTACTACATCCTAGTGGTCTTTGATCTACCAAAAGATGTCCTAGAACTAACTACATTTTGGCCTTAAGTCATGCTCATGAACTTATGGTGAAAAATGCATTATTTATGAAAAAAACTACAAACACTTAAACAAATGCAAAAACTGAAGTAAAAAGGTCAAAGATACTCACAAACTCCTAGCAAAGCTTCAGATGCACGAAAAATGTGAGGGTTTTTGAGTGGTTGTGGTTTTGGTTGGAGATAGAAGTGAAGAAAGTAAATAGTAGTAAAAGGAGTATTTTGCTACTAATCTCCTCTCTTTGTGTGAGGTTTTTGTGGTGTTTTTGTGTGATGTGATGATTCTGTTTGTGTGAGGTTTTGTGATGATGGCTTAGATAATTTTTTTGATTTGTTGTGGTGGTTTGTAAAGAAAAAATGACAGAGTTTTTTTTGTGGAGGTTTTGTTATATGATTTTTGCTGTTTCTGTGATTTTTGATTCTGCTCAAAATCCCTCTTCTTGCTTCTGATTTTCGGCCCCCTTATATAGACATTGTTGGAGTTCTTTTGTAATCATGAGATTAATTGAATGCTGGATTTTTGGCCAAAATTTTGGTTAAAATAGCTTGAAAAGGAGAGGAAGTGACCTTGGTTCTGATTTTGGTGAAGATTTGGGTCTGTTTTTGGACAAAGGATGATGAAAGAACAAAGGAAAACAGGGGCGCTGCAGTTTGTGTTTGCTGTGAACAGTGAACAAGGATGATGAAAGAAGCCAAGGATGAAAGGGGCGCTGCAGTTGATGTGAACAGTGACCTTTTCTTCCCCTTTTTTTTGCTTTATTATATTTTTTTTTTTTGCAATTTTTGTTGGGATATAAATTGAACAATTGATCATTGGACTTGGCTAAATTAATTGACTCAAATAAATTAATTTCATCTATGTCTTTTGTAAAAATAAATTTAAATATTATCACTCATTATATTTTTTTTAAAAAGACTTTTAATTTGTCCGGACAAAATTAGGGTACAACAGCTGCCCCTACTTAATTGTGTCTTCGCATAGAGAATGCGAGTGCCGAGGGCACCTCGCAAACTCTTTGTGAAGATCAATTAAGTATAAAAGGACCCAAATTTTGTCCTTCAAAGTGATAAAAGACTGGAGAAAAATGATGTAGGAGATAAAATGAAAGTATTAAAATGCGGAAGTATGGACACAAAAGTAAGTGCAGGATCGCCTCTGGATTGGCTACTGGTGCATAGATTGAAAAGAAAAGTCGTCGCCTCGGGGGGTGTTTAGACTGAAAGATAAACAGATCGTCGTCTCGGGGGGTGCTTAGATCTAAAAGACAAGTCGTCGCCTCGGGGGGTGCTTAGACTGAGAGATAAACAGATCGTCGCCTCAGGGGGTGCTTAGATCTAAAAGACAAGTCGTCGCCTCGGGGGGTGCTTAGACTGAGAGATAAACAGATCGTCGCCTCGGGGGGTGCTTAGATCTAAAAGATAAGTCGTCGCCTCGGGGGGTGCTTAGACTGAAAGATAAACAGATCGTCGCCTCGGGGGGTGCTTAGATCTAAAAGACAAGTCGTCGCCTCGGGGGGGGGGGGTGCTTAGACTGAGAGATAAACAGATCGTCGCCTCGGGGGGTGCTTCGATCTAAAAGACAAATCGTCGCCTCGGGGGGTGCTTAGACTGAAAGATAAACAGATCGTCACCTCGAGGGGTGCTTAGACTGCCCTGGGGATAAACATATCATCTCTAGACGTGGCTAGTACTTAGATTGTCGGAAAAGAAAAATGATTGCTGATGCATGATATGCTTTATGTTGCTTTATGCGGTATGATTTGATATGAGGTAGACTCAATAAGGAGTTTATGTTGGGGAAACTTAATGGCCATAAGTAAGTTTAACGAGAATTGGGATAGTTTGTGAAGGGACCCGTTGGTTTTTTTTTTGAAGAAACCTACTGGGGAAGTTCTTGAAAGAGGTCCACTGGGGAACACTGGGATAACTTGTTGGTGAATGTCGGTGAATATGGGATACTCACTGGGGGGTGTTTGCTGGGGAGCATGAGAAATTGTGAGGAAGCGTATGATATGAATATGAGATGCATGCTAATGAATGAGTTTGATATGATGCATGCACTATGCTGACATGTGGGATATGATTAGAGAAATGTATCAGATATACATATGAGTTTTAAGTTAAGAAATATAATGTATTGTAAAGATTATACGTGTTCAGCAGACTTCGGATTATGCCGGATGAGATTTCTCCAAAAGGGCTATCCACACGTAAGTTTATAAGATTATGTTAACGTTGTCGCGTCGAATTTCGGATGTCAAGCTATTGGGAAGCTTTGAATCACTAATTCTAAATTACGACTGAACTTTTAATTTTTCGGGGAAAAAGGAAAAAAGTTCTAAATTACCTTGAGAAAAGATTTTAGGTTCGAAAGTCGATTATGCGAGGGGAAGGTATTAGCACCCCTCACATCTGTTGTACTCAACGGGAACCTCTTAGTCGGCTTAGGCTTAAAATGCTTCGATGTTTTACTTGCGTGTTTAAACATATATAAAAGAAAATATAGAAACATAATGCGAGATGAAGAAAGAGATAAAAACGAACGAAAGGAAAAAAAAGTTTTTTTATTAATGGGCTTGACAAGATGTCGATCTTGCTCCTACGTATCTCCCGGTAGTCGGAGAATTCAAAGCGTACGTAGTTCTTTGGTAGAAAAAGTTTGTATGTTGGTTCGTTTTAGTTTAAAAAAGATTTGATCGCGTCCGAGCGAAAAAGTTTGAAAAAGAGAAAGTAATGAAAGTAAATGTCAACTATTCGGGTTGTTGCCGAACTAGCCATTGACGACAAGAAATGAAAAGTAAATGTCAGCTGTTCGGGTTGTTGCCGAACTGGCCACTGACGACAATGCGTAAAGGTAAATGATTTGATAAAAAGGATTTGCACTCGGACGTGAACAAAGGTTTTAAAACGCACGAAAGCGTACAAAGCTTTAAATGGTGAAAGATGGACGCTAGGCGATAAACTCGCGCGGCGTGAATGTTTTGAAAAATAAATAAAAGACAAACGCACAGAGGCGAAAAATTCGCGCAAGGCGTGAATGGTTAAAAAATAAACGCGCAAAGGCACGAGGGGTTCGGATTGACCACGAGGGCCAAGAAAAGGGTAAAAATGGCCACAAGGGGGCCAAGGGGAGGTTTAGCGTGCTAGACGCGTCAAGGGTGGAATGACGGTTGCCCGAGCGACGAGACATACGTCACGCATTCGTGCAACCGAGGTTTGGGGAGACATACGTCAAGCCATTCCCGTTTCATTCAAGTTTGGTTTCGTTACTCGGAGAAATCTCAAAGGGAACCAAAGCTTTTAAAAGGAAACTTTAAAGAAAAGAAAAGAAAAAACACGAACAAATTTGTTGTTCGATTTTATTAAAAATCATGAACATTGCTCGTTACTTAAGTTATCAAAACTTAAGAACGAGTGTAGTTCAAGTTTGAATGATAAACCAATTCATAAGACAAGCACAAAATTGGAAGGTTCACAAGTTCGGCTCATTTCGAGCTTGGTTAAAAAGATGGGCAAGTTCGGCTTAAGTCCGCGTTTGGATTGAAAATCATGAACAACATGGTTGTTCAAGTTTGTTTTGAAATAAACGAACTTAGCTTGCTGCTCGAACTTGGTTTTGAAAATATTAAAGAACATAACTTGTTTCACAAGTTACTCAAAATTTGTCGCACGAACTTGTGAAATTTTCAAAGTTGTGCATGATTATGAATTGGGTTTGGACCAAAAATGGTTTTAACCCTCTTTAGGTTCTGAATCAAGGGCTGGAACCCCAAAAATTTGACATTTAAATGCCTGATTCATGTTCTGAGTTTCACATACTTCGCAGAGCAACCAGAACTTGGCTCTGCGAAGTCAGGTTCTAGTGTGTTCGCAGTGCGAGCAATACTTTGCTCTGCGAAGTATGCGAATTTTCAAACTCAGAAGCTGTTTCTGAACAGAAGTTCAGAAACTGCTTCTAAGCAAGTTTCAGAACCTAAAGGAGGTTAAAAAACTTTGCAAAATTGAAGAGAAAGGAGGGTAAAAACTTAGTTTCAAGGCTTGGCCCCTTTGAGGTCCCTTTTGAGTTTCAAAAGGGGTTTTTGTGCACAAAACAAATTGAACAAAGCAAGTGATGAAAGCATCAAACACAAAGCAAAATACAGATTAAAGGAGACTTACAGAACTCCTAGCAGTGCTTGAGCAATAGATTGGAAGTGGTTTGCTTGCTTGGTGAGCGGTTATGAACAATGTTCTAATTGGTTTGTGATGAACTGATTTGGTGCTGCAATGCAAGAGATTTTGGTATGAATTTCGTGTGAGTAAGGCTGTGTATTTCAGGTTTTTTCAATGTGTAATGGCTCTCTGAATTGGTCTCTAATCCTTGGGCCTTGGCACTCTTTTTATAGGCCAAAATGCAAATCTATGTGATGATGGCAAATCTCTAGATTCTAGCTGGTTTGTGGGCTAAATCCAGGCTAAAACACTTTGCATTTAATGCTAATGGATAGAACTTGCTTTGGCTTGTGCCAAGGGGCAATGTCTTGACTGATCTCAGCCACAAATGCCATTAATTCTAGAAGGTAATGATGAGAAAAAAACTGTAAAACAGGGCAGCTGCAAAAGGGGTGATTCTTGGGATCAATCCTTGCAATCTTGGAAGGTCAAACAATGAAAACGTGTACTGCCATGTACAGGGAGATTGGGGGAAGCAAAATGAGCATGTGGGCTTATGTATGGGAGGAGAAATCCAGCTCAAAACAGGGCACACCAAACAGCTTTTTTGCAACAAAAACCACTTGTGTTTGACTGGTTTTGGCAGAGAAAAAGGGAAGGAAAGGGATCAAGCAGCTGGCTGGCAAGCTTAGGTTGGGTGATGGGTCAATTTGGAGGGACAAGAGCTGACCAAGGGCAGCCAATTTGATTGATCACATGATAGGTTGGAAGAAAATCCTTCTTTCCTTTTACCTTTAATGTCACACATTCATTTTTGCCTTGCTGCACCAAATCAGTCACAAAATAGCAATAATAATAGTAATAATACTAAGAATAACAATTGTAGTTGAAAGCAAAAAGGATAAACCAATATATAAAATTCTGCAGAAAATTTCGCAGAGGTCGCAGTGCGAAGGTGATTTCGCACTGCGAACTTCACTTTTTTTGATTTTTGTATTTAAAATTAAAAGGTGGAAAATGAATAAAAATAAATGATAATGATAATGATAAATGCAAAATGCAAATGATAATGAAAATAAATAAAATAGTAAATGACAATAATAATGAAAATGATGATAATAAATAAAAAATGATAAAAACTTAATAATATTAATAAAAATAAAAACCCTAATAGTAGTAAAAGATAATAATGATATTATTAAAGAAAAATAGAATAACAAATACATTAATAATATTAAGGATAATGGAAATGCTAACAATGATAATGATAAAATGCAAATAAAATACTATATCAAGAATAAAATAATAAAAGGTAAAAATAAATAATGAGACAATAAAAGATAAAACACATAAAAATATAAGTCAAAAAATGGGGTATGACAAACGTGTTCATCAGACTCCGGATTATGCCGGATGGGACTTCTCCAAGAGGGTCGTCCACACGTATGTTAAAGATGTAAACATGTCGAGCAGGCTCCGGATTATGCCGGATGGGACTTCTCCGAGAGGGTTGTCCACATGTAAGTTAAGTTGTGTTCAGCAGACTCCGGGATACGCCGGATGGGAATTCTTCGAGAGGGTTGTCCACACAACGATAAGAGGAGTCTGGTGATTAGCCTCAGATAGGAATTTTCACCGGTTATCAGGGGAATGTGCTCCGGGGTTACTCCACTCGGGGGAATTCCATAAAACGAACTCAGATAATTAATTGTATGTCCAACGCTAACTTTCTAACTTTATGTTAATGTGAAATGTATATGTATTTATTACATAAGTTTATGACCAAGTAGTCATCAGATAGCAGGTATGAGAAAGTGATCATAGGATGTCCCCAGATCACTAAGTATGAGATTAAGGTCTGTTATAAATATGAGAGAGTTATGCAGTGATTCTAGGAGTCCCCTCGATCATTAAGTTATCAGGTTACAGACAGTGATCTTAGGAATCCCCTCGATCACTAGATTAGCAGAACGTAGTCTAGTTTTAGTGACTACACAGTTTATCAGGAACAGGCAGGTATAACCCTTTATGGGAAGAGTTAGAGCTTGGCGATCATAGGAAATCCCCGAGATTGCCAAAAGTAGGCATGGCGACCCTAGGTTTCCCCGAGGTTGCCAGCAGTAGGTTGGGTGGAGCTCACTGAGACATTATGTCTCATCCCAATCCTTCTGGTGCAGGTTCACAGGTAAGCAAGAGGTTCGAGTTGAAGATCTTCAGGGAGGCACTGGATGGAGTGTAGTTGCTCGTCAAGTACCAGCTCAGGAGTTTTTATCAGTCATGTATAAAAGTATTTGTAATGGTATTTGGATTATTGTATAACGAGCCAATTTGTACTCATTCAGTTGTATTTTTTATTATTGAAAAATTTGATGTATCCCGTATCAGTTAACGCACATGCTAATATTCTAGATTAAATTAGTATGGGTGTTACAATCTGCCACCGGGCAATTCTTCCTGTCAAAGCAGGCTTCTCAAAGATGTACTTGATCGGATCCATTTTAGATATCAACCAAGAGGTGTGATTAACCATATAATGACGAAGACGTTTGGCGGCCCAGGCTAGAGCACAACAAGTCTTCTCAAGCATGGAATACCTAGACTCACAATCTGTAAACTTCTTGCTCAAATAATAAATAGCATGCTCCTTCCTTCAGGTTTCATCTTGTTGCCCGAGCACACAACCCATAGAATCTTCTAGCATGGTCAGATACATGATTAGAGGTCTTCCTTCAACTTGAGGGATAAGAATCAGAGGTTCTAGCAAATACTCTTTGATGATGTCGAAGGCTCTCTGGAAATCTTCCGCCCAAACAATCCCTTGATCTTTACGGAGCAGTTTGAATATTGGCCCACATGTGGCAGTCATGTGAGAGATGAATCTGGAGATGTAGTTCAGACGCCCAAGAAAACCTCTTACTTGTTTTTCTGTTTTCGGAGCAGGCATTTCTCTGATAGCTTTGACTTTATCTGGAGCTACCTCAATACCCTTCTGACTAACAATGAAACCCAAAAGCTTCCCGGATTTGACACCAAAAGTACACTTGTTAGGATTCAAGCGAAGTCGATACTTTCTCAGACGTTGGAACATTTTAAGCAAATACTCGACATGTTACTCTTCACTTCCTGACTTGACGATCATATCATCCACATAAACTTCAATTTCCTTGTGCATCATATCGTGGAAGAGAGTAGTCATGCCCCTCTGATAAGTTGCGCCTGCATTTATCAAACCAAACAACATTACTTTGTAGCAGAAAGTTCCCCAAGGTGTAATGAAAGACATCTTCTCTCTGTCTTCAGGTGCCATCTTGATTTGATTGTAATCGGAGAAACCATCCATGAAAGAGAAGACTTTGCACTTGGCGGTACTATCGACCAATACATCAATATGAGGTAAAGGGAAATCATCCTTTGGACTGGCCTTGTTCAGATCTCGGTAGTCGACACACATTCTGACCTTACCATCTTTCTTCGGGACTGGCACTATGTTGGCCAACCATTGAGGATATTCAGATGTAACAAGGAAACCTGCATCAATTTACTTTTGCACTTCATCTTTGATCTTGAGAGCCATATCGGGATAAGTTCTTCTCAGTTTCTGCTTAACTGGCGGACATTCGGGCTTCAACGATAAATGGTGCTCCACAATATCAGGATCTAACCTCGGCATATCTTGGTATGACCATGCAAACATGTCCACATATTCTTTGAGCAGTTCTATCACCTTCTCTTTAACAGTTGCTTCGAGCAATGCCCCGATTTTGACCTCCTTCTTATCTTCCTCAGAGCCCAAGTTAATCACTTCCAAAGCTTCTTCATGAGGTTGAATGATCTTCCTTTCATACTCTAGTAACCGAGAGATCTCATCGGGAATCTCTTCATCCTCCTTCTCTTCAGCTTGGTAGACAGGGGACTCAAAGTTGGGAGAGAGCATAGGGTTACGGTGTTCAACGGGCTTATTGATGTTCAGTCTGCATATGATTGATGATTGATTTTAGTAAATGAGTGAAAAATGTAGACCTTTTGAAATTGATTGAAAAGAAAAGAAAATATTTTTTGGGTTTTTTGTGTTACCGTTTTTTCTAGGAAAAGCAGTAAAATAAAAATAAAAGTTGCGAAAGAAACGACAATTTTTCATTGATAGTGGTAACTTGAAAACAAAAGTAGAGCCCTACATGATTTCACTTTCGTCTCGGGCGAAACGAAAGGATTTTTTTTTTGAAAAAGGAAAACAACAAAACACATTACTTGGACACATGTGTAACTGAAGGAACATCAACATCGACCCAATTGCAGCAAACCCCTCCTTGTGTTTGCACGACCACATCCATTTTCTCTCTTACGTTTGCACGAGTGTTGTAGGTGCGAGTTGGTTTTGGATGAGGACGTCAGACCACTTTCTTGGACTGGGGCAGAAAGACCTTTTTTTTTTAAAAGAACAAAATGTAAGACTCGGTTTGGAAACTATGAATGCAATATGATGCATGACATGTGTATGCAATAAACGGACAATTTTTATTTTATCAAAGGACTTATCAAAGTAATTGCAGACATCATAGTTGAACATTCATTTGAGCATTAAAACATTACAAAAGAGTTCCCTTTTTAACAAACAAAGCCAAAGGACAAGCTCAAAAGTTCTTTTAAATAGCCTTATTGCAAAGTCCATATCTATGATGTTCACAAAAAAAACTTGTCTAAGTCCTTTGATATTTAATGGAAAAAATATTTATGAATGGATGCATGTATGCATGATTATGCTAAAGAACAGAGAAAAGCATGGTGAGGTTAAGTCCACAATGTTGGAGTCGAGGATAAACACGCCATTTGGTAGGGACTATGGTTTCACATGTACCTGTATCACGGGTTCTACCAAGCTCCCAAAGTCATTGACCACTTCCAAATATTGTCGAATTACGGGACTACTCCCGGTCCAACAACGTTCGTAGGAAAGTCTCGTTTGGGTGTAGTATCGCGTATCAACCAATTCAAGATTACTCTTGATCAGCCACCACACTACGTCCTAAAAGGCCAAGATGGGTTAAAGGTAACCCTAAAGGTCCTCAACTTCATAGGCACTCAAAAATAAGAATGCCAACCATGACTACTCATGACGACATAACTATATTCTCAAGGAACCTCCATTGAGTGGGGTTATAACATGTGCCACATCTAAGATTTACTCTCGGAAAGACACTTTGATTATACCACCATCCTATCTTATATTTCCCTCAAGTCTGGGTGTAGGACTTATCTCACCACTCACGTAAAAGGAAAAGAAAACACATAGACACGTATTTACACTCTTATTTTATTTTAAGCAAGTTATAGCACAAAATAATTAAATAAATTCAAGTTAGGCTCAAACCTCCTAGAGAAGTCCCCAATGAAGTCGCCATTTCTGTCGCGGTGATTTTCGGAGATCAAGCTATTGATTAGCGTTGACTCACTAATTTTATTTCACGACTGAACTTTTAATTTTTCAATAGAAAAGGGGAAAAAGTTCTAAATTACCACATTTTTTAAAGATTTAGGGTTTGAGGGTTAGTTACGTAGGGAAGGTGTTAGCACCCTAAACGTTCGTAGTATTCTACGAGAACCTCTTGATTTTATTTATTTATTTTTGGCTATACCTTGCTTATATATTTTTTTTAAAGAAAGAATTAGAGTAGTGAGAAAAAAAATTGTTTTTTATTTTTTATGATTTGGAAGGACAAGGTCATTTGCGTACGTACCCGTGAGGGAATCAAAACCACGTAGTTCGAGGTAAAAATGCTGATTGATTTGTTTTTGTATTTTTTTATTAGTTTTGAAAAGGTTTTAAAGATAAAATAAGGTCAAGTGGCAGAAATAATATTTGTTTGTATTTTTTATTTTTTGAAAATGATTTAAATGTTATTAAAATGGATTAATGGTTATTTAAGAAAATAAAAGAAGAAAAATGGGCACTTGATTGAAAATCAAGGTTTGTTTAAGAAAAGATTTTTTTGAGTTTTTTTTTATTATTTGCATGTTTTTGTTTCTTTTTGATAATAAATAACTAAGACCTAAAACATAACAAAAAGCTAAATGCGAGTAACTTCCGTTGTGACGTTGGATCACCACGAAACCCTTTTGAAATTAAACTAACCTAATATTTTTTGCATTTTTTTGTAAAGCGAAATAAATAAATAAAATAAAAGACACATGCATGATTCTTCTCATTTATAATTTACATTGGTTCTAAATACATTCTAAAGCTATGCAATAAAAAACAAATGACGAACAAGAACTACAATGACAATTAAAGATAAAAATGCATGAGATGATTGTTAGATATGAACAAATAAAATGCTTAAAAAAAATAATGAAAGGAAGAAAAACACACAATAATAAAAACAGGGGGTGCATAGAATAAAAAGGGGGTAAGTAGAAATAAGAAAAAAAGCAGAGAAGAGGAAGAAAGAGCTGGGTCGGAAAGAAGAATTCTGGCGCGGTGGCCGGCGGTGGCGCCACCGCGCCGGAGTTAAAAACTCCTTTTTTAAAAAAAAAATTTGGTTTTACAAAGCCTTTCTTTCTCTCTTTTCAAACCTTAAACAAAAATCTCAAAACCTCCCTAAAAAAACCCTAGATCTAAGTTAGATGGAACTACCTTTTTTGTGTTTTTGGTTTGTGGTTTGGATTTTGATGGAGAGGCCGCGACTTGTGGCTATTGTGTTTGGTTTGTGTTGTTTTTTGGTGTGTTGGGAGGTGGTTTTGTGGTGGTTTCGGTTGATGGAGGGGGGCGAATTTGTGTTTGTGGATTGATGGTGAATGATTGTTGGTTTTTTTGCTTTGATTCGTGTGTTTGTGGATTAATGGTGTTGTGTTGTTGTTTTCTGTTGGCCGAATTTTTTTCTCTTTTTTTCTTGGTTGCTGGAGTGTGTGCTTTTATATACACATTGGGGTGGACTTTTGACAATAAGGAGACAAAGATTAAATCCCCATCAAATGGGGTTAAAGCCATTAAATTACATATGCCAAAGCCATTAAATCAAACATTTGACCTTGACCTCTGACTTTGGACTTTGGACAGATTTGATTAGTAATAAAGACCAGAAAAATAACCATTAAGAATAAAAATAAAAACAGAATAAATGAAAAATAAAATAAAAATAAAAAAAATCCAAAAATTAAATAATTAGAAAAGAAAAAAGATAAAAAAAACTAAAGTAAAATAAAATATTAATAAAACTGAAAAAAGTCGCTTTCGGAACCCTAAATGAGGTATTTTAAAATACCTCTGCCGAAATTTCGTCTGAAACGACGAAAAATTCCGAACCAAAAAGACGAGTAAAAAAGAATTTTAGATCAAAAATTGGGGTATGACAGAGAACGGTAGTTAACTACAACCAGTTTTATTCCAACAGTAATTAACTACCGTTTGGGGTATTTGCGTCATTTCAATGTGTTTTTAGAAACTTTTATTCGGGAAAAACTTTTTCATTAATCTATGCGATGGGTAGTAGTTGCCTTGGGAATACGTTATTCGCTTGTTAGTTCCCCATAATGATATAATGATATGCATTTAATGCCAACCCCCTAGTGGTTGGCCTTCTTGTTTCATTCAAAGCAGTATCATATTTATGTAGATTGAAATTGAGCCAATTATCCAACCAAACCCAATTTGTACCTTTTTTTACACAAAAAATAACCAATTTGTAGCTATATACTAGCGCACACTAATAATATGGACAAGGGAATCGGTGTTGAATTAGCTACAAGATCTTCAATTGAAATGGGAAATTCAGTAGTTGATGAAGAATTTGAAGGCAAAGAAGCTTCATTGCTACGTATTGTGGAGACTTTCTTGCGTTTGTTTCCTATTTGTTTATGTGTAACAGCTCTTATCATTATGCTTAAGAATTCAGAGGAAAATGAGTATGGTTCTGTTGCCTATTCCGATCTTGGTGCTTTCAGGTATCAATCAAGTTTACCAAATTTTGTAGGTAGTTTTAATTATGTTTTTAGTTTTTTTAACTCTACTTAAATTGGATCCATAAACATAAGGATATTATTCAATTGTTTTGAGCTAAGGTGTTGGTTTGTGAAGAATGTTTTTTTTTTTTTGTTTTGTTGTTGCATTGTTGACAAATGAAAACTCACTTGGTCATTTGATAGAGGAGGGAGATTTTTGTTTGTTTGATTAATCTTTGAAATAAGGTGCAAAATTTTTCCAACTCAATTTAACTACTTTCTAACATTGAGTGATTCAGGATATTTGAAGGAGAGATTCGTTTTCAAAGAACTAATTTGATTGGTGATTTTTTTTTGTTGTTGAATTTGTTTTTTTCTTTTTGATAGGTTGTTGAATTTTGTTGATTGTTGAGATTCAATTGATTGAATCTTATATTTATTTTTTAAAATTCTGAAGTACCTTAAAGTTTGGTCGGATACAAGAGATAAAATTTGTTTAACATTTATATACAGGGAAATGCTAGCAAGTGTCTTTGAGATAGTACTTGTTTAAAAGTCAAAATAATTTTTTTTTTTAAATTGTGTATTCAACAGGTTTAAACTTAAAAAAAGAACCCTTTTAACATACTCATTGAAACTTAAAATTTATACTCCCTCTGTCCCTTTTCATATAAGTAGTTTACAAAAATCACGGGTATTAAAAAAAAAATATTGGAGTAATAAAATTGTCTCAAATGTGTGTGACTATTACTATATTATCTTTAATTAAATATATATTTAATGTTAATTTTTCATATACCAAAACAAATTAGTAGTATTAATAAGAGGTATATTTGAAAAAAAGAGTAATCAATACATCTAGGAATTTGTATACGATCTTATATTTAGGGACACAACTTTTTTGTAAACTACTTCTATAAAAAGGGACGAGGGGAGTAAATCATTTCCTTTTTTGAATCGTCTTTGGACAAAAAACAAGATGTGGTTGTGTTTTTTTTGTGATGCATGTATTATCTTATAAATCAATATAGTAAATTGCAGAATGCCAAGAATATGAGAAATGAGGGTTTTTGGACAAAATTAGATGTTTTTGATTGTAAACTAATGTTCAGCATAATCTTCATAGACAATATGAGGATACTTTCTTTTTATAAAACGATACTTTTTTTGTTGTTTAAATGGTACTGTACGGAGTACAAAATATTCTTGTTTAAATCCTGACCTGCACACAAGAAGTGCAAGACCAGTATTCATGAACCAGACATTACAAAGAGATCATCAACGAAATAGTAAGGAAACAAAACAAAATAACTAGTTAGGTAGTATACTCAAACATTGAAGAAGATTATTCCACCACACATGAAATATATCATGAACCAATCTTATTTTGGGGTTTGGATTTTACATTTTGTAGGTATTTGGTGCATGCCAATGGTATCTGTGCAGGATATTCACTATTCTCAGCAGTCATTGTAGCTGTGCCCCGCCCTTCAACCATGCCTAAAGCTTGGGCATTCTTTTTGCTTGACCAGGTCAATATCTCACTTTTTCTTGAATGAGAGGAGTGATTTAGATTTCTTACCATGTTGATAAGTACTTCAATTTAATGTGTGATGATATTATATTTTTAAGTTATGATGGTCTAAAATATTAATTTTATTAGGTGAACATAACATTACCCATAGAGTTTGGTTGGGTAAGTACCATTCATCCAATCTTTCAATATCATATCATATTTTTATTTTCATTTATTTTAAAATAAATTCAAATGTAAAATAAATTTTGCCAACAAGTTAATGATATCCAACCAAACTTCAAGGTATCTAAGAATTAACCATATTGGTAATGAATAAGAAAAATACTCAAAAGGATAGAAAATAATTATCCGAAATTAATACAGTCATGCTGTTAAATATTCATATAAAAGGTTTATAAACAATAATATATTTGTAATGTAAATTGTCTTCTTTCAAAAATAAATAAAAATTCTAGTGGGTAATAACATTCAAATTGAAAATGAGGGTTCTATAATATTGAGCATCATATAACATTACATGTTATTTATTACAAAAAAACATTACAGTATATTTTAATTTATACTTTAGTCTTACAGGTTTAAGGTTTAAAATAGTACAGTTCTAACATTCATACTGAATAGGTAGAAGGGAAGTAGAAAATCCAAATATTACAGGGTAGCTGGTTAGCTACCTTGACCCAGAACTTAATTTTGATGTAAAATTTGAAAGTGTTTAGACAATTTTGTCAATATATAATGTAATAAATAAAATATAAATTGATCCACTTGTGTTTGATATCCTATAGGTGCAAACCTACATAATCCTAGCTGCTGGAGCTGTATTAACAGAGGTTCTATACCTTGCTGAAAATGGAGTCCCTACAGCAGGATGGAGTTCAGCTTGTGGATCTTTCGGTTCATTTTGTCACAAGATCAAAGCTTCATTAGTTATCACATTTATTGCTGTGGTTTGCTATATTTTGCTTTCACTCATATCCTCTTATAGGCTATTTAGCAAGTATGATGCACCAGCACAAGTCAACAACTCTAGCAAGGACACTGGCGTTGCTGCTTTCAATGGCTGACCTTAAAATATTAGTCCCTCTGTCCCTGATCATTGGTCATTTCCTTTTAGATTTTTAGTTTTGCTCCAAAACTTTAGTTTGTTTTGAAAATCAATGTAAAATTATACATTATTTTCCCTTGATAATGTGTACATGAATAGTTATATCCTGGTGGATAAAGTACTGATATGTGCATGAATTGAAGTTGCCTTGGTTATAACTATCTTCTATTGGTATTCCAAAATGAGAAGATAATAATCCACATATGCTCCTTGAAGCCCAAACTTAAAGTGCTTCTAAACTAAATGACTTCGTGTATGATTGTTTCCACTTTTAGAGGGATCATAATTGATTCTGGAGGTGTAGAATTGATTCTGACATGTTTTATTGTTGTCGAGTAGAATTGATTCTGCCTCCAGAATTGATTCTACTTGAAGCTAGAATTTGTAGCTTTAGGTTTTAGAACTGATTTTCACACACAAATTTGTAGTTCAACTCACTTTTACATGAATGCATCCAAACACAAATCACTTTTAGTCAGAATTACTTTTAACCAAAATCGATTCTATAAAATCAATTCTATCAAAATCAATACTCCCTATCGCAAAACCAAACACACGCTTCAACAGTATACTTTTTTAATTTTGCTGAAAGCAATACTGGCTTTCATGTGCAGCGTACTTGATAATTACGATTGATGTACTATTTTAAAATAGTACTTAACAAGCTACATGATGTTAGGATTGCAAATCATAGCTATTGGTGGCATATAACATAGGAAAGTCTAAAACTTTTCCACCAGGGGTCAGTTGATTTTTACCATTAGATTAAAAAGAAGTACCGATTTTATTATGGTCTGTTTACACTATATTTTTTTTTGTCACTTTCATTGTCTTCAACCTCTACCTATGGAATTTTACACTCACTTTCAATGAAGAAGAACAACATGATACAGCAACAAGAACCACACGAGTCCAATAATCATCATCAACAACATCTCAAATGGCACAATAACCAATAAATCATGAAAATAACAAATTAAGGGTACCCTTATTCTTACTTGCTCAACATCTTGATGAACAAGTTCATGGCAATCAAAATTGGTTTTTGCAGCATGCTCTAAAAATGAAGAAAATAACACAGACCGGTCAGACCCAGATCAGAAGAAAGACAAGATTTTAATATGAAAACAAAGGAAAATGTAGGAAAAAGAATAAGAAATATAGTTGCAACAAGGACGGCAAGAGTAAATCTAATTGTAACAAAGAGCACCCTGCATCTTCTCCTGTAATGCTTGCAACTAAAAATCAAATACCCACAAAATTAAAATAATTAAAAACAATGAAATTTGAATCAAAATGAAAACCGAGGAAAAAAGTGAAAGGAGAAACACCATATCTCATCTTCCCAAAATCAAGACGTTCAATGGTAGAATGGTTGAAGGAGAGTTGAAGTTGATTTGTTTGAAGGAGATTCGGTGGTGTTGGTGTTGGCCTGTTGGGTGAGAGAGACATGGAGGAAAGAGGATGGTTGGGAAAGATAGTGTGAAAAAAATTTAGTGGTGAGAGAGCATGATAATACTTTGGTCTTCCTTTGATCAAATGGCTAAAACCAAACTGACCCATGGTGGGAGAGTTTTAGACTTTCCATGTTAAATGCCACCTGATTGATTGACAAACTAACTTTTCTTACTTTTACTCAAATCATGGTTTGAGACATCAATTCAAGTTTTTAAAAATAAGTCATATAATTTGCCAAATATGTTGTTTCTGGGTAAAATTTGAAATGCACAAACCAAACTGGGATTTGGGAGATACAAAGTGTAATATCTAAAATACAGGTACTCTAATAGAAGTACTCGATAGATCCCTAGTATGGATGCAAATACGGTTTGGATACGTTTATGGTACGTCTGAAATCTTAAATTTCAACACTTTTCCTTTGCTGTTAAACAAAGCCAAATAAGAAAGGCCAACACTCCAAAATCTACCAAATATAAACCAAAAACAGGGGAATAGTGAGTGTATCAAGCTATCTTTTTATGCTAATTTACTTTGACCACTAGTACACGACCTAGATTCTACCACAAGAACTAATTATAAGTCTGCAACGAGACATCTGATTTAGTCACGAATGAGTAAACAACCTGTCAATTGAGGACTACACTCTGCAGGATAATCACATAACAAACTTCTCCGAAAGTTATTACGTCTGTATTCATACAAAACAGTGATGAATATCCAAAAACCCATGTTGAAACTCTAAATTTGTCCTTATTGTAACATACAAAGGCTATCAAGAAAATAAAACGCAACAAATTTTGAACTTACATTATTCATTTGCAGTCCTTGGTCTTATATTATTTAATAACCTCATTATCAAAAGGGTATGGTAGTAGAGATAAAAGTTCAAATCAGTGGCTTGCAGGCTGATTGATAAGACTCCATCCAAATGAAAGTGTACAAAACATAAGCCCCAGTAGCGCCGGCATAAAAAATCCCCTGTTAGCATATAAATTCAGTTAGATATTAATCAATCATGGTTTTAATTACAGAAATAACACTTATGGTTAATTGTAAATTTTAATCACCCGAGTTTGAGACGGTTCTCGGGTTTGCCTGTGGCATAGCCTACAAAGTAGAAGTATCTAGCAACAGTGTAAAGTACTCCAAGGACAGCACAAATGGAAGGATGCTTCAGCCCTCCCAAAATCATCAACATGAAGAAAATGGGCATCGTTTCCAGAGAGTTTTGGTGCCCTCTCTGCACTCACCAACACAGAAAATTATCACAATTCACAAAATAGATAGACAAAAAAAGAATCTATGTTAATAATAAAAAATATTTTTTATTTTTTAATCAGCAAATGTTATTAAAGACAAACTCGTGCAAGACGCAATAAAAAGTTCGCGCAAAGGAATAAGAAAGTACAAAAGTGCCGTAAAGATGTGGTACACATAAAACAAAACTCCATAAACCCACCCCTACAACCACTAGAACTCAGAGCTGCCCCGAAGGAAAGGAAACCGCAACAGCCGATGGCCAAAAACTGGCAGCAACACACAGTCAGTAATGCAGAGAGTAGAGCCGCATCATACCAGTCCCTCCAAAACTCAAACCAGACCAGTAGCACAGCCTGTGCGCAATCCAAAACCAGCAGTACAGCAGACAACACTGAACTGAAGGCGGCAGGCCTAACCTCATAGCAAAACACCAAACTGCCCTCCCTTAGCATAGCAAGCAATCACTCGGGTTCCAAGTCCATTTGCAATATAAACATGACGGCGTATTCGTCCTACCCAAAATCCAACACCACGAAATAACTTTCACCTCTTCCACTATCTCCTCCACCCCTTTCATCGTATTATTACAAATGTGATCATTGCAACCTCAAACCTTTTCGTATTTTCTTATTCATTGACCCTCCTTCCCAACACTCCCCATGGACAAACAAGTTTGGAGGAGTGATAAAATTAAAATCAAGCCAACGCATCAATTCCAACCAAATATTCCTCACCAAAGAACAATGTAAAAAATGGTGATTGGAAGAATCAATCACACCAAACACAAGTAATAGCACTTTCCATTGGTAACACATTTCTTTTATGAAGATTGATCCTTGTCGGAATCCGGTCAAGGAGAATCTTCCAAGAGAAGGCTACCACCTTCGACGGAGCCCTAGACTTCCAAATTTGAAGAAACACCCTCTTTTCATCCTCCGTACGATTGTCCTCCCTTACTATCAAGCCTTCCAACTTGCCATACATAGATTTTACCGAAAAAAACCCTACTTCCTCCAACTTCCAAGTCCACCTATCATCTTCTTGACGCCTTGTAAAGCCTTCCAAATCTTCCAATAAATTGTTAAAAAGATTGGTCTCCCATACAAAGAAATCACGCCTCCAAGAAAACCCCTACCCTCCTCCATTTGAACCATCTACCCACATCTCCTCCACCGTCGCGTCTTGGTTATTTGCCATAGAGAAAAGTCTTGGATATTCAACCATGAATGACACCTCTCCTCTCCACGCCACCCTTGAAAAACTCGTATTTGTACCGCTACCAACTTTCCTCACCATCTCCGTGTTAAACCAATTTTGACCCACCCGTCCCTCAAGGTTCACCAAGTCCTTCCACCGTCTAGAAGCAAAACGCGGCCAAGTACTACACCTCACCAACAAATCGGTAGCCTTTTGACCAGATTTCTCCACCAACACCTCCTTCCAAAGAGCATTTTCCCCTTGCACCAACCTCCATCTCCATTTGGCTAGTAAACTAAAATTAACCACTCTCACATCCAACACCCCAAGACCCCCATTCTCTTTTGGTTGACAAACTTTCCTCCACTCCACCCAATTAATCTTCCTACCACCCCGCACACCACCCCAAAGGAACTCCCTTTGAATTCTAGTAATCTTTCTTCCAACCTTTTCCGGCATTTGGAATGGAAATAAGCACGGTATTTAAAAGCACAATTCTTCCCCCAAGACTCATGTACTTATTACCCCATGAGTTCAACTTCTTAGAGAGTTTCTCTAATACAGGATCCCATGTTACGACACTACTCGGATTTGCCCCAACCGGCAACCCCGAGTATTTGAAAGGCAACCTTCCTTCACTACAATTCAAAAATTGGCACGCCATTTCCATAAAATCTGACGTAACATTCACCCCCATCAAATAACTTTTGTAGAAATTCACTTTCAAACCTGATGCCATCTCAAAGCCTCTCAACAACACTTTCAAAGTCCCAAGATTCGCCACCGTATGTATTCCTATGCATAAAGTATCATCGGCATATTGAAGATTTGCCAACCTCCTAGCTAGGACCTTGGTCAATAGCTTATAAATACAACCTAGCAAGGAAATAGGCCGATAATCTTTCAACTCCAAAGGTGAGTTGATTTTTGGGATTAACGCCACAAAATATGTCAACAAGGCTTTGGGGACAGCCTCATTGCCATGGAATTGTTAATACTAAATATCATACCCTTTAGTATATATATTTGTAACATATCAATATGGCAAAATAAAGTTCTGTTCATCAACTATACCCCAACAAGGAACACAGGAATCACAATGTTAATATCATACCAATTAATTATTTTTAACATATGTTAAATATTTTTTAGTATAAAAATTAAATATCGAAAAACCAAAATCAATCCTAGATTATTCAACATTTATCCAGTCAGTTTATTTTGTAAAATTGATTTCAGTTAAAAATGAGTTTAAAGTAAAATGAATCATGTTCGGATACAAGTGAAGTGGATTTAAACAATAAGAGTTTAAGAAACACTTTTTGAGAATAAAAGTTACGAATCCCATGCCCTGTTTGGTTTGGCGGTGGAAGTGTTAAACACACATCTAAATGAGTAATGGCCGTGAAAAAAGAGAAGTTAGAAAACATAGATTTCATAAAGAAAGCGGTTTTCTGCCGCAATATTGCTAAACGCAGCGCCATACCAAACACATGTTTAGCTTCAAATTAGAATCAATTTTAAAGGCAACTTCCGTTATTAACCAAGAATCTCCAAACTTGACAGAATCAATTTTAAGTCTCCAATCACATTTTTCTCTACCAAAAGTGAGTTTAAATATATCATAATCACACTAGGTAAAATAAAATCACGTATCACCCGCAATTGTTGAAGATTCACTGTACTTAAATGTCACACAATGGTAATACTATGATTAATGAAGCCCCAAGGGTTGGTCTGATGGTGAAGGTTTGGGACCTAGGAGTGTGTTTCTATCTAGGTCTCAGGTTCCAATCCCTTAGTGTCAACAATTCATGTGTTGGCTGAATCCATAGTCCATACAGAGCAAACTCACTTTAAATAATAAGACCCCGCTAGTGAATGGTGGGATTGGTCCCAGATTAATATGTTCTTCAGTCAGATACCGAGTTTAATAAAATAAAATACTAGGGTATCTCAAAAGCTAAAAACAAAAGACCAAACACTTTCAGCTTGAGGCTTGATCCATAGAAAGATACCTGAACGCAATTGAAGAGCTTGGCATCTTTGTTTTCAGATTCAGAAGCATAAAGGGTTGGATAATAAACTTTGTACCTGTGAGGAATTTCAACAAACATCTTGTAAACAAAATCACAAAACTTACATCTATAAAAAACAAATTGAAGCAAAGAAAAAAAAAAGAAATTACTTCTTGCGAGCTTTGCCAACTTGAAAGGTCATGAAGAAATTGAGGAAGGTGTAGAAAACGAGAACGATTGCCACAAAGCCATATTCTTTTGGTAACAATTCTATCAGTGTCGCCATTTTTGGATGATGGGTTTGTTTCTTTTTCTGGAAGAACGAAAATTTCAACGAGATGAGTAATGTACTGGTGTCGTGGATGTGTCACAACGTGAGACAAGACAACATATAATAAACCAACGTAAGACAAATGATGTGTTTTTTAAATGAAAATTGATATTCGCAAAACTATTTTATAACAACTTTTTTTTTTAAAAAAAAAAAACTATTTTATAATAAGTTTTATGATAATTTTTTTTTATTATTTTGATTTTCGTATTAATATATATTTTTTTTTGTAAAAATATGATTTTCTATTGGTTGTCAAACAAATAGATGTTCAAATAACACAACTCTTTTTAAATCTACATGTTAAAGATAATTTTTATGATTTGGTGTACCTATGTACTCGAATTAAATTAAATTTTATAATTGTAAATGATATAAAATATTACTTTTCAAAAAATAACTCATTTAGTTATTAATTCAAAGATTTGGTGTATCTATGTACTCAAATTTTCGAGTGTACCATAAAATTTGTCATAAAAAATGATGTTAGGTGGACAACTCGTATATGGAGACATCCATTTGACACCTCTGTCATTGTTGTTGGTTGGCTAACCATAAAGCTTCAACTATTCACGACGATCATCGGCTGAGCATGGACGGTCGTCGGCGAAGCTCTGATGGTCTCTCGATGGTCACAAGCCTCCCATCATTATTAGAATTATTAATTTACTAGCATAAATTCAACTAAAGTACGTATGTAGTTTTCGAATTCTCTATAATTATGATGTATATTTGAATTTATGTAAAAATTTGAAAAAGAATTAAGTTGATAAGGATAAATTTGTTCAGAAAAATGTCCAATCAAAAAGTAGTTAAACGTTAACTTTAGATTTGCTTTTATATGTCTTTGCGAGCTTAGCTAGTTAGTAGGGACATTGCATTATATATGTCGGCCGAGTTCGAACTCCGGACACTCACTTATTCATTGACTAGTGTTCCAACACAACATCACAATCTCAGTTGTGTGAATCCGACCCCATCGTCGCATGTGCTCGACGTCACCACCACTTAACGTGGTACCTCATTCGAAGGACATCACTATTGTGCATGGTCAAGATGATGAAAGATCTCGTGTGATAGAAGAGTAGAGTCGAAATTCTATGCGAGAATATTGATTTTTTTTTTTTAATATTTTCATTATCTTTTCTCATCCAATAGACTAATCCAATGGTTAACAATAGGACAAGAGAGGTAGTAGGAGGGGATCCAAATCGGTCTTCTCTCACTATCCTCTAATTCTCTATCACTAACTGAAAAAAAAAAAAAATCAGTCCCAATCAAAATTTAAAATTGGGAAGAGTTCTCCGGTGAGGCCTTTATCAGTCTTAAGCTGAGCTCAAACATTTTTTTTTTGGAAAATGATATGGTGTTCCCGGGACACTGGTTAAAGAAGCAAATATAGTAGGCATTGTATTGAAATTGTGTAGTTAATCCTTCAAAAGTCAAAAAAATATCATTTACAATTTAAAACTTTTTCTTTGCTTCCTTAATCGGTGCTCCCGAGGGACTGGTTATCATGACCTTTTTTATTTTTTTAAATTCCGGAAAATGGGTCGTGTAGTGACTCAGATGTGGAAATGACCAATATGATGGTCAGTAACAGCTGACCCCTTATTGTGTATATGTGAGTATATTTAGCTCTGTTTGCTAATACCATGGGTATAGTGTTCATCCGATTGTATGATGCAGCATCTGTTGGCCTCACATGATTATCTCGAGGGAGTGAATCAACAAAATAGTGATGTAGGATTGTTTTAGAACAATTGCCATATGACTTTTTCTAATGATTTTAGCATCGACCAAACACTCGTTGTGGTAAATGAATATGAGCAATCGAGGAATTTAGATATTGTTTTTCGATGGTGACACTGGAATCGAGATAAGGTCTCTACAAGGACAAAATGGACAACCATACATGAAGCCGGTGATGCAAGCACAAGGTGGTGCACCAAGGAGATCATGATTGGGAGGATTTGTTATGCATTCCCTTGTTTCCGATGAGAGGATGGAAGATGGGAGTTGTGCACCAGAATGCGAGCAATCAAGGAATTTGGCTATTGTTGTCCTTGGTAACACTGGTATAAGGATAAAACTCGACAAAGAAGAAATGAAGAGCTAAACATGAACCCAGTGATGCAAGCACAAGGTAGTGTGTCGCGTAGAATACGATTAGGATATGTAACACATTCCCTTGTTTTTGAGGAGACTACAAAAGATGAGAGTTTGAAGAAGAAAGCTTCAGAAAACCATGATGTTGCTGCTGAGTGTGTCGCCGACCCAAAGAAGACATCTCCAATGTCTGCAAGAGAGATCTGTTAGCAACATGTTACAACTGTAGAATCCAACTTGGGGTCAAAAAACCTTCTGTTGGGCAGGGTCCATTACATTTCAAAGACATCCTCAATTAGTGATATATGGTATAACGTTTTTGCATTTGTTTCGCTATGCCCTTTTTTTCCTTCTTGTTTGATTACTTGATCAAATAATTGATTGGCCGATCAATCTACTTTCAAAACCTTAATCTTTTGTCTATGAACTTATTTTGTTTGTATGATTTTTATGTTCTTGAATTTAGCCTTTTATACTATGTGATAGGATGACAGGATATGATAAAACTATCATACCCCCCTAAAAAAAGTATGCAAACTTTTCTTAATGAGGAAACATGAATGCAAATATCACCGGTTAGCATTTCGAATTTTGACTGTGTCAAAAAATTTAAATGACAATTTGATTTATATAAAAATACTATTTTTTACTAAATAAAAGAGTCTATTTATGTTGTCAAAAAGAAAAGAGACTATTTATTTTTAGATACTTGATATAATATTTTTTACTTCAAAAATTATTTTGTAATATTATTTTTGACTCTAAATTACAGTTTTAGTTACAATTATTTTTTTCAGTTGCCAAAGCTACATAAACTAACTTCTTATTATGATAAGATGACTAAGTAAAAAAAAATATTATAATAAAAAACTGTTTTATATTCTAGCTTTTAAAATGTTATTTTAATATTGTTATCTTGACGACAAAGGATAGAGGTACATGTTAGCATGGTCTTTTTATATAGCATTCATATACTTCGGATCAAAAACATGTTTAGTGCAATATTAATTATTAAATACTGTGCAACACATACTATCCCATATGATAAAAAAAAATTAAGGAAAAGAATAGAGTACAAAAACATCATTTTATATTTCTAACATTTTAACTATGTTTATATTCCAGCAAAACGACAATCATCTATATTCAATTACTTTTATTTTATCAAATTATTATTGATGTCTACATGTTAACGCTAGTATCTTATGTCCATTTTTTTGGGTAAAGTCTTATGTCTATGTGTATGTTGATATATAGTTGTTTTATTGCGTGCATGCAGAGGTGGGAAGAAAGAATGGCCCATCAACATCGTTCGGCAAACTGGAAGACTGAAGATAACAACATGATTCTAGAGCTCTTAGAAATATATTAGCTGCATCTAATTCTTTTTCTTCGTCTTCTGTTGGTTTCAATAATCTTAGTAACAGAGGATCAGGAACTACTGATCAATCATGGCCATCCACATCAATATTGTGGAAACATAAACACCACGACTACTAATGGTGTATCGTCCATCCTGGCTATAGATAACATGCCATTCTCCTCCTTATATTCAACTATTGGAGGACAACCTGGAGATGAACCTACTATACATGTTGCACCTGATGCTGGATATAATTATCAAAGAAGTGCAACAAGTGAATTAGGTTCAGCTCCAATAGTTGGATATAAGGAGGAGAATGACATGTTATCCATGGCCAGGATGGACAATACACCATTAATAGTCGTGGTGTCTGTGTTTCCAAGATATTGATGTGGATGCCGATGATTGATTAGCTTATTAGTGGTTCCTGATCCTCTACTACTGAGATTAATGAAACCAACAGAAAACGAAGAAGAAGAATTAGATGCAACCAACATATTTCTCGGAGGTCTAGCATCATGAACTAGGCTGTTATCTTCAGTCTTCCAGTTTCCCAAACAATGTTGATGGGCCATTGTTTCTTCCTACATGTATGCTCATAATAACAACAACTATATATCAACATAAACATAGACATAAGGCTTCATAAAAAAAAATAGACATAAAATACTAGTGTTAACATGTAGACATCGATAATAATTTGATAAAATAAAAGTAATTGAATATAGATGATTGTCGTGTTGATGGAATGTAAACATAGTTAAAATGTTAGAAATATAAAATGATGCTTTTGCACTTTATTCTTTTGCTTAATTTTTTTTTTATCATAGAGGACAATATGTGTTGCACATAATTTAATAATTAATATCACACTAAACATGTTTTCGATATGAAGTATGAATGTTACGCAAAAATATCATATTAACATGCGCATCTATCCTCTGTTGTTAAGATAATATTAAAATAACATTTTTAAAGTTAGAATAAAAAATATATTTTTTGTTATATTTTTTTCTACTTAGTCTCAGATTATAATAAGTTAGTTTTTGTAGATTTTGCAATTGGAAAAAATAATTGTAACTAAAATTGTCATTTAGAATAAAAATATTAATGCAAAATAATTTTTAGAGTCAAAAATATTTTATATCAAGTATCTAAAATTAAATGGTCTCTTTTAGTTTTACAAGATAAATAGTCTCTTTTAATTAAAAAAAATATTATTTTTTTATAAATTTATTTGTCATTTAAATATTATTATGTTGACGGGTGACGTTTGCATTCATGTTTCCTCATAAAAAAAAAGTTTGCATACTTTTTTTTGGAAAAAAAATATAGTTTGCATACTGGGTTTTACATATAAACACATAGGAGATATGTGTGACTGTGTGTAAAATTTCGACCACACATATAATTAATCTTTTTTGATAGAGACATGTATAATAGATTTGTTCCTAAAAAAAATGTATAATAGATCTGATTAAGTATAAGAGTATACGAGCATAAAATTTCGAACATATAAAATGTACGTGTTAATATAAGAATATTAAATTTACTTTCACATAGTATAAAAGCCCAAATTCAAGAACATCAAAATCATACAAACAAAATAAATTCATAAACAAAAGATTAAGGTTTTGAAAATAAGATTGATCGCCCAATCAATTAGTTGGTCAAGTAATCAAACAAGAAGGAAAAAAAGGGGGCATAGCAAAACCAAACCAAACCTTGAAAAACATAAGGGAACAGAATCAGGTGGTCATGTGGAGCATATTAATTTCATACACTGCTACAATAATATTAGATTCGCATCCAGTGATTAATTTCACACAATTTTTTGAAGCAGATTAATTTCATAGATTAAAACGATAGTTCAAGAATATATACCTAAATAGATGAGCAGATACAAGAATTGATGGGTGCTGAACAACCAGAAACTACTGATAATTGCTACCTCTCAATCACACTAATGGTTTCTCTCGCTCTCTACTCTCTTCTCAATAGGCAATATGAAAGGTGAAAATGACACTAAAGAGAGCTTCAATTTATAGAGAAAATTGGAGGGTCTTTACTAGGAAGATATTATTTTTAATTCATTGACCAAAAAAAAAAGGAAAAAGATTATTTTAATTCTTGTCTAAATATCTTTTAGAAATTAGTTTCGTGGTACATGCACTTAATGATGATAATAGACTCTGAATGACTCGCTTCTGACTAATATTTTGTCACAATACATCCCCCGTGTCCGTTATCAACCTTCTCTCTATGGTAAAACATTTTTTATTTAATTTTTTTCATATAATTGTGACTTTTTTTTGTCAAGTAACCTAGTGGCTAGAGGTCACACATTTTAAATGTGGAGAAGTGGGGTATCCGAGGTTTGAACCCCGACCCCTACATATAATATGTAATATCCCTACCAACTGAGTTAAACTCACGGGGATATAATCGTGACTTTCGTTTGGGTGTAAACTAGGTATCATATGCGCACAATCGCAAAGATTAATCTATCAAGTAATGTATGAATGCGATGGATGGAAAAACTTTCACTCAAGAGAATTTAACATGTTATATTCTTAGAGTTAGATTCAAACTCATGGCTGATGGTTAGGTTGTAAGAGATCCCTTACAATCTCACTCAGATATTCTCGAATAATTGATATATCTTATAATGAAAAAAAAAATCATATCATATAAATCAATCAATATATATAAAAGCATTCAAAGTTTTAAAATATTTAACATGCATAAAATAATATCTTAAGATGTAAAAAAAATATTGAAATACTTTTATATATAGGTGAAATTAATTTATAGGCACAACAACAGTTTAATTCTACGACAACGCCAAAAATTGTTGCAAAAACCGAAAAAACCGTTTCGGTTGGATACTAGAACGGTTTCTTGTCGTGGCAAACCGAGACGTTGTCTTAACAATACACAACGGTTTTCATCACAAACAAGAACATGGTTCAGAAATCTGTAGTATTAGATTCCTTTTAAGAACGGTTCTCGAAGCCTACCACTACAAAATTAGATAATCGTTGTCTATGTGACTCTACCAGAACAGTTTTTTTACCTTCCAAAATTTAGGCGTTGTTTTAGAGTCAAAATGTTGTAGTGAGGATTGAACTTCATTTCTTGATGTTATAAAGTCAAACACTTAGTCCATACGTACAATAATATCAAAATTGTTAGACATGACATTGTGATTGGGGTTTGAACCTCGACTCATCCACTTGTGTGTGTTTTTAAATGGTTATTGACATTTTTTCTATCCAAAAAAAAAAAATCCCTTTGTTAATCTATAAGACTCGTTGACATTTTTTATGCATATTAATTAAGAAAGGTTAATATTGTAATGAACTTTTTTATGCATTTTTTTAGTATGACTATTACTAATTGTCCTTTATATATAACCCTACAAAAGAATTGCGCGCTTTGGATCAAGTTTTCCATGAAACACATAAGGCTTATATAGTTAAATCGTCTATGTAAGTTCGCTAGTTTTTTGTTTTCGTCCCTGTATCTTTTTTTGTTGAAAAACAAACCTTGTAAGTTCTAAACATTTTGCTTCTGGTCCTTGTCGTCTTTATCAGTTAAAAAAACACATATGTGGCTAACAGAGGGTGACGTGGAAATTGTTGACCTGACATACGACATTGATTTGACAAAGTGGATGATGAGTCACACGGTGAGAGGGACCAAAACCAAAAAACAAAATTCGTAGAGGGACCAAAATAAAAAATCGAGAAGACAAAAAATTCAAATTTAGAAAACATGGTTCTTCCATCTTCTTCATGTCTTTCTTCCTTCGTTTTCACCTTGGTTCTTTGGTGAGTACTGATTACACTTCGAGATTATATCTCCCTTCAAACTCTAGTTTTTGGTAGCAAACAAATTTTCGTTCTCTTAAACAAAACCTGAATGGTTTAATTTATGCTTAATTGCTATTTTTATCCCTTAACTATTTTTTTGGTATCACTTTGGTCTCATAGTTAATTTTTGATCCGCCTGATTCTCTTAATTATATTCTTGTCATTCAATTTGACCCCTTCTGTTAGTTTTGAGAAAAAAATGTTAACTCAGATACACGTGTCATTTTGGTATTGGCTCAAAATTAATTTTTTTTCATTCATCTTCTTCATTTGAATCTTCATATCCTAAGAAGGAGTGATGCTTCTCTGGCGATGAAAAAAGTGATGAACAGTAAATCATAATCGATTTGAACGTCAAGGGCTCTCAACTACAACGGATCCACCTCCCTTATCCATTATTGGATTTCGACTCACTCAAGAAAAAAAGAAGGAGCGATGTTTCTCTGGCGTTGAAAAAGGTGATGAACAGTAAATCATAATCGATTTGAACGCCATCGTTTCTCAACTACGGCGGATCCACCACCCTTATCCATTCTGGGGTTTTGATCTGATGGTGAACAATAACCAAGAGAGGGTTTGAGCTCCGCCGCTAGGTCTTCTTCCAGTTCGTCAAGCGCCACCCTTTCAACTCGCGTGCTCGCTTTTTCTTTCACAACCTGGTTCTTGATTTCACCTTGCTCAATGAATTGGATTTGTTTTCTGCGTAATTTTCTGGTTTGATTGTTTCTTTTCTGGACTTTTCTTGGGTATCGAATTTGCTCTGTTGTGGGTGTTTGATCGTATTCTGGGTTGTTTTTGTGCTTGCAGTGTTTTGATGACTGTAGTTCCTATGATTGTTCACTGTTTGTGGGTGTGTTTGGCTTATCATGGCAAATCTTTCCTCTCGCTCAAATGGCTCCACTAATGTTACAAAATATTTTGCACATGCTTTATCCAATTCGCCCAGTATTCCGTCTTCTCAACTTCCAAAGTCGTGTTTTTAGGGAGATCAAATATCAATCAAAATTTCCGAGAATGCATATTTGGCAAGGATTCTGAATTGTCAAATGGTGCTTAACGAAAGGTTCACTCTTCCAAAGGGTTCCTCTCCCATTCGAATGGTAGATTTGAAAGCAAGAATTTCAAAGTTCTAGAATACAAATGCGCCTGGGTCCATGGTGTCTCTGGGTAAAGGCTACTTTGAATTTATATTTTCATCTTTGGAAGACTTAAGTGCAGTAAGATCCATAGGATCTTGGAATCTTACACCGAGTTTGTTGAGAACTTTTGCATGGACTGCTGATTTCAATCCTCACACCGTGCACCAAACCAATGCTTAAGTATGGATCCGCATTCATGGTATTGCCTGTGAGTATTGGCAGCCCACAACTTTGTTTGAGATTGCAGCTACGTTAGACACTCCTTTGACTCTTGATGAAGCCACTAAGAAAAGGACTTTTGGCCACTTCGTTAGGATACTAGTAGAGGTTGATTTGAATTCTGTTTTGCATGAACGAATCGTTGTTGAAAGGGATGACTTTGATTTTTATAACGATATTGAGTATGAGAAACTTCCCCCTTTCTGCTACTCATGTCAGATAATCAGGTATACTATTAAAAACTGCAAGTATCAAATTTAAAAAAACTTCTACAAGTTCAGTAGTTGTGCACAAACAACATGTGGCTAAGCCTATTGCATCAAATGTTGAAGTTGAGAAGGATGTAACGGTCACACCTTTGAGTCCAGTTCTAAACATTGCGGTAGGTAAAATTGTTATAGAAGAGGATCCTCTTCTTACTGATATAATAAGGTCCAAGGACATGGCAGTTACTGGTTATGTAAGAGATATTTTTACTCAGGAAATAGTGATATCTCCTACCATAGTTAGTGCAATTCTTGTGCAACTAATGCAGGTGGAAGACAACTCAGCTCAGACTGAGAAACAAGCTGATGATCATCAAAGTAACAATTTTCCCTACATGCATATCAGTGGCCATTGGAGCGATGCAGTGACAGATTTAGATTATATCCGAGAAGATGATGTTGTATCAAAAGTAAGTATAATTTTATATCGTTTCCACAGGGACTAGTGCGATATTGTAAGCCGTTCAGCAATTGTTATCGTTTCTAAGTAAGGGTTTAATTGATTGTTTGTTTGTAAACCTAATTGAACTACAATGTTGTAATTAAAATTGAGTTTTAACATAGAGATAAATATGTTGGGATTAAACTTCATCAAACCATTTCACATGTATTCCTATAATTGATATTATCGACTCTAACGATCACTCGATATTCTCACGTACTGCTCGGCAAACCTATTTATGTCTAAACAAGATTGCGATTTCGATCGTATCGGTTAATCGATGGTTTCTCGACTTATTAACCAATTCAATAGCATTAAGTCTCAATACTTTCGGTGAGTATCAATCAATACCAAATTCTATGTCTAGAATTTAGTAGTTAATAGTTGTTATCCTAATCTAGATTCAAAGAGTATTTCTCAATATCAAATTGAACCATAATCAAAACATTAAGAACAAGAATAACATCAATATCATAGATGATCTAGAGTCATACAATATTCAATCAAAGGAAATACATGTTAGAGGAATTGATTACATTTAATCCCAACAAAAAGAGTTTAACTACTCATTTTCATGATAAGCTTACAAAGATGAAGAAGAGTGAACTGAATTACCATCAATCCTTGATCTCTCAAGATTTGTTGTTGATTCCGCCTTCAATCCTTGCTCCCTTGTGTTCTCTCTCTTTCTCTCTGAAATTCGCACTCTGGTATTACATCACATCTCTTTTTTTTTTTCTTTCAAGCTTCTGTATATATTTATAGGTATACTGATATTTTAGACTTCGCTCAGTGAAGTCTAACTTCGCTCAGCGAAGTGACCTTTCTTTACCAGTGGGTTTCAGCCACCTCAGCATTTGACTAGTCCAAACCGCCCTTGCTCGCTTAGCGAGCTTGTTACTTCGCTTAGCGAAGTGTTCGCTCAGATGTCGCTGAGCGATATCCTGAAATTCTTGGATTTGGAACTCTCAGCCTAACTTCGCTTGGACTTCGCCTTGAGGTTCACTGAGCGAAGCTTGATGTCCTGTTCGCCTGATTTTCATGACTTTCTGCCAGACTTCGCCTGGAGCTCGCCTGGACTTCGCTGAGCGACCCTTTGAACATCATTTTCTTTCATTTTTGATCTTTAAGTCCAAAGCAATTGAATTTACCTACAAAAAATGGTTGGGATTAGGTCTAACAAGCATAAACTGATATTTATCAATTATTTTCGAGCTTTTACCTAGATAACTTGCAAAACAAGTAACCAAAGTGCCTAAATTATATGTGCATTTTAACTAATTTCTGGCACTTATCAGAAGATGACTTAAATCCCAAGTCACTCATGACATGGAGATTCTACAATCGTATTGGAGGGGCAAAGATGGCATTGCTAGCGTGCCTCAGGTTTATACCGACGAGGAAGAGAGAGCGGCATTCATAAATTAGTTAAAGAATCATTCTAATGCTATGGAAGAGCCTTTCATTGAGGTAGTGTCAAAGAAAAACAAGAAGTAAAAGGGTTTTCATGTTCATTTTACCCGCTCTAGGGGGCAGTCTTCCTGATTGATTCACTTTCTCTTTTTGGTTATTATGTTTCTTTTGTTGTTCCTTTTATTTTAGCTTGGTTTTTTCTTTTTCTTTCTCATTATCTTTTATCGCTTGAGAGGCTTTTTATTTTAGCTTGGTCTTTTTCTTTCTCATTATCTTTTTCTTTCTAGTGGTCAAAAGAATTCATTAATAAAAAATTAGTTTGAGATTTTCTGAATTTTTATTTTTTACAGGCAAGTTTATGAATATGGTGATGAAGGAGAGAGAGGAAGAAGAATAAGAGGGTAAAAATCAATTGGCGATAGTGGGTGTTTTGGTTCTTGTCCTTCTATGAATTTCGTTTTTGGTCCCTCTCACTGTGTGACTAATCATCCACTATGTCGAATATGCGTCGTCTGTCACGTCACCCACTGCCACATCACTTTCCGTTACCCACCTATGTGTTGTAACGGATGAAGACGACAAAGATCAAAAGTAAAACATTTAGAACTTACAAGGTTTGTTTTGCAATAAAAAAAGATACAGAGACGAAAACCAAATACACACGAACTTATAGGGACAATTAGGAACAAAGTCCACCGAAATAACAAAAGAAACAAATTAAATCCTCGAAAAGCTTCAAGAGGTTTTTTATTTTTAATTTCAACATTTCAGAGGACTAAAGTTCTCAAAAAAGGATAAAAGATGGGGTCATAAAAAAAGAACGGAGATATTTTTTTAAAACAGATTATAAAAAGGATACGGCTCCCTTATTCACTTTGATTCAAGAAGATAAAAGAATATGAAAAGCAAATACCTTTTACATATATTGCATATAAACTGTATTCCTTTTACATATACTGCATAAAAGAGAAAAGCAAATATCCCAAAAAATGTAAAATCTTACAAATACCTCTGAAATTTTAAAAAAGGTCAATTGGTCTCCTTTCATTTTCTTATGTGAGTCAACATGACGTGGTCGTTGATTGTCTACGCGACACAACCACGTGGTCTGACACATCATACCATGTTGTGGATGTTTGATTCATCCTCAACAACAACAACAAATGTTTGTCAAACAATAATTTCCGATTTTTCTTAAATATATATAAAAGAAAAATCTCACAAAAACCATAAAAAAATTATTCGTCAAATGGACTAATTTATTTGATTATTACCAATTTTAGAAGACATTTTGCACATAATAATACTTATTTTGTTTTTTAAAACTCACCGTGAAAAAAAACGTATACATGCACCCTGTTTTTTTTCTTCTTTGGCTTCAATATGGATCGTTTATCTGGTCACTATTATAAGCAAAAATCTACTATTATACATCATTAATTAAATGAATCTAAAATATAGATATAATAGTGATCAAATGATGTAAATTTTTATTACTAGATCGAAAATAAAAACTTATATTTTGAAGAAAAAATATCTACTACTATTATGGATTTCTATTACTGTTTCCCATTGGTCAGTTAAGGCATGGAAATGAAAAGGAGTTGTGGAAGTCGAAAAAACAATTCATCATGCATCTTGTCAATTTCCTATGACTACCTCATTAAGTATACTCCTTTAATTAAACATGCACCACTTGTCTTAATTATAATAAATTTATCTCACCTTCGAAGTATTTTTTTTTGGACAGGAAACAGTGCATGAAGCTAATTAACCTTTCATATTCTGTGATATCATATCATATCATATATACATTAGATTGAACTCTACTTTGTGCTAGTGTCTGTTTTTCTTCATTGCTTCATAGAGTGAATACTTTAGCATGTACCTTTTCAATGTCTTCTCTCTTATTTTTTCTTCTTTAAGTCATGAAGTTCTATGTGTATGTGAAATGTGAAGTTTCTTTTTATTGTTCTTATTATAGTTATTATTCTAATGAAAACTGACAAAATACTTATGATTTTCAACCATGCTACTAGGATAAAAATCTACTTGAAATATTTATGTATTTTTTATTTCTTTTTTGTGGCTCTTGTACTTAAACTGTTTGATTACTTCTTTAAGTTGATTCAGTCGATCTATGTCATTGATTTTAGTTTTAAGTGTATGAATTATTTGATGACAAACACTGACTCTTTGTTTTATTTCTTGATGATTGCTGTAGAGTTGAGAAAGAGGTGATCAATTATTAAAGGATGTGGAAAAGTAATAGTAGTCATGCAAGGGATGATGATGACGAGAATGCAGTTCTTGGATTTTTGGATATTGTATTCTCATGGTCTCTCAAAGATGTTCTCAACCAAAACCTCTATAGAAACAAGGTTATTTTCTCTTAGCCCTTTTAAACTCTCACAGTGAAAATTAATGTACACTTGTTACTTGAAAATGATTTGGTTTTGGACCCTGCCAATAATAGTTTTTATAGAATTGAAATTCATTTTTATCTTATGACTTTTACAATGGTTGGATAAACGTGATTTTTCTTTTTATATAAAATCAGTTCAAATCAAACCAATGCTGTAAAAAATCGAACTGAATCAAAATTGTTCTATTAGTTGAATTGTGAACTGGCACTAAACATCAATGTCATTTTGATCAGTTTAAAGCACTTGATCCATGGTCGCAAGTCTTTGTCCTATTCGGTTTTTAAAACATTGGTTCGTACACTTAACACTGTCTTCATAAAAATTCTACATAAAACACTCATTTGCTTAGTTTTAGCTACTAGTACCAAACAATTCTATCATCTCTTTTATTTTAGTTGAAAGTATAATTTCTGTCTTTCAAAAAATGAATGAAAAGAATATTTATGATTTTACTATGTGCTACATATCATTTGTTTATATTGATGAAAAAAATTACTAAAAAATTGCTTAATGTAAGTTATACCATTTCTACTGGTTTTGAAAATTGTTCTCTCGCAGGTGAAGAAAATTCCCGAGACTTTCAATTCTCCAACAGATTACAAAAACTCCTTTATGCCTCCACTGCTTGAGGAAACACACTCTGACCTATATTCGAACTTATTAGGAGTGTCTCTTGCTCCTTTTTGTGAAGTCACGAAAGTTGAAAGAGACAGCAAGCAATTCAAGCTTCCAAAATCCTTGTTCTATCAAATATCTATCAAGAGTACAAAAGAATATAATGGAAAATATGAACCAGAACCGGGAGATCTAATTGCTTTCACAGATATTAAGCCTAAGAGAGTAGATGACTTGAATACGCACAAATGTCCCTACAATGTTGCTTATGTTATTGCGCCAAAAGATGAATTTTCTGGTGAACTCTCAATACTGTCATCCAAATGCATCACTGAATTTGACTTGAGGAAAGATGATGCACCGGAAATTTATGCAGTTTACCTTATGAACATGACAACAAATATTCGTATTTGGAAAGCATTGCTCTCGGAGTCAGAGGGCAAACACCTTGACATTATTAAAAAAGTGTTGCGACCTTGTCTCAATGTAAGAATTACTTTGTCATTTTTTTCCTCTTAATTTAGTTGATCTTTTATTAAATATGTTGTAATTGTATTTCTGTGTGTCGAATATGATCACACTTGATGTATATTTATATGCAAAAGAGATATACACAATAGGTAATGTTGTAATTTACACTTATGACTAATTGATTAATAATCAATACTAATTGATTATATACAAATTCTCAACACTCCCCCTCAAGCCGGATCGTATATATTGTATGATCCGAGCTTGTTACAAATATAATTCACTCGAGAACCCTTGAGAGACTTGGTAAACATATCAGCCAATTGATCTTCAGATTTGACAAATTCTGTGGTTATTTCTCCTGACAGTACATTGTCTCTTACATAGTGACAGTCTATCTCTATGTGTTTGGTTCGTTCATGAAAAACTGGATTGGATGCAATATGAAGTGCCGCTTGATTGTCGCATATGAGTTTTGTGGCTTGAAGGTCTCCTAACCTAAGTTCTGAGAGCAAGTTCTTAAGCCATGCAAGTTCCTTCGATGCTGCTGCCATAGCACGATATTCAGCTTCAGCACTTGATAGTGCAACTGTGTTTTGTTTCTTGCTCCTCCATGAGATCATATTTCCTCCAATAAGAACACAATATCCAGAAGTGGATCTCCTATCCGACGGTGATCCTGCCCAATCTGCATCTGAATAACACTTGATTTTAGCATCACCCTTATCTTCATATAATAGGCCTCTTCCTGGTGCATTCTTTATATATCTGAGAATTCGAATAACTGCATTCCAATGAGTATCACACGGAGCATTTAGGAACTGACTCACAATGCTCACTGCAAAAGTAATATCCGGTCTGGTGACAGTAAGATAATTGAGTCTACCCACTAAACGTCAATATCTTCCCGGGTCTTTCAACAGCTCCCCCTGACCCGGAAGAAGCTTGACATTGGGATCCATAGGGGTATCAATCGGACGACAGTCAAGCATACCAGTTTCAGTTAAGATGTCTAATGCATACTTACGTTGGTTAATTGCAATGCCTGCTGAGGACTGAGCAACTTCAATACCTAAGAAGTATCTGAGTGGACCCAAATCTTTTGTTTGAAAGTTTTTGAAAAGATGAGTTTTGAGTCGCTGGATACCTTCAGTATCGTCTCCAGTAATAACAATGTCATCAACATAGACCACAAGAAAGATGCGCTGACCGGTGGAGGAATGAAGGAAGAAAACAGAGTGATCTGCTTCACATATCTAGTCATACCAAACTGTATCAAGGCAGAACTGAAGCGGCCAAACCAAGCACGTGGAGATTGTTTAAGCCCATAAAGAGAACGATGAAGCCGACAAACAAGTCTTGAGTTGCCAGGAACTGTAAAACCTGGAGGTTGGTCCATATACACTTCCTCCTCCAATTCTCCGTGTAAAAAGGCATTTTTAATGTCCAACTGATGAAGCGACCAATGATTAATAGCAGCCATTGCAAGGAAGAGACAGACTGAACTAATTTTGGCCACTGGAGAAAAAGTGTCACCATAATCAAGGCCAAATATCTGTGTGTATCCCTTGGCTACCAAACGAGCTTTGAAACGATCAATTTGACCATCCGTTCCAACTTTCACCGTATAAACCCATCGACATCCCACTGTAGTTTTGTCTGAAGGTAAAGTAACAATGTCCCAAGTTTTATTTGAATGCAATGCAGCCATTTCTTCCACCATCGCCTGACGCCAATTGGGATCAGTCATAGCTTCACCTGTAGACTTAGGAATAGACACAGAATCCAAAGCAGACACAAAAGAAACATAGGAAGTAGAAAGACGATCATAATTTAAAACACATGCATATTTAGGATTTGGACTATGAGATCGAATACCTTTTCGCAATGCTATTGGGAGGTCAAGTTCAGGTGACGTAGCTGGAGGAACATTTGGAGCAGGAGGTGGTGCTGGAGGATTAATATCATCTTTAACTTCCGATGGACGGGGTGTCCGTCGTTGGTAGACCTGGAATGGGGGTTTAATGGGTGTGGGAATGACAGAAGGGACATCTTGAGCATCTAAGTTACAAGTCTCATCGGGTGACATAGAGGCAGAGAAAAAAGGAGAACCTTCAAAGAATGTAACATCAGAGGAAACAATGTACCGTTGAAGTTGAGGACAAAAACTATGATATCCTTTTTGTATACGTGAGTAGCCTAGAAAAATACATTTTAGAGATTTGGCAGAGAATTTGTCTTTACCTGGACTAAGATCATGAACAAAGCATGTGCAACCGAAGACGCGAAGCAGAATGGGGTAGAGGTCATGGTGTGGATTCAGGATAGAGTATGGAATGTGATCTTGACGGACGGATGAAGGCATTCAGTTGATAAGGTGACAAGCTGTGAGGAGAGCTTCACCCCAAAAACGAGAAGGTACATTGTGGTGAAGTAAAAGTGTCTGTGCGGTTTCAACTAAATGACGATTCTTCCATTCAGCAACACCGTTCTGTTGTGGTGTATGAGCACATGATGATTGGTGAATAATTCCCTGTGATGTTAAAAAGGATTGAAACTGGGATGACATATATTCACGAGCATTATCAGTGCGTAAAATTTTAATGGAAGTGTTAAACTGGTTTTTAATTTCAGCATAAAACTCTTGGAAGATAAGGAAAACATCTGAACGATTTTTCATTAGAAATAACCAAGTACATCGTGAAAAATCATCGATAAAAGTTACAAAATAGTAATATCCTAAGGTAGACTTCACACGACTAGGACCCCAAATATCAGAATGAACTAAAGCAAAAGGTGATTCAACACTTTTATTTACTCGTTGAGAGTAAGTACTACAAGTATGTTTGCCTAATTGACAGGACTGACACTCAAAAGATGAAAGCTTAGAAAACCTGGGAACTAAAAGACGCATTTTATTAAGACTAGGATGACCCAAACGTTGATGTGTAAGGTCTTGAGAAGCAGTAGAAGCACATGCCACCGGTTGAGATAGATGATATAATCCTCCAGATTCACTCCCTGCTCCAATCGTCCGTCCTGTACGTCGATCCTGAACATAAACAGATTTATCATTAAAAATAACAGAACAATCAAGAGTACGAATAAGCTTGTGAACAGATATTAGATTAAAAGGACAACCAGGAATGTAAAGGACAGACTCTAGAGACAAGTTTGGAAGTGGATGTGCCTGACCAAGACCATGAACTTTGATTTTAGAACCATCCGCCACAGTGACAGAAGGCAAAGAATCAGAATAAGACAAGTGAGATAAAAGGGATTTATTACCAGTCATATGATCAGAGGCACCAGAGTCAAGGACCCAAGGGCCAAGAGAAGATGTAGAAACAAAAGCTACAGAATTACCCGACTGAGCAACAGCGGCAGATGACGATGGTTGCTGGGCTGCTTTGAATTGAAGGAAATCATTGTAATCAACGGCGGAAATAGTGACGTCTTTAGAGATATCCGGTTGAGCGACGACAGCGATTCGTGGTTGTCGTTGTTGTTCTCTTGCCTTTGTACGACAATCAACTTCAATGTGACTGTAACGATTGCAATAGTTACAACGAATACCATGACGTTGTCCACCCCTTCCGCCGGTTCGTCCACCACGACCATGATAGTGGGAAGCAAGAGCAGATGATTCAGTGGGAGATGGAGTGGAGACAGGTCCAAAGGTGTGAGGTGTATCCAAACGCAATAGTTGTTCACTAACTGCTTCATAGTTAGGAACATTGGATCCTGATAAAATCTGGTTCCGGACAAAATCAAGCTCTGATGGTAGTCCAGCAAGTGCCACGATCATGAAATACTTACTTTGTTGTTCAGCGTAAGTTGTTGGATCTTTGGTAAAGGGCATGAGGGTTGTGAAATTTGCCTTTAACGCATCAAGCTTACTCAGATAGGCTTGCATATCCATATTCTCCAATTTCAAAGAGTTGAGTTTGGTGATGACACTGTAAAGATTGTGGTCATCATTGGAGAACACTTTCTTAGCCTTTTCCCAAACCTCATAGCAAGTGGTATAGGCTTGGTATTGTGCTTGGAGATTAGTTGCTATGGAAAACCATAACACAGTGCATAGAGAAGCATCCGTTTGTTTCCACTTATCGCGTTTAGCGGCAGTAATATTTTCTGATTTTGTAGTTAAGTGATCTTCATGTCCTTGACCATGAAACCACATTTTGACAGCACCAGCCCATATATTATAGTTGGCTGTTCCGGTGAGTTTCTCACACGGGATAAGTGGAATCTTCGTAAAAGTGGCGGAATCGGTATCGCCCATGATTTTTGGTTGCTTGGGACGCGCTGTCACGTGTGGAGGGAAGGGAGGCGCGTGAGATCTACGCGCAGGCGGCGGCAGGGCGTGTGAGGGCGCGTTGTAAGGCGGATCGCGGTGGCGATTTTGGATACCGGCCGATTTACTTCGCCGGAAAAGTCGTCGGTAGCGGTGGTGCGCTCGTGCAGTGCCGTGAATGGCCGGATATTTTGCGGAAACGAAGAGAAAAAAAGGAAAAATTCTCTGGAAGACAGTGGGTCAACCAGCTCTAGATACCATGTTGTAATTGTATTTCTGTGTGTCGAATATGATCACTCTTGATGTATATTTATATGCAAAAGAGATATACACAATAGGTAATGTTGTAATTTACACTTATGACTAATTGATTAATAATCAATACTAATTGATTATATACAGATTCTCAACAAAATATAATGCTTTGTGATGTAACTTCGACAACTATGCTTAAGCTAGTAAACAATCTCAAATAAGTCAATCCAATAGTATGTAAATGCTTACTTTTGATCCGTGGAAAATTACTTTCAAATTGAAGTGCTTTGTTTTATTTTGCGAAAGATAGTTAACACAATACATGAAAAATTTTGTAATCTTTCGATGATCATAAAGTAGTATAGAACTATGACTATGAAAGCTTATTGTATTTTATTTTTGTAGCTAAATTTGAATGTAACATTTTTTATTCTTGTTGTGCGTTTAAGATTAGAGAAAGCTGCAAAGTTTGCATGTTTGGATCAAATAGTCAATCTTCTTTCGTTAAAGATGTAATTCGTTCTCAGAATCTGAATGAATCACAACAAGAAGCAGTTTCAAGCTGTGTTAGTATGATGAATTGTTCTCATGCTAATGTCAAACTTATATGGGGACCACCAGGAACCGGGAAAACAAAGACAGTTGCATGCTTTCTATTTTCTCTACTCAAGTTGCAAACAAGAACCTTGACATGTGCTCCGACTAATACTGCAGTTTTGCAAGTGGCAACAAGGTTGCATAGTTTAGTTATGGATTCACTTGAGCATGATACGTATGGTTTAGGTGACATTGTGCTCTTCGGCAATGGTAAGAGAATGAAAGTAGACAGTTATCCAGGTCTTGGAGATATTTTTCTTGATTATCGTGTTAAAAACCTCATGCAGTGCTATGCTCCATTAACTGGTTGGAAGAAAACCTTGGAATCCATGATCCAGTTTCTTAATGATCCCAAAAATGAATATTTTTCTGAGATGGGCCACAAGTCCCTTGAGGAATTTGTTAATGAAAAAAATAGTCATGTTTTATCTGCATATCGTGCGTACAAGCGAATTAGTAAAGATGATGACACTATGACACTTGAGGATTATGTGCAGAAGTTGTGGGAAGACATTGCAGAGGAATATCAATCGGATGAGATTGATAAAATTGAAAGTTTCATGACATTGGAGCGATTTGTAAAGAAGAGATTTCGGGAACTAAGTGAGAAGCTCAAGTTCTTGATACAAACCTTATACACACATTTGCCGAAGTCTTTCATTTCAGTTGCCACTGTTAAAAGCATGTTTCGAGCTCTAGAATTGCTCAGGTCTATTGGAATATCCTTGTATCAAGCCAGGTTCAAGAAAACACTTGATGATTGTGAAAAAGAAAGTATTCCTGCTTGCTTTGAACCTTCTAACTCTGAAATAGATCATTTCCTTAGAATACTAAGTTTGCTTTCCAGTTCTATTCTTCTTCCTGAACTCAATGGGAGAGGTCCCATTGAAAAGTTTTGCTTGTCGAATGCATGTCTAATTTTATGTACAGTGTCTAGTTCTATTAAACTGTACACAGAAGGAATGAGTCAAGTGAAATTTTTAGTAATTGATGAAGCTGCACAGTTGAAAGAATGTGAATCCACTATTCCATTGCAGCTACCGGGTCTTCAACATTGCATTCTAATAGGTGATGAGAAACAACTTCCGGCATTAGTCAAAAGCAAGGTACTTAACTTGATCATTACCTTTTATTTAGGCGTAATTTGTTAAAAAAATTCATTACTGAAGATTGCTGTCTAATGTTTGAAATTATTATAATTTTAGATTGCTGATAATTGTGGATTTGGAAGAAGTATGTTTGAGAGATTGGTAATGTTAGGATACAGCAAACATATGCTTAATGTTCAATATAGAATGCATCCATCCATAAGCTTGTTTCCTTGCAAAGAGTTCTATGATGAAAAAATTTCTGATGCCCCTGTTGTTAAGGATGCAAGCTACAATAAGAGCTTCCTGGAAGGAGAAATGTATGCTTCTTATTCTTTTATTCATATAGCCAAGGGTAAGGAGAAATTTGGTCACGGACATAGCTTGAAGAACATGGTGGAAGTTGCTGTAATTTCTGAGATCGTTAAAAACCTTAGAAAAGGTTGTTTTTTCTTTACCATTTGTGTTAATTATCTTTAATAAGAAATCATCATCTTTAATACGCATTCTGCATTCATATGTTTAACATTTTACTTTGCTATGCTTTTGGTAGAGTTTATGAGGACAAAAAAGAAAGTTAGCATTGGAATAATTTCACCATATAATGCTCAAGTTTTTGAAATCCAAGAGAAAGTTAAGCAGTACACTTCAGTTTCTGATACCGACTTCTCTGTTAGTGTTCGTTCTATTGATGGCTTTCAAGGAGGCGAAGAAGATATTATAATAATATCTACTGTGAGATCAAATGGGAGTGGTAATGTCGGTTTTCTTTCAAATAGACAAAGAGCTAATGTTGCAATGACAAGGGCTAGGTATTAATTGAGTTATTTCTGAATTCTCATGTTGATTTGCAGACTCCAATTTGGTTGTAAACTGAGTTCATTTTTTGTACAGATACTGTCTTTGGATATTAGGCAATGCATCTACTTTAGCCAATAGCGATTCTATCTGGAGAAAGTTAATTCTTGATGCTAAGAGAAGAGATTGTTATCATAATGCGGACGAGGACAAGAAATTGGCTCGAGTTATTGATGATGTCTTGTTTGAGCTTGAACTTCTTGAAGACTCTGAGTCACAATTTAAGAAACTAAGTCTATGTGAGAAATCAGAAATTGATGCTTCTTCGTCTAGGTAATAAAAAACCATATATGTCTTCTAATTCAAATATTCATGCAAGATGTAATAGTTAATTACTCAAATAGTGCCTTATTTCCCATCTAAGTATTTTGCTTTGGGTTAATGCTAATATAAGAACTTAACATTTATGTAATTTGCAACATTTTTTTGTGGCAGGTCAAGGAAACCTAGGGGACCAAGTATGAAGCTTGTGAATCAATTGCACGGTGTTCGCTCGCTAAGGGAAGACATTGAATCACTGCTGTGATTGACAATATCATGCACTGTTTTCTAAGTTTCAAATTTGTACACAACAGACATATGTGTTGCTATTTAAGTTTGAAATTTTGTAACTTATTTCAAACATAATTCCTCCTTTTGTTGTTTTTGTGATCCATTGTTTTGCCCTGTTTACTATGACAAGGTGAGGAATGTTTGCTTCTAAAATTTGAAATGACATTCTCAATTTTAAGTACTAATTTCTATGTTACGATCAAAACTTTGTGAACCTTTTTAGATAGAGACACAAACTCACTACTTTTGTTGTTTTAAGTACTTTTTTGAATGATTTCCATTTCATGACTAAACAAATTCTCAAAGGTGTTAAATAAATCTTGTCAGGATGTTTATTGTTATGTTAGTATTTTCTCTTTGTCAAGACTTGAACTCGCCCTCCAATTTCTTAACCCTTAGCTCAAACCATCCAAAAACTTTACCAAATAAAGCTTAATGATTAGGTTCCTTCAAAAAGCTTAATAATTAGGTGAAGGTAATTAACATTAACAAAATGATTATTTTAAACAATTAATTGAGATGCTATGCTACAAATTCTAATTTAGCTTTCCAATGTTCATGTAGTAAGGTAATTGTGGTGATCATTTCCAACTTTTTAGTAAATTTAGTAGACGGTTCTTTCTGGACCATGCTAGATGGGCCTTGTTAAAAGTGGTAAAATTTCAAGGAAATTGCTTTTCCCACTTCAAAGAAGGCTAAAACACACCAGTAATTTACGTTTTTACCCCGGCGGTAGTTTGTTGCCGATGGGAAGGATTCGGCGGCCGTTTGTTGCCGATGGATCCCATCGGCAGTTAGTTGTCGCCGTCCCCATCGGCAGCTAACTGCCGATGCGATCAGTACTTATGAAGCTCAGCACCCAGAACCTACAACTTCATCTTTCAATTTCTAAAAACTCTCGCAAATCTTCCAAAAATCTCAAATTTTTCAACCTCAAATCAACCAACACTCCAATAACAAGTAAGTTTCTATAATCAAGTTCATTGTCATTTTATGGTTATATGTTACATTTATTATCTTAATTTAAATTTTGTTTTAGCTTTAGACTTTGTTTAATTTTTGATTTTTTTGGCAAGAAATGATAGATTGTTTACATGGAAATGACTTATGTTGCTTAATTGTTTAGATCTTTGCATGTTTATGTTGTAATTTTTAGTTTTAGGGTTTATGTATAATTTGCACTACAAGTGTTTGATGAAATGTGAATGAGTTTTTAATTGGATTGTTTTTAATTTTTTATGGTGTAGATCTGAAAAATGGCTCAAGTATACTTTCATGTATCCTTCAACAATGGTAACCAACATTTTTTCAAGGTTCGTGACGATGTCACGATAAAAGAATTGAAGGATCTACTTCATGAAATCAACCAACGAATCAACCACGGAGACACGAGGAGGGTGGAATACGTTTGGTATCACCATCCATCGTTCGACTTAGACGGGAATTTGTCGTTCACTCGGTCGGAGTTAACGAACGACAACGACGTGAGGAGCATGTTCTCGATATTTGCTGAGCCGAACATGATCCCCCTCAAGATGGATGTTACGTTGCTGAGGTCGCCTGAAGATATTCTCAAGAGTTTGATTCGGCAGGATGAAGATGTTTAGGTAGTATTATTATGTTGTGTCGTTGTTTTGTTGGATTTTAGTTTAATTTTTTGTTAGTTTGCTGAAGATGTTGGCATTGAAGTGTTTTTTACTTAATGTAAATGTTTGCAAGTCTTTTTGGAAACTCAAAAGAATGAAGAGAACACAGCATGTATTCTGCGGAATCAGCTATATAGGTTCTCACATCGAATTCCTTCGTATAGGATGAGTGTGACAAAAGGGAATGCAGTTCTAAGATGTTGTTTGTACTTGATCATGCTCCTCTGTCAATTGCAACTTTGTCAGTTGGCAGGGCAGTAGGATTAAGTTCAAAATAATATATTGGAATGCATTCCTTTTTGTCATGACTCATCTTATATGAGCAAATTCGATGTGAAAACATATATAGTTGATTTGGTAGAATACATGTGTTGTGTTCTCTTCATTCTTTTGAGTTTTCAAAAAGACTTGTAAATTTTTACACTAAGTATAAGACACGAGAGCATATATATGTTTTCCGCAAACTTTCAAGAATTAAATTTAAATCCAACATCATTGATGATGATACAACATATTTAGGGATAATGTAATGTAACGTAACGCTTATTTTGTCAATTTTTAGTTATGATTTAGTTCGGATCATGAATGAATTGTTGTTATTGTTGTTTCAAAGTAATCAAAATAAAGCAAAATAAACCCGAAATCATGTTAAAATTGTACCAAAAAAACTACGATAATGTGTCATAAATTTACAAAAAAATCTAACAAATGTAAAAAAAAAACTAACAAAAGTCCTAAAAAAAATGTCCTAATCCTGATCCTGGTCATCATGCAGTTGCTGCTGCCGCCTCCTCGACCTCCTCGGCCTCCTGGATAGTATCGGTGTCATCATGTCCCTGATATGGCGCATCGCCTGATATAGCTGCTCACTGCTCATCGCCTCCTGACCCAAGTAGTCATCAGCTTGGCTAGCAAGTCCACCAACCATGTCAATGGTATCAGGCGAGCCTCTCTCTTGGTGCCGCTGCTGATGGCGTGCAATGATCTGCTCCTCATTTGCTGGCCTCGGAGGAGATCCATCAATAGGTGGCAGAATCTTTGGGTGAGACACATGTCCGTACCACCTCATGTATCCCTCCTCGTACTGCCATGGCTGATCAACCTCCCTACCCCACGCAGCCTGAGGAATGATGTGCACACGGAAGTCTAGGAAAGCCTGTGCAACGGCCTGATAAGGGAGAGGAAGCACAGACGTCGGAGCTCGGGGGATGTCCTGCACGTACCCGTATAGCTTTTTAACCCGCTCAGGCAAGTGACGGTAGATGATGTCACGACCACCCATGATCCAGCTTGAATACCAGCATATCTCCACAAACTCCTGGATCTCCCTATGATCCTCGTATTGCATCCAGGTAACATCATCCATCTCCAAACAATCCAGCGCCAGACGGTATGGCTTCGGATTCGCATGACCCCTGTGTGGAATCCATCTAGCCGCGCAAGGATAGTTTTGCTTGTATTCATCATTATGGTCATGTGGGTAGACTTCTGGAAAATGTGTCAAGAACCATCCCTGCACAAACCAAACACATTTGTAAGTTATTAGCAAACATAGTAAATTAAAAGGCATAATAAATTAAAAAGCATAGTAAATTATTAAAAGACATAGTAAATTAAAATTATTACCATCAAAAGTGTCGTGCTTCCCCCGATCCTCTTTCCTGCAAGCGAAGAGGCCTCAGATAGAGTGTGGTAAAGGTATGCCAATGCCATTCCTCCCCACGAGTAGTCCCTAATCCCAGCAAAGGTCTCCATCGTATGCAGGTATACTAGGTCGATGTGTTTGTTGCTCAAGTCACTGAACAACGTACATCCAAGCAGGTATAGGAGGAAACACCTCACACAGGCATCCCTACGCCTGGCTAGCTCCTGTGTCTCAGCAAGCGCTAATGTGGTGGCCACACTCAGGTGATCCTCATAAAGCTCCTTCAGCGCCTTATAGCTAATGTAGCCACCATACTCAGTCTTGCAGTTTTTCACTGCATACTCCTGGGTGACACCTAAGTTCCTCACCATCAATTCCACCCCATCAACCTGAGACACCTTCTTCCTATGGCTCAACATCCTTCCTTCAACAGGAACATGCAGCAGACACGCCACATCATCTAAAGTGATGGTCATTTCCCCAGTAGGCATGTGAAAGCTGCTGGTCTCGGAATGCCACCTCTCGCTTAGCGCCTGGAGCAGAGCATGATTAACAGTAGAATACCCTGTGTACAACAAATCATGCAACCCACTCGCCCTTATAGGATCCCAAAACCAGATCTGATTCGTATGTGGACGCCGGAGATCTGCCACCTTCGCCCCGTGATTTATGCATCTCATCCTACGGGTGTTGCGAATCTAAAATAATAAAAAAAACACCACATAAATCAAAAACATACAAAAAAAGCATATACTTCATATATAAAAAATTACGCGCGAACAATAATCGAAGACAAAAAAATAATCAGACAACGGCATGTGTTCATGTCATTTTTTTTAAACGTTATCTTACAAAAAAAAAGCATGTACTTCATATATAAAAAATTACGCGCGAACAATAATCGAAGACAAAAAAATAATCAGACAACGGCATGTGTTCATGTCATTTTTTTTAAACGTTATCATACAAAAAAAACATATACTTCATATATAAAAAATTACGCGCGAACAATAATCGAAGACAAAAAAATAATCAGACAACGACATGTGTTCATATATAAAAGTTAAAAAAGAAAAAATAAAACTTACATTATTTGCATTATACCACAACGGTAATGCAACGTGTGAAGCGTATGATGACAACAATGAGTCATCATAAGGCCCTCCAGGAAATGGAGCCACATCAAGTAACTCCTCGGGGGCTGTCGCAGCCGCAATCTCATCCTCATCAAGCGCAGCTGCATCGTCGTCCCCACCCTCATCCGCAACATGCTGGACGTCATAGCCACCATCTGTGGCATCATGTAAATCCTCCTGATAATGCAGGTATTGTGTGGGGTCCTCCACCTGCGACTATGTCGGCTGCTGAGATGAACTACCCTCACCCGCAGCATGATCAAGCCTCCGACCTCTTCCCCTCTTAGGCAGATGAGGGTTTGGAGTCTGCCTCTCCCTACTGTAGCTGTCGGTCATCGTCTGTCTACCAGCTCTCAATCTATCTGCATTCTGATCGGACATATCTACACAAAAACAAAACAACATTGTCATCAACATATGCATAATGTTGTTTAACAGAACAAAACAACATTGTCATCAATTATTTTGACAAAACAAAACAACTTTAAATTTACAACATAAACACATAAACATAACCCTTAACTATTAATTAAACAAGAATAGTAGATAGATAAACCCTAATTCTTCTTAATCTAAAAATCCTCATCCAATGTAACACAATTTAACAACATAAACTAACTAAAAATCTAAACAATTCTCATTTAGGCATTTTATCAAACACTTTGAGTGCAAAGTATGTAACAACTCATCATTGTGTTAATTCAACTTCTACACATTCACATTGCACTTAAACATAATCTAAATTACATTTACAACAACAACATTCATCTATAACATTATAAACTAACAAAAATTACATTTTCAATTTTTACATAAACCTTAACCACATAAATCTACCAAAATTAACAAAAATAAACCTACACAAACTAACATTAACATTATAAATGATTAATACTACTTACTTGTGGTTTTGTAGAGATGTTTTGCTTGATTTTTGACAAAATGGAATTGGAGAGGATTTGAGGAAATTTGAAGAAATTGGAAAGTTTATGTTTCTGATGCAGGTTCTGTTTTGCTGTTCTAGTTATGTACAGATCACATCGTCAGTTAGTTGTCGATGGGGACGGCGGCAACTAACTGCCGATGGGATCCATCGGCAACAAACTGCCGCCGAATCCTTCCAATCGGCAACAAACTGCCGTCGAGGTAAAAACGTAAATTACTGGTGTGTTTTAGCCTTCTTTGAAGTGGGAAAAGCAATTTTCAAATTTAAATTTGGGGTACTTCAAATTATCAATTATTTGATTAAAAATTTGATTATTGTGTTTTTTAAAGAAAGTTGATTATTGTCTTACAAAAGATCCACATTTCAAGAATACATGGAATACTATCTGTGCAGTCGTTTTGTAATGACGGGTTTGTTGTGTTGTGTTTGGACTTTGGGTTGAATGAGAGTCTATCACATATGCAATGTTGTTGTACGGTTTGAGTGTGCCTCAATAACAGATATCAAATTTGGTTGGTAAAGTAAAAAAACAATTAAAGGGTTGATATTTTAATTTCTCATGATTTTCTTTTTTAAAGAAAGATTTCTCAAGGTAAGTTATGATTTATTCATGTGAATATTATTTGTTTTAAAATAAAAACAATATTGCATTTTTATAAAAAATATTATTTTTAATTATGAAAGTAAGTGAATAAAAAAACTGTAACATATTTGTTGATGTTTAAGATTATCACATGCATTTGCAGCTAACAAAAAAAAAAGATTATATACATGAAAATTAAGAAATAGTCAATTCATGTAAAAATATTCTTATTTAATTCCATTTATTTATTTTACATTGCACCAAAGATTTTCATTTTTTTCCTAATAATATAGTTGAAAAAATAATAATTAAATAACTACATCTCTAAAAATAATTGCTTAAATGTTAGCCTTACATTTCTTGTCTTGTCTTTATGTAAAGCTTTCCATGTGCCTTGGATGATATATATTAGTGGTTACATTTGCTTATTTAACTTTCATTTAATTTAATTTAATTTAATTTTTATCATCATAATTCTATATATTAGTGGTCACAAGATTGTAAGTAAAAGTGTGAAACTTTCTTAGTCCTAGAGGTGCCACATCATCATAATTCTAGCTTAACATAAACCCAAATTTAGTTTACAAAGATGTTATTCTAGAGATGTCACATCATCAAGTTTATTTTACATATAGATATAGATAGATAGATATAAATATAGATATAGATACTTATTAATAGTATTGGTCACAATGATTTTTACTCATCAAAGGCTTTATTGAATGTTTTGTAAATGTTTTGTGTATAACTAGTAGATCTTTATTTATTTATTTAGATTATCGATGAACATGCCATAGTACTATTAGCATCATCACAAAATTTGTGTGGTGGCACCTCATTCTTATTTTAACGTATAATATGTACCTTTCTACAAGTAAACACAATAAACATTGAAATTCTGGCGGAGTAAAGTCCTGATACTGAACGTAATGATCCAACACAGGAACAACGGTGTAAACAGAGTAAAACACGAAACAATAACATGGAAAGAAATAACAGACTGAAAGTAAAAGACACAAGTTATTTGTTAACCCAGTTCGGTGACAAACACACCTACGTCTGGAGGCTACCAAGCCAGGAAGGAAATCCACTATGATAGTATCAATTCAAAGTCCTATGTTAACAACCTCTGGTTCACCGCCTTCTCACTTAATCACTACCCGTGGTATTTCTACCTAGGAACTCCTAGATATGAGACCCCTCTCACTTCCCCTCAAACAATCACCGCCCTAGTGATCTTAGACTCTAATAACAATCAAAGACGGAGACACACTCCAAATAAACAAAAGTCACTCTTGCTTAAAAGCTTATGAGTGATTCACAATTACAACTTAACTAAACACAGTCCTATGCTTGCATCAAGGTGACACAAGAAAGGCTCACAATTAACAGACTAGAAACCTAAGAATACTCTATCAATGATGGCTTCAGTTTCAGTTGATTTCTTCCATAGTAGCGTCTTCTATTTATAGCCTTCAGCAACAACATATATTTGAATCAAATATTCTTCTCAGAAATATATTGACACAAATATTCTTCAGAAATATATATTTTCCAAAGATCTCTTTGAAAATATATTCACAAATAAAAATATCCAATCTTCAAAATATATCTCACGAAAATATCTTCCTTCTGGAAGCATACGCAGCTTGGAGAACAAGTAACATGAAAGAATTCTTCAATTAAATCTTCAAAAGATCAGGTGAGAAAATAAACAGCTCCAAGACGCGAAAACAAGAAAGCTTCTGAAGGTACTTCTGAAGAAGTGCTTCTGAAAGTCTGCGTCTGAAGGTTCAGCGTCTGAAGGTTCAGCTTCTGAAGGTTCAGCTTCTGAAGGTTCAGCTTCTGACGTTCAACTTCTGAAGTTCTGCTTCTGAGGTCCGGCGTCTAAAGACGTACAACTTGCTTGTATATTTTATTTTAGCAAACATGAAGCCAACAACCAAATATCCATCAATCTCCCCCTTTGGCAAATTTTTGGCTAAAATCAATCTGAGAACAGAGTGATATCACAAGGCAAATTCTTCTGAACTTAAGTACATAACAAATGAAGAACAAAGCATTAGCATATCCAATTTTCTTTTAACACTTTGTTATCATCAAAACCCAAAAGAGAATTGTTCATACATTTTGTTCCAACAATCTCCCCCTTTTTGATGATGACAAACACAAGTATTAAACAGAAAATTGTTGTTAATTTAATTAACAAGTTGACTGCAGGGTATGAGGTTTGCAAGCTCCCCCTGAGTCTGATCCAGGTTAATTAAATTCAGTTTAAGATCAAAAGGTGAAAATTTCAGAATTGTTGTTAACTTTAATTAACAAGCTGACTTCAGGATGAAGTTTGCAAGCTCCCCCTTAGTCTGATAATTTACAAGATTAGGTTTGCAAGCTCCTTTTGATTCTTATCCATGTTAATTAAATTTAACTTAAAACAATAAAGTGAAATTATCACTCAGAATTATAAATAACAAGCTGACTTCAGGTTATGAGGTTTGTAAGCTCTCCCCCTAAGTCTGATAATCCACAGGATTTGTAAGCTCCCTGAGTCTTATCCTTGTTATTTAAATTCATTTCAAATCACACAGTTGAAATATCAAATTTTCTGAGTGATTTAATTATCAAGTTGACTTTAGGGTATGAGGTTTGTAAGCTCCCCCTAAGTCTGATAATTCACAAGGAGAGGTTTGTAAGCTCCCTTGAGTCTTATCCTTGTTAATTAAATCCAGTTCAGTTTGAATCAACTCAGAATTATCCCACAACAAATATAGTCAGAGGCTAAGAGAAAATATGTTCTCATAAGTTAATTACATAACAGAAATTAACTTAAGTCTGAATGGCTCAGAGCCTGAAATACTTGTACACTTTCTCCCCCTTTTGTCATCAACAAAAAGAAAATTTAAGAATTTTAAAACAGAGAGAGTTTGAAAACTTGTGAGATAATCATGCAATCATATAGGTAATCAAGCAGCAAAGATAAACATCAGAGCAGACTTGATCATACATGAAGTATATGACATTGCATTAAAAATCAGAGAATGATGTTCAAAAGCATAAGAAAATAGTTTAGAGCATTCTGATCAGAGCATTCTGTTCAGACACAATTGTTCAGAACATTTTGTTCAGAACTGCTAACTGTTTCAGACAAAAAAATGAGAGTTTAAAACTGGGTCTGAAAACTGAGCATATTGTTCAGTACCACTGAACTGTGTCTGATACCAAAGATGTTCAGAGCATATTTGTTCAGTACAATCTGTTTAGTATCACTGAACTATTTTAGACAAAATTGTTCAGATCATATACCAACTGAAGGTTTTAGCACAACTGAACTCTTTTCAGAAAACTGAAAAAATAGCATTAAGCTTAGTTCTTCTGAACCCTTTCAGACAAAACTGTTCAGAGTTTTTAAATAAGTTTGAAAAACTGAACATGTCTGATACCAAAGAGATACTTTCAGACAGAACTGTTCAGAGTTTTTAAATATGTTTTGAAAAGCTGAACATGTCTGATACCAATTTGAGCATGTATGATGAAAATATGAAAGAGTGTCTGTGTTTTTGTTAAAACATTTCAGAAAACTGAAAACAGAAAAAACACATCTGCATATTGATGACTTTGGGAGGGACAAAGTATAACTTTCAAAGCTTAATTCATCATTGCCCAACTGTTATTACTTATCAGATTCTGACCAAGTGTTGAACAACAGTTCAGATTCACTCTCATTAGTGGGCCATGTGTAAAATGTCCACTTATGATGAGTTTTATCAGAAGTTCAAAAATTCTGATTCTGAAACTCAGATTCTGATGTTTTCAAAAGCTGAACTATCTTCAGACTCTCAAAGTGAGTCTGTTAAGTCTTAGCTTCTGATGAACTCAGATTCTCAATTTCTTATTTAGAGTCAAGAAAATTTTTCAAAGAGATGAAATGCATTGTTCAGATCCTTTTTAATAAATTTAAATTTATCTTCAGAACAAAATCTCTTAATAAAATGAAGTTTAAGATCAATATGCTTGGCTCTTGAATGTAGAATTGGAATTTTTGACAACCAGATTACAACAGTATTATCACAAAGAAAGTTATGTTGTTTTTATGAATCTGATATATTTCCAACTTATGTAGAATCTATTAAGTATAACTGAGAACAATCACACCTCTGTGTGAGCTTATGATCTACCTCTCCTTGTTCATTTAGTTTGTTGCTGAACACCCACTTTTGTTCCAACAATGTTCTTGATTAACGTTAGGAGAAGTGACAGATTCTGCAGAGCTCAACACAAATGATCCAGTCTTTGTGGTTTCCTCCAGATTCCACAGTTCCTCCCTCTTTCATGGTCAGGGTTTGGAACATAGACTTGTTTCCTTCCATGCAATGCCAGCAGCCATTGTCCAGGCACCAGGACTTCACCTTTTCTTTGGCATTTGATCATATCTGAAACAGAAATGATTTCTGACTTGGGTACCCATATGGGTCCTTTACGGTTAGTCCTGAAAGGTTTAGCCTTTTGCACCTTATGTCTGAAGTTATAGAACTCAGACTTGTTCAGATACTTTGGATGTGAATCCTTTAATCTTGAATAAGTCTTGGTTTTAGAAACTGAGTTCTTCAGAACCTGAGTTTTCAATGGTCTTGACCCAGATTTCTTCAGAACCTGAGACTTGAAGGTCTTTGGTTCTGAATTGTTTAGAGTCTGACCCTTTGAACACTTTGGTTCTGTTTTCCTCAGAATTCTAGTTTTGTTAGCTTCTGACACAAGGCAAACTTCAGTTTGACCTTTCTTAATAGAATCAGAAACAGATGACAGATTGGCTTTCTTTTGCTTGTTGTGCTTGACATTCTGGTTTTGAAAAGGTTTTGAATAGACTGGTTTAATAAATTTTGAAGGTTTTATAAACTCAGTCTTAGCAAAATTGGAGTTTTAATTTTTCAGACTCTGAGACTTTCTTGTTTCAGGTTCTGAACTCTTCAGACTCTGAACATTTTCAGGTTTAAAGTCTGATTTTCTCATACTCTTAGGCTTAGGACCTTTTGGTTTAGACTTTGGCAAAGTTTTAACATCTGCCATCATTCTTTCCCTTAGGTTCAAAAGCTTTAGAGTCTGAGCAGTTCAGAACTTCAGACTCTGCAGTCTCAGTTCTTGTTAAATTCAGTTTCTCAGAACTGTCAGCAGTAGGCACAAAGCACACCTCAGTGCCTTTCATAACATTTTCAGAACAAGATGATATTTTTGATTCATTTGAAAGATTGAATGAATCATTTTTAAAACCAATACCTTCACCTTTGTTTCTGACAATGTTATAAATCATAGAAGCAATATTACTTCTATTGATTCCAGTTAAAATAAAGTCCTGAAGAGCAATTTCATATTCATTTGGAATCTCTTCAGGTTTCTTATGAACCACATCTCTGAGTTCTCTAACTTCTTCATCAATTTCATTGAATTGATTTTGAAGTTTGAGATTCTCCTCAGTCAGCAAGTTATGTTGATTTTTTAAAGATTTTAGATCACTTAACTTGCTTTTGAGATGGTTCATAAGATCTTTAACTGTTTCAATCAGTTCAGATCTAGTGAGTTCAGAGTATACCTCATCTTCATCATCGGAGTCTGAAAATGATTCTGCATCAGAAAAAGTTGTTGCCATTAAAACCAGATTTGCTTCCTCTTCATCAGACTCAGACTCATTGTCAAGATCATCCCATGTTGCCATAAGACTCTTCTTGAGTTTGTTTCTGAAGTTACTTGACTTAGAGCTGGGCTTCTTTGATTTCTCTTTTGACTTGTCTTCTGAAGATCAGGACAATCAGCAATGAAGTGACCAGGCTTCTTGCAATTGTAACAGCCCTTCTGATCTTCCCTCTTTGAACCAGATCCTTTAGAGGTGCTGCTTCTGTTAGAGAATTTCTTCTGTCTTTTCATTAAGTCCTGAAATCTTTTGGAAAGCATTGCAAGTTCTTTAGCATCTGAATCTTCTTTAGAATTTCCCTCAGGGAATTCTTCTTCAGATTCAATAGCTTTCAGAGCCTTTACAGACTTTGTTTTGGATTTCAGTGCTATTGACTTAGTCTCTCTAACAGAATCATCTTCATTAAGTCCCAGTTCATGCACTTTGAGGGAGCTTATAAGATCTTCAATACTTAAAATATTTAGATCCTTAGCTTCCTCAAT